>JAYEPQ010000005.1:10861524-11346524 GCA_036321105.1 Dracaena cambodiana
ATAGGACCAATATAAGATTTCAGATTAAAGAAAAATTTGAACATGTTTATATATGGCAGTAGTCCTAAAGACATCCTAAATTAACATAGAGCTCTGCTACCACTCTGTAACGCCCCATTTCCTCGAGAGATACGAAAACGGAGTGCGTTGCCGGTGGGCACGTGTGAATTGACGTGCACGAGGCCAATGAATATATAAAAGCAGGAATGAATAAAGTTAAAATACAATTCATCTACCAGAATCTTGAAAATCAGCCTACTGCCATATAAAAGAGAAGATATACATGTCTAAAATAAGAAGCAATAAGTACAATACTGATACAAAAGTTAGAAATAAAGTCCCAAAAGGGTGATACATATCAAAGCAAAACTACAAAAGCAGAGGCCTAGAAATCTATTGCTGCTCGGCCTGCTCCAGAAAATACGAGTCGTACAATGGCGGATTCTCGCTCACATTTTCAGTATCTGAGTGTGTGGAGGAGCTCAGGATCAAACCCGACAAATAAAACAATAAAAAAGTAGGGAGTGTGTAATATAAACAAATAGGTAAAATATGAGTGTGGATATGAAAGTATGCGCATGTGTAAAAAATATTAAACAATCAAGTAACAATATCAAGCAGAGATATACATGCATATCAAATTTAAATTAATATCTTATTTTAGTTTATATTTGAACTAAATGGTAAAAAAATAAACTCGTATCGTGAAAGTACCCGTGCATACCCGAGATCCAACCAAGATGCTGTCACTGAACCAACCGCGCCGCTAAGCACTCAAGCAGATACCGATACTGAGTAATCGATCGTCCCATCAATATGGAATAAATAAGAAATGATAGCTCAGTACCATCCGGGAGCCTCCGCGGATGGGCCCTATTTCGATTGCGCAACCTATCCTAAATCTTTCACGATACAATATTTGTTCACCCTTTAGTTCTCCCATAATCAAAGGTTTCAAGTTATATTACATGAAAATCAATCCGAAATATGATGAACCAATCATGTCAAAATTTTTACATATACATGTCTAGTAACAAGAAAGATGTGATCCATTTCAAAATCAAGTTAACAGACAAGTCAGGACCCATGGCATTATCGAGACATGTGTATGTACTAATAAGCAAATCCGACATATTTTCAAGTACCTTGTATAAGCAACTAGTATATATATATATATTAAGAAAAGCATGATGGAGTATAGATTGTTAGAATGAATGTTATGCAAATGATCATGTATGTAAACTACACATAAATACAAGTATACATATAAACACGTACGTAAGTGAATATTAGAATGTAAAAATAACTAGGATGATCATGTATGTGAATCATGCATATACAATTATGTATATAAACATATATTAGATAAGTGGGTATTAAATTATAAAGATAAAAATTAAATAGGCTTAACACTATTATAACGATTACTTTAACATATTAATTTTCTAAATTCTAGCATAATTTCATAGTATGAAAACTAACAAATTTATTAAATCTTACTAATGTATATATTTTTCAAGTAAACATAGATTAGCATAAAAAAGAATTATGACCTAACATAATATCTCGTATAAAAGAAATATTTTAACAATTTAATGTAGAAATTTATTTGAAACCTTCTCTTTAAAACATGATTATGATTATATATATATATGTGTGTGTGTTCTAATGGCAAGTGGAAAGTTATTTAAAATCATTGCATTATAGATGAAGCACTTATATGGAAAATTTCAAATGTATATCTAAATATGATGAACATTCATAAAGATAGGTTCTTTGTAATTTCTAAATAAAACATATAGATTAAGTTTGTAACTTATAGTTTAAGCATAGGAGACCAAAAATAAAATCATAAATTTAATACATAAATATAGAGTAGAGTGTAAGAATCATATTTTTATATTTAAAATAGTCATAGAGAATTTTGTATAAAGATAGCACCTTTCTAAATTTAAACAAATCAAGATTCTAAATTGGCTATAAAAGATTTTAGTTACAAAATAAAATCATAAGAGTGGATGTAATTCTACTTGCCTTGATGGATTAGGGAAGGTAAGCATATTTTGAAACTAAAGAACTTCTCCTTCTTCTTCTCTTTTCTTATTCTTCTTGAGAGTTGGAGTGAAAAGAAGCTGAGAAAAATGAAAAATGGAGGAGAGTTATATAATGAGGAGAAGAAATGAAAAAGGAGAAAAAAATATAATAAGATAAAGGAGATATGGAAGTAAGGATGGCTTGTCATGCTTGGCCAAAGGATAAGCATGAAACAAAGGAGATATGGGGGCAAGAGGATGGCTTGTCATATTTGGCCAAAAGACAAAAACGGTGAAGGTAAAGTATGGGGTAGGTAGGTTAGATTGACTTTTCATTGATATTTTATATTATATTAACCATATAAATATGGGAGTAGGTTTGAAATCTATAATTTGGGGAGATGGGGTATAGGAGGTGTGGGTGAATAAAGACAAAATAGTTATATGACAAATAACTAGTAATAATAGGTTTTTGGAGTTGTTTATGGCCATAAACTCAAATTAAACTAATCCAAATAAAGTCAAACTTCATTTTATAAGTCAAAAGAAGAAAGACTAGTCAAAATATGTGTAGAACCCACCGGTGATTAAAATAATATTATTTTAAGTGACTATCTTAAAAATTTCAAGAAAAAAAAATATAGAAAAATGAGAAACACAACGCATTCACTTTGGGATTAATCTGATATCAAGAATGTAAGTTATGTTGATATTAGGTTGTTACATCTCCGCTACCCCATATTCTCGGTACATGACGTTTAAAGTAGTATAAAAGCTAGCACTTGCTGGAAACGTGTGGAACTAAGTGCCACATGGAGCTAAGTGCTATCTGGTATAAAGTGCCATACAAATATAGCAGGTCACCTCTTGAACATATGGAAGCCACATCTAGAATCTATAGAGGCCGCCCTAGAATCTGACATCTTCTGGTGAAGTGTTGATGTGATTGTGCCCCTAAAACGAGAATGCTAGATCCTACAAGGAGTAAGAATGTAATGTCCATAGCTAATAGGCCCACATCAGATGTGAGGCAAGAGTCAGCGTAGTTTATAATGATTCTCTTCAACTCATAAAGTAACTGTAACTAGCCTTTTTGAGGGAGCGGTCTATAACTAATTATAAACTATTTTAACAATTAATGCTATATCGAAGCCTTAGCATATTCTTAAGAATATGTTGCCGATATTTTCACTATGCAGAGAGCATTATAAGTGATATCAGAGCCAGCATCAGCCGAAAATATGCAAAACAACGTGCCAAATGTAGCTACACGGAACAAAGTGCCAGGTAACATAGTGGAATTACATCTTGAATATGCAAGAGCCACCTCGAAAATCCATTAATGCCACCCCTAGAATACCACGCCTCCCAATAAAGTGTTAGTGCGTTAACTTGAAAATCCATTAATCCCACCTCTAGAATACCACCTATGATGAGAACATCAGATCCTAAAAAACGAATATAACACCGATAACTAATAATCTCACATCAGATATGAAATAAAAGTTAGTTTAGTTTATAATAATTCTCTTCAACTTATTAAGTAACCTATAGCTAGCCTTCCGAGGAAAGAATCTGTAGTTAATTATAAATTATTTTAATCATTGATATTATACCCAAGGCTTAACATATTCTAAAAAATATGTTGTCAACTTTTCTGCTAACCAGATTCATGGTAGGGGGACGTTACAAGGGGTATTTGAGCTAGCACTACCTGAAAGTGTGCAAAACTAAGTGTCACATGAAACAAAATAGTAACAAGGTGAATATAATAAAGGCCACCTCGTGAATATATGAGAACCACCTCTTGAATTCATAGGAGTCACCTCTAAAATTCCACATTGCAATGGTGAATTGCTAGCGTGTCACTATGCCCCTCTCACGAGAACATTGTGCCCCTCTCACGAGGAGGACGTCGGATCCTAAAATGGAGGAGACTATAACACAACTACCTAATAGTCCCATATCGATAGTATAGTTTATAATGATCTCTCAAACTTGTAAAGTAATCATAACTAGCTTTTCAGAAGGAGTAGATTGTGGCTAATTAGAAACTATTTTAACTATTAATATTGTATCGGAGGCTTAATATATTCCAACAAATATGTTACAGACATCTCCCCTACCCCCATATTCTGTATAGGAGATGTTACATGGAGTATAAGAACCAACACCAACTAAAAACATGTGGAATTAAGTGCCACATGGAGTTGAGTCACTAAGGTTCAATGCAACACAAAACATAGGACCACCTTTAGAATCCATGGGGGCCACATATAGAATTTCACATTACCCGGTAAAGTGTTAGTATGTTACTGTGCTCCTCTAATGAGGACATTAAATCCAAAAAGGATAGAAGAATATAATGCCCCTAGCTAATAATCTTACGTCGAATGTGAGATAAGAGTTAGTGTTGTACTTAATGATTCTCTTGAACACATAAAATAGTTGTATTAGTCTTTTTAGGGAGGATCTATAATTAATTATGAATTATTTTAATTACTGATATTGTACCTAAGGCTTAACATATTCTTGTGAACATTTTGTCAACATTTCTGCTACCCAGGTTACGGGTCAAGGACGTTACAATTGATATTCAAAGCCAGCACCAACTAAAAGCATGCGGAATTAAGTTTTACAAGGAGCTAAATCCCATTGGGAACAAACTGCCACACAAAATATAATGGGGCCACCACTTAAATTCTACATCACCGAGTATAGTGTTTGTGTTACTGTGCCCTTCTAACAAAGATGGAAGATCCTAAAGGGAGGAGAATGTAATGCTCCTAACTAATAGTCCCACATCGGCTATAAAATGAGCATTAGTGTAGTTTACAATGATTCTCTTGAACTCATAAAGTAGCCATAGATAGTCTTTATTACGAAGGAATCCATAACTAATTATAAACTATTTAAGTATTAGTATTACACCGAAGGCTTAGTATATTCTTATAAAAATATTGACAAGATATTCGCTATCTACATTTTGGGTAGGGAGCGTTACGAGTCGAATGAGAGCCAACACTAGCAAGAAGTGTGCGGAACTAAGTATCGTATTGAGCTAAATGTTACATGAAATAAAATGCTACACAATATAGTGAGGGTCACCTTTTGAATCAGTATAAGCCACATCCAGAGTCCATGGGGACCACCTCCAGAATCCCACATTGCTTGAATAAATTTTAGTTCATTATTGTGTTCCTCTAACAAGAACATCAGATCCAATAGGGGAGAATATAACACCCTTACTATTAATCCCACATGGGATATGAACAAGAAAGTGTAGTTTATAATGATTCTCTTGAACTCTGAAAGTAACCATAACTAGCCTTTTTTGGGGAGGAATTTGTAATTAATTATTTACTAGTTTAAGTATTGATTTATACAGAAGGCTTAACTATTCTTTGAATATGTTACCAACGTTTCCGCTATCCAGATTCCGAGTAGGAGGCATTACACGTCTTATGAGAGCTAGCCTGCCAAAAGTGGACAGAACTAAGCGTCACATGGAGCTAAATGTTATACGAAATAAAAAGCCACAAAACACAGGAAGAGTCACCTCTTAAGTTTGTGGGAGCAACCTCTAGAATTTATGAGAGCCACCACTAGCATTCCTAATTGCCTAGTGAAATCTTAGTGTGTTACTATGTCAATTTGACAAGAACGTCAAACCCTAAATGGAGGGAGATGTAATACCCCTATCTAATAGTCCCACACTAGAAATGAGACAAAAATTAATGTGGTTTCTAATGACTTTAACTCATGAAATAATCTTAACTAGTCTTTTTGAGAGATGAATATTTATTAATTATAAACTACGCCACGTATTTCAGGCAGGAGCCGTTACATGCGGTATTAGAGCCAATATAAGCTGAAAGTTTGCAAAACTAAGTGTCATATAGAGCTAAGTGCTATATGGAACAAAATGCCACGCAGAATATAGTGAGAGCCACCTTCTTGAATATGTGAAGCCACCTCTTGGATCCATAGGTCACCTATAGAATTTTGCATCCGTTGGTGAAGCGTAATTGTGTTATTGTGCCCCTTTGACGAGTTAGTCAGGTACCAAAAGCAAGAGAATGTAACAACCATAGCTAATAGTCGCATAGGATATGAGATAAGAGCTAATATAGTTTGTAATGATTCTCGAGAATTCAAAAGGTAACTGTAGCTAGCATTTTTGCATGAATTAACAGATAATTATAAACTATTTAACTATTGATATTGTATCGGAGATTTAACAAATTCCTATGAATATGTTACCAATGTTACCCCATTACCCGTTACACTGTATTCAATATAGAGGCATTACAGTCGTTAACCCATACTCTGGGTAGGGGCATTATAGCTAGGCCAACCTACCTAATTAGAAAAATTACATTAATTAAAAAAATGAAATTGAGAAGTTAAAGCTTAAAAATTTCTTAAATTTTGTAAAAGACAGAAATTTAGGCAAAATTGATTCATATTAACTCTATATATTAGAAAAAATTTCTTAATAACCAATAATACAAAACGATAAATTTTATAACAATTTTAGAAATACACATAGTACATTTAACTATAACTCATTAGAATGTCCTACCAAGTGCAAAAGAGGGGAGGGGACCCATGCCATCACGCTCAACTTGTGCTCCGTATTAATTCCTAATAATTTATGAGTTTGATACAAAAATAGAACTGGAAAAAAAAGCAATTTTCTCTAACATCATTCATTGTTTGGGCAACTTCCATCTCAGCATCAGGTCTTTGGTCTTGATATCTATCTTCAGCATACAACCAGTCTTTCAAAAAGACGCACATCTCTAATGTATTTGCCTTCGTTGAGCTTTTCTACATGGATAGCACTCGACCACTTACATTAGAAGTAGACTCTAATACTACCGTAGACAACGATGGCGTTAGTATAGGATAAGTATATCATGTGCCATGATACAAAGCACATAATAAATTTTTCTTGCAATTTCCATCATGACAAAACATTGAAATCATGATCTCCCTCTCGATCATCTGAAGGAGCTCCAACATGAATGATATAATAGTGCGGCAATCAAATGAAGCGGGAGATGTCTTTATTTTTAATATGCTGATATTAAACCCAAAAATAATTTATTTTTCATTCTCATACTCTTAGATAAAGCAGTTGGGTTAACAAGCTAGACTACTTGCTTCCATAAAGTTGTTCATGATGAGAATACATACAACGTAAACATGTTTTAATTTCAAAAATTAAATGATTAGCATCATTTTCATAGTTCATATTTGAATTAAATATTCAAGGCCGCCAAATTTAGCACGAGGATCCATACCTACTTCAAAATAAAATAAATAAGGAAAATCTTGAAAATGCTTATTAAAATTAACTTTAATAGAATGAATAATATCTTTCAAGAAGTACATTCAGGTTAGTTTCAGAAAATAATAAACTAATTCAATTAATTCATAAAGTGCTAAATAAGTTATTGGATAGTACATTTCAGAAAGTGTTTTACACCCTCAAATATTTCTTTAAAATGAAAAATTAATATAAGTTTTCATTCTTGTTTATTAAGACTGTACATTGGTAATTCCACGTCAGTAAACAAGTTCATTGCTTCTTGGTAAGGAATACAATCTCTCAACATGTAATAAGTTGAGTTCCAATGGGTTATTATATCTTGAGGCAAAACTTTTGGCTCTAGACCCATGCTTAAACTAATTGCTTCGAATGTTAGTTTTCTCTTGGGTCGCTAGTCTCTTATAAGTTACAATATATCTTAGTTACGTTATTAAATATAGCACACACAACAAAAATGAAATAATTTACCATTCAAAATAAGTTTTAAATAACTTTTCAAATAATCAATTGCTGCAATATCTTCACTAGCATTATCAAATGAAATAAGAAAAAAATATTATCAATTAAGTAGTCTTAACGACCATCATTATTGACTGCCTCACATTTGAAGCAGTATAAGGAAAATCAATTTTTTAAAAAACGTACAATTCTTTTTTGCAATTTCCATTCATAATCAATAAAATGAGAAATAATATAAAGATAGTGATTGTTGTTGAAATATTCCCAACAATCAAAAGAAATATATGGAAGAGAAGTATAACAATTAAAGTTTCTTTTTGTTCTTCAAAAATCCTACGTGTATTTGATTTGCGGGTACTCCTATGGACTTTCTTCAGATATACTATAAGATTTTATACTTGAACAATATATAAAGCTAAATTATTTCCATCTAAAGCAAAATTATATCAAAATGTTTCTAGCATGCAGGTGTAAGTACTAATTTGGATTTGTTGTGGTTGACTAGGGGGTGTGCCTTATTTATGATGCCTTATAAGGTAGTCAGTTCCACTGCCTTTAGAAAACGAATATATTCTTTAACATGTTTTGCATCTAGCCTTTCTTACTCCAGTTTCAAATATTTTCTCAGAAATGGTTCCAAATATTAGATTTTGAAAGTCAAGAAAGGGGGAGCATCATGTGAAGGAGAAGGAATATTAGCGGGTTGAGAAGATACAATACAATTAGTGGTTGTGTACCATGCTCTAAATGTTAGTTGGTGAATGGAAAAATTTACGTATTTGCCAGAAATGTATGTCAAGCTTCCCACTCTTTGGAAGTCAAAGTGACATGAAAAGCAATTTTAGTAGCGTCACTAGATCCAGAAGCAGAGGAGTATGCATTTACTTTAATCTCTAAACTATACTATCAAAATCAACAAAAAATAATCTTAAGCTAGTACCTCAACCTTGTAAGCCGAGGTTGATCCTCTAACTTGAAAGTTGAAGTTTATTGGAGAGTGGACTGTTAAGAGAGTTGAGTTACGAGATTTTGTGAGTTCGGAGGTCTGAGAGAGCCCTAGACTAAATTGAGAGAGTTTAAGTGAGTTAGGAGAGGATTGGAGAGAATTAAAGGGAGGAAATTTGTGAGAAAATGAACATTTTAGGGTGATATTTATAGAGTGGGGGTAAAGGAATGTAAATGAAATTGCAAAACAACACCAGTAGCTATTTTAGTCGTTGTGATGGTCATTTGAAAAAAAAATTGCATACAGGACCAGCTAGGGGATTTCGCAAAAAAAATTACAATCCCCCCACTGCTGTTTTAGTTATTGGGAAGGACGGCCAAGCAAGCGACAGGTTGGGCCCGTGTCGTCCCCAGACACAGATTTATCCTAGGTTTGGCATGGGCCCAGTCGTGCTCGTGCCCAATGAGTCTGCGACCAATTTACTGGGCCCAGGTTGGGCCCAGCACTTGCGCGAGCCCGGGCCAGCCCAGGCTCATGTTCCACGTTGGTCGTGCCAAGCATCGCCTGCCGATGGTCTGGGCCAGGCACCCTGCCTGGACCGATTGCCACCCCCCTACTTGAAGTTGTGTTTCCATAATTGAGAGACCTATGCTCCCCCAAGGAGACTATAGAGAAATTCATTCCAAAACAAGAAGAGAAGAAACAAAAACAAAGAAAATGGGCATTCACATATACTTCGTGAAAGTCAAAGAATACTAGTTAACATTTAAGGATAAGAAAATAACAGCGAAATTACAAATATAATCCGAAATAACCTTTCGAAAGAATATGTTATCCGAAGTGAATCAAGTTAAGAGTGTCTTAGAGGAATAGAACCATAAAAAGAGAATGCAATGGTCCATAAATGTTAAGCAACTGGCAGAATGAAAATTCGAAACTCTACTTACATCATCGCCATTGAGATCTGTTTTAGATCGTTTTCCATGTTCTTCATGTTTACAAGAGACTGAGCACAAAATATAATCGCCAACCATGAGCAAAGCTTGTACTGTAAAAAAGAAGGTCCAAATACAAGAAAAGGATAAAAGAAAATTAATCATTTATCTAAATAAATGAAAAAAAGGAGTAAAATAAAATAAATGTAAACTTTATAGTGCGATAGGCAATTGTCTAAACTAATTCCTGAGTTTCCATGAGGCTGAAAGTTTCTTGTCATTCAACAAAATTCGGTGAATTACAATCATAGAAGCACCATCATAAGTTGTAAGAAAGCAAGAAAGAACCAGTATTTTCATTGTAATCTGTAAGCAAGCAAGAAAAAACCAGTATTTTCATATCAATCACCATAAAGTATAATGTTTACTGGCAGTGTTGGACCGCCGCAAAGTATATACTTCTAAACATATACTTTCATACTTAATCATAAAGTATTTTAATATTGTTATGAGCTGTAACATTGTCATTATGATTATACAATAGTAGTGGCATTAGAATTCCTTCTCTATTAGTGATTTGATCCACTGAGGCAATCACAATTCAAATGATAATAGTATCATCAGGGTTGGGTGGTTGTGAGCGCGCGCGCGCACGCACGCGAGAGAGAGAGAGAGAGAGAGAGAGAGAGAGAGAGAGAGCTTAACAAGGCATCATTGGACAATATAGTAGAAAGACCGTCTTTGCACAAAGGTACAGCGGTTCAACATAAATTGAACCGTTTAAAAAGATGATGCAGTGGGAATTGTAGGTAACTTGTGTAGATCAGAGTAACAAGCAACCTACTCATTTGCAATGAAACACGCTCTTCGGGTACCTTGCTCATTAAAAGAGAAAGATGGAAGCCCTTTATCCCTTATGTAACATAGACCCAGAATTATCATAAAATTGAGAATCCCAACCCCCTCAACCCCCCAGCCAAAAAAAAAGTGCACCAACATAAAGAAAAAAGAAAGAGAGAGGGTAAAGGAAATAAAAGAGCATGCTACATCCCTCCTTAATCTCTCTATTAAGTCTTGTCATATAAGTGGCATCACACTGAGAAATTCGTTGCATCGTATTTTTTCAGTCCAGCACTAGCTACCAAATGTCTGTCAAAGAATTACCAATAAAACAAATGAAACACAGGTACATTCTGCAGAAAAATTGTAAAACCAAATTCTATATCAGTCACAATACATCTTGGAAGCGCAAACAATTTGAAATTGACAACCAGTGTTCTAAAAAACGTTCTATGCGGGCGCATATGCGCCCGCATAAACGTTTGCGGGCGGAAAACGCAGAGAAATGGGGAAAATCGCCCTGTCCATGCGGACAGGGCGATTATGCGGTATTATGCGGATTATGCGTCCGCATAATCCGCATAGGCGATTAATCGGGGGCGGGTTAATGGGTTTCGGAAAAAAAATGAAAACCCGACCCGCACCCGACCCGCATCCAACCCTTTAATTTCCCTTTCTCTCCGTTCGTTTTTTAATTTCGTCGCAACCCCTAAAATTCTCTCTCGCTCTCGCCCGAAAATCCCCTCGACCAAAAAACCCTAGATCCCTAAATTTCCCTCCGATCATCAAATTTCTTCCCTCCGATCGCCCAATCTCCTCTCAGTCAATCAATTCCTCGTCTTCGCCGACCGATCAATTCCTTTTCTTCACCGACCCGTTCGATCAATCGATCGAGTGATTCATTGTAGGAATTGGACGATCGAATCCTCCGATCATCAATCCCTCGGCTCCATTCCCTCCGATTATTACTTCCTCGAGTCCTCCGAGCATCAATCTTGTGGTCCTCCCTCCTCCAGCGAACAAACCTCCCCTCCGGCGAACGATCCTCCCCTCCGGTGGTAATTTTTTTTTCCTTTCTTCTTTAACTGCTTCTAGTCTTGTTTAATTTTATAAATTTATTTTTTTTTCAATTTCTGATCAGTGCGTTTTTTTTTTAAATTTTGTATACAATTTTTTTGCCTGTACAAATTCCAGATTCAGTTCGGAGTTGATTTTTGCACTGTCTATTTCCCTTGAACGGTTTTAATGTTGACAAATCTTGCACATTGTATAATTTGTACAAAGAACTAATTAATGGTTGCTGCAGAATAATGTTCTAATTTCGTTAATTAGAAATTAAATGGTTGCTGCGAAAATAGGTTGCTGGTTTTTTTTAGTTTTTTGTTAGTGGTTAATTTTTGTTAGTTTTTTTTGACTGGTTGCTGCAGAGTATGTTCAGTTCTCTTTAACAAAATTATCTTGTTTAGCAAAGAAAATTTTTTTTGCTGCAGAAATTTTACTGGTCGCTACAGGACTTATTTGAACTCCTATTTTGTTTCAATTAAATTTAAATCTTTTAAAACAGTTAATAAAACTTATGTTTTCTAAAATTTATATTACTTGCGGTAACTATAATTTGAAATAGTTCAAATTTTTTCAGTGAGTTATTGTTTTTCTTAATGGTGATGTAGGAATTTCTTAAAAGTATATAAGTTGATGAATATGTCATCATCAATGGCCTCTAATTCAAGTAGTTGTGGACGGCCAAATCCATCGAGTGAGGAAGATAGCCAGATTCCATTGAAACCACCAGGATCAAATGACATTGGGTGGAATTATGGTAGGCTAATAAAGAAAGGATCTTATAATGATGTGAAATGCATCAAATGTAATAAGATTGTGAAAGGGGGAATAAATAGATTGAAGCAACATATTGCAGGAGTTGGAGGAGAAGTGTCATCATGTGTGCTTTCCACAGATGAAGAGAGGCGTATATGCAGGGAGAACTTGGAAGGAATCAAGAAGAGGAAAGTTGACAAGCGGAAAGCTGATTATGAGCTTCGGGAAGAGGTGCAGATATCAGTAGAAAGAGAGAGAGAAGAACCCGAACTCACTGGAGATCATAGGACCCGTGTTAGTGGTCCACTGAACAGACTAGTAGATGAAGGTAAATGGAAGCAAACGGTTATCAATGAGGGAGAGAGAAGGAAGTGGAAGGAGCTGGCACATGATTATGCGGCTATGTGGGCATATGCCAAAGGAATTCCTTTTAACACTTTCGACTGTGAAGAGTTTGATCAGTTTTGCGAGGCTGTTGGCAAGCACGGTCCAGGATATAAGGGGCCCAGCCAATATCAATTGAGAGTGCCTCTTTTAGATAAGGCATACAAAAAAATTGAAGACAGCTTGGAGAAGTCAAAGGAAGCGTGGGATGAATATGGCTGCAGTATTTTGACTGATGGATGGACTGACAGAAAGCATAGAAGTATTATGAATTTATGTGTCCATTGTAAGAGCGGCACATGCTTCATTAAATCCATTGAGGACTCGGCCAATGCACATACTGGCGAATACATATTGAATTGGGTGGAAAACTGTATCAAGGAAGTGGGTGAGAAGCGCGTGCTTCAAGTGGTTACTGATAACCACCCATCCAACATGGCAGCAAAAAATATGTTGAAGGAAAGAAAGCCTAATATATTTTGGACCAGTTGTGCAGCCCACACTATAGATCTTATGTTGGAGGGTATTGGTAAGATACCAAAATACAAAGCGGTGATTGAGAAGGCAAGATCAATGACAGTTTTTCTCTATGCGCATCACAGTACTCTGGCTTTGATGCGCTCATTTACAAACAGGAGGGAGCTTGTTCGTCCAGGAATCACCAGATTTGCCACCACCTTCCTAAGCTTGAGCTGCCTGCTAGACAAAAAATCACAGTTGGCTGCTATGGTGTCTTCAGATAAGTGGGATAATAACAGATGGTCGAAGACAGAGAAGGGCAAGTCAACTAAAACCACAATATATTCTGACTCCTTTTGGAAAGACATTAAAGAGCTTCTGAAGGTATACACTCCTTTGTTTAAATTGTTGAGAATTGTTGATGCTGATCGTAGACCTTCAATGGGTTTTGTCTATGGAATGCTGGAAGATGCAAAAAACGAGATCAAAGCTGCTTGCAATCGAAAGGAGTCTGCATTTAGACCAATTATTAATATAATTGAGAAAGAATCCAGGGGCAGACTTGATAGTATATTGCATTTGATGGCATATTATCTGAATCCCTATTATTATTATAGGGATAATACAGTCACAGAAAATACACTAGTAACAAATGCCGTCATGCATTGCATATGCATATTTTACCCTGAGCATGATATCCAAGATCAGATTGGCTCATATGAATTTCGTGTCTACAAAGATAAGGGGGGACTTATGGGGAGTGGGATGGCTGAAAGGTACCGAATGAGTTTTAATGGCACGGATAATTTCGATCCAGGTAACCTTTATACATGAAATTTAAAAGAATTTAATATTAAATTCTATTCTTTCTAATTATTAACATATTGTTATATGTTGCTTTAATAGCTCATTGGTGGGATTTTTATGGAGGAGATGCACCAAATCTTCGAAAAATAGCAATTAAGATCCTAAGCTTGACAAGTAGCTCTTCAGGGTGCGAGAGAAATTTCAGTGTATTTGAAGGGGTAAATACTACTACAATGATTATATATTTTATAATTTTTAATTATATTATTTTCAGAGTTAACACTCTAACCTTCTTTTTTCTCTTCTGTAAAATCATATATAAATTTATAGATACATACAAAGAAGAGGAATAGGCTGGATGCTAAAAGATTGAATGATCTCGTCTTCGTTCAGTTTAACAAAAAAATGGCACAGAAAAGGAATGCGAAGAAGAAGGATGGAGATAGTAAGGATGTGTTGATTGCTTCAGATGATTCCAGAGCTTTACACTGGAAAGATGAATTTGTTAGAGAAATAGAGAATGATGACGAAGATGAGATCTTCCCTGGTTCCGGCTTAACATGGGATCTTGTTGCTGCGGCAAGTGGAGCTAACGAAGATAGACTCAGGAGGAGCAAAAGGACGCTAAGAAGGAGAGCTGCAGCGGGAATGAGAGCACAAGAGGGTTCATCCAGTGCAGTTGTTGAAGATCTTCCTGAATATGATCAAGCTATAGCTGTTTTAGAAGAAGAGGGTGATGATGTGAATGACGATGATGATGATAGCTCTGAGGAGGAGTTGGAAAACAATGTTCAATATGAAGATGACAATGAGGAATAGTAGAGAATTTGTTGAGTGGGATGAACTGTATTTGATAAAAACTTGTATTATTTTTTGAATATGTAAAACTAATTACTTATGTAGTTGACACAAACATGTATTAGCAATATGTGGATTATTGTCATATGTTCATTTGTACATGCATTGTTCATTTTTTATGTGTTAAAGAACTTTTTTAATTCTTATATATCATATATATTGATTCTCATTTAAATTTTCTTTTCGATTTGCAGGTGAGCGACGTTTTTGATCCATACATACATGCGTCGTTCTTTTTTTTACATTGGGAGTTAAGAGATAAGTCTTTCTATCTTTTTAATTTCTTATGTAGAGCCAGTTTATATTCATTTTATATGCTTACGGTTATTATTTATAATTTTTTAGAGTTTTATAGCATTAATATATCCATTTTTTAATAATTAATATATTAATATATCGAAAAATATTAATATTCCGCATAATTCCGCGTAATCCGCATAATCGGCGCGTAATCCGATTATGCGTTATGCGGTCCTGGACCGCACGCATAATGAAAACGCTTTCTTGAACATTGTTGACAACCATCCAGGGGTGGGGCCAAATTGCTCAATGGGGTGGAAATATGCTAGATGAAGAAACAACAATCCAGCTCACAAGCATATAAATCATTCTATTAGCACAAAAACTACATGGATATTAATATAAGGTTTTTTAGTTAAGCACCACTCAAATCTCATATATATAAATATATGTTCCCCAAGTCTCTCAAAATTTAGACATAAGCCACCAGATCATGTAAGTGGCACATAAAACATCCCTCATGAAACATATGGTTAAAATAAGATGTCTTTTACCTCTCTCTTTATGCTACTCATGATTAGATAAGATGATTTTACCCATCTTTCTTTTTAATTTTCCAAAGAAACCTCTCATCCCTTTCTTTTTTTCTCCCTTCATTTATCATCTGTTCTCTTGAATCTTCCTTTTCTATTACTTCTTTCTCCATCCATTTTTTTTTCCCTCTTTATAGGAGAGTATTCCCTTTTTGTTCCATTTGTTTAATAGAAAAGGATAGCTTGAGTGTCACTTATATAATTTCGGTGACAATATATATCTAAATATTAACATTTGGGGGCATATTTCTAAAGGTCTAAGATTTGGGGGCATGCATCTAAAAAAACCCCTTAACATAAGGACAACAACAACAACTAAGCTTTTTATCCCAAGTACTTGGGGTAGGCTACATGAACCAACAGAGAATTACACCAGATCGATCACGTTGATAATCCTTCTCCGTTCATTCCAACATAAGGAATGAAAAGGGAAAAAACTAAGATTCAAATAACATTTTTATCCCATTTTGGAAGCTTTAGGAGTTATTGTAGGATTTTTAATAAGGATTAAAAAGTAATTTATCCTCTTCTCAGATCACTTGAATTGGCATCCTTGATGATGAGAATGGTTGTGCTTAGGAGTGAGCAAATTTCCAAATAAACCGAAGAAAATCGCAGAACCGACCCAACCCGAACCGATCAAGTCGGTTAATTTGGTTATCGGGTCGGTTTTAAAACAGAAGTTTTATTCGGATTTCGGTGGCGAAATTACCAACCGAAACTGACCAAAAAAACTGAAATTTCACCCCCACCCGACCCTTTAACCCATTAATCCAAATCTTAAATAAATCTATGGCCCGTTTCTTGGCCTCAGTACGCCTCTTGCCCGATCCTCGACCCCTTTTCCCAATCTCCAAATCCTCCTCCGCCTCCTCCTCTGCCTCTGTCTCAGCCTCCGTAACCCCCTCCGACCTCCACTCCAAAACCTTAACTGAAAATGTGATCTCACCTCTAATAATCTCCAAATCCTCTGACTCTGCCTCTGTCTCAGCCTCCGCTAACCCCCTCTGGCCTCCACTCCAAAACCCTAGTCGAAAATCCTCGATGGTGATCTCACCTGTGTCATCTCCTCCAAAAACCCTAGCTGTCGAAGTCCTCCACTAACCCACTTCGACACGGAGATGTTCCGAGCATCACTATTTAGTGATCAGGTATATTATTACCTAATGAGCTCCTGCTATCTTAGTGTGTAATTAGCTATTTGCATCTCTGGACTAAACATCTAAAATGTCATAGTTAAATTGACAAATAAAAGAAATTTTAAAAATGTATAAATTTGATGGTTATCAAATGTGATAGGGAAATGAATTATGCTAATTCTGCCTTAAATAATAATGCTAGATCATGTCATTTTCATATAATTTGGAGTATGAGGCAGCAGCTTGCTTTTCTTGTTAGTTTGCGAATTCTTCTACTAGAAAATAGTTCACATGGCTGGGTATCTATGCAAATATTAAGTTTGTAGCTGTAACCTGTAGCAAATCCTTAGCTTAAGCAAATCCTTAATCCAGCATAAAGCTTAGCATTTGGGTTACGTTATATTGGAAGGCACAAATTTAATTCAGTAGAAACAAAGCGGTTTCTAACAAAAAAATTGATAAAAGCAGCTATTGAGATACCTAACCACTTTGCTATAGTTTGTAGCTGTAAGCCTGTAACCTATAGCAAAGTGATATTGTATAAGATGCTCTAATGACCATATGTTTTTGTGTGTTTGGTTTTTAAATTAATATTAGTGAGATTAATATGTGTACCTATCATCTTTATGGTGTTGTCTTTTAAGGTATTATTAGTTCTTATCTAAATGAACTTTCTTTATTAATTTTTGCTTATATGGACTTCCTTTACTATTTTTTTAGATGGTTGAAAGTCGTGTTGGTGAAACAAATCCAAATGAAAGGGTTAATATCAATGAAGATGCTACAAGTCTAACCACTGACGCTCCACCAACACAAACAAATACTATTGGATCTGTTAGAACTGGAGCTTCTCAAGCAAAAATATAGGAAGGCAATATATTCAAGGTCTGATGTGGGACCATTTTATCAAGTGAAATCAAGAAACTAATGATATGCGAGAAGAAGGAGATGAGCCCATTGATGAGGACGAATGCCGATGCAGATATTGTAGAAAAATCTATAGTTGCAATACAAAGAAAAATAACACGTCTTCCCTTAGGAATCATACTAATAATTGTAAAAAAAATCGCCACAATAAGGACACACACCAAGAACAGTTAAGTCTCCAACCAACTAGAGAAAATGGTAGGGTAGGAATCCTAACTACTTGGAAATATGATGAGAAGACTATTAGAGTGGGATTGTCTAAAATGATAATTTTAAATGAATTTCCCTTTAAATTTGTGGAAGGTATTGACTTTAGGTTTTTTTTATGGCCATTGTGTGTTTCAAATTCACGATCCCATCTAGATGGACGATAGGAAGAAACATCTATCAACTCTACCTAGATGAGAAGATTGCATTAAAAATATTATCTTTCAGAGACATCCCACCATATTTGCATTACCACTGACACATGGACATCAGTTCAAAAAATTAATTACATGTGTCTTGTTGTGCATTGGGTTAGAAATGATTGGAATCTCCACAAAAGAATTCTAAATTTTTGTCTTATAACAAGCCACAGAGGTGAAGTTCTTGAAACCACGCTAGAAGCGTGTCTACATGGTTAGGGAATTGAGAGTGTTGACAATAACTATTGATAATGCTAGTTCCAATGATAAAATGATAAAATATTAGGAAAATTGTAAATTGGAATGACAAGCATGGTACATTTTTGGGGGTGAATATCTTCACATACGTTGTGTTGTACACATTATGAATCTTATTGTGCAGGATGGTCTAAATGCAAATATTGAATCCATTTTAAGGGTTCGAAGTGTTATAAAATATATGAAGCAATCCCCTTTACAGTGGGCAAAATGAAAGAGTTGTGTTGAGAAAGAAAAAATAGTAGTTGGGACAGGAATGTGTTTAGATGTACAGACGCGTTGGAACTCAACATACTTGATGTTACAGACAGCTAAGAAATATCAGTCCGCTTTCTATCAGTTCGAACTAGAGGATCTTTTATTTAGACAAAAAATTGGAGTGATGATGGGAAGGGCATGCCAGATGAAGATGATTAGGATTGTATTGGGCGATTATGTCGATTCTTACAAACTTTTTATGACTTGACTTTGAGGGTATAGGCACTTAATATGTAGCATCTAATATTTTTCTTCATCAAATTACGAATGTTGAAGGTGAGCATCATGAGGATATGATAGGTGATGATATCTTTTCTTGTGAGATGGCTCATAAGATGAAAGAGAAGTATGATAAGTATTGGGAAAATCGTGATAAGGCAGAGTTGTTAATGTTTATACCGTTGGTTCTTGACTCTCGATTCAAACTAGACTTTGCTCAGTACGTGATAGGAGAGATATTCAAATCTCAAGGTGAGAGGGGCCACGCAATGCCATCAAAATTAGAGAGAACTCTTAAAGTTTTGTTCAGTGAGTACAAAACTATACATGATAAGGATAATGGCATTAAAGATGATATACAAGTGATACCATCACAACCTTCAAATGCTCAGAAGAGTAGTGCAGTAAAGAACTATCGCATGTTGGATAAGTTCTATGTATAGAGTTCATTTTCAGTGTATGTCACATTAACTCAAAATGAATTGGAGAAGTACTTGAATGAGGCGAAGGAGATGCCAACTATCGGCAAGGACATGTCATGTTTTCCTATTCTAGACTTCTGGAAGGTTAATAGTGGAAGATTTCCAATATTATCAAGAACAGCTCGAAATGTGTTGGCGATTCCAATATCCACAGCTGCTTCGGAATTAATGTTCAGCACAGGTGAGAGAGTTCTTGATGCATTTCGAAGTTCACTCTCTATCAAATCCGTCCAGAGTCTCATTTGTACTCATGATTGGCTTCGAAATAATTGAGAGTTCCACTGGTCAACATTGAAGAAGATTTGTATGACGTTAAGAAGTTTGATCAAGGTAATAGTCTAATAGCTCATTGGTCTATTCTTATATTTATAACATTTATTGACCTCATAAGTTCTAATTAGCTTTATTTCCTTATAGATTTGGATGTATTGTCTACGGAGTCAACTATCACCAAGTAATGATGCACCGTGCACGTGTCAAAGAGGATAAACAAAGAAAGTGTGTATCTTAATTTTAGGTTTGTATCTTGCTCTCTGCTCTCTGCATTGGACCTCTCTGCATGTAATTTATCATGTTGCATTTTGGATTTGTATCATCTTCCAATATAAGAAAGTAACTAACTAGCAGTGCTAACTTCCCTATAGAGTTTGCAGTAGAGTACAAACCAGCAGACAAGTAATAAGAATTTCTGCAATTGATTCTCTATCAGACACATTTTTCTTGAGTGTTTTCCAAGATGAATCTCAAGGTCCTACTGAGAAACGAGTTAATGAATGGTTAACTCTAGTCATTCAGTAGTGAAATTAATGCTCATGAGTGGTCGAGGCCATTTTGGTAGTGGCTGAGGAGATTTTAGCCAACAATACCATTTGGTGACAATTGTCGGAATTTTGTCATAGAAGGAAGCAGTTTTTGTGGAGATAGAGGAAATTTTCGTCAAGGAGGCCAATTTGATAGCAGAAAGATTTTCAGTTGTTAAGGAAATGAGAAGTAGAGAACTGGCATCATATAAAGACCTACAACAATTGCGAAAAAGTTTGAAGACACGAAAAATAGGTGTCCTAAATTATACACCTCTCAATTTGGTCCTATGCACAAGGGAAGCAAGCTTGCTTTGGTTCTAAACTTTCAGAAGCGTGCACATGTCTAGTAAAGAGTTTGAAAAATACCAGATGTTCTAAGTTTCAAGCTACATAGATTACACCATCTTCATCCACTACTACCTTCATACAGTTAAGTGCTCTTATGTTTCACTTCCAAACTCCTAATATCTCATTCATTGTCACCAGTGCATTTAATCATGCATTTAATCATATACAGAAATCCTATCTACCATTACCCTTTTATCCTAAATTTTAGGATAAGAGTAAGCTTTCTTTTGATAGGGTATGGTAAGGATTAAAAAATCTACCAGCCTTTTACACGGGTAGGGAAATGGTAAGCCTTTCTTGCCCTAACCATTTGACCATTTATTAAAATATATAATGAACAATATTAAATTCATTATTAGTGTAACTTATTAACTTCTGATAAACCAATTAATGCAATTTAAGAAAGAATAATAAAAGAAAAAGAAACTTTTAAAGCATTGGATTGACTTTACCTTGTATTGTCCTTCCCTCGCCTTCTTCGTTTATTTCTACTGGCGGATGAATCCATGCTGCCTGAAAGGCGCTTTAAAGCATTGGATTGACTTTACCTTGCATTTGATTTATTTTTAACAAGTACATTGTTTAGAAAGCACATGTTAATTTTGTTTAGCATTTTACTTGTTGCATTTAGTTTTTTCTTCTTTTTATTTTTAATCTCTTACCCTTTTTACCTATTTAACTTATAGTATAAAGAAAACTTTTACCCATTACCTTATAGGGCAAAGTAATTGCAATTTGCATATTATCCTATAGGATAACAGTAAAGGTAAGGAGTCTGATACATAGGGTAAGGATAAGGTAAGACCTTTACCTTACCCTTATCCTACCCCTTGCCACCCCTATGAAGACAAGTATCAACCTAGTGATCATGGAAGAGAGGACGTGGTGAAGTACGTTAGAGATGAAACAATGATCCTGAAAATGGTCCCTATAAAATTATAATCAAGTAATCGACATATATGGCTGACCTGAACTTCTTAGAAGATTTGGATGTTCCACCAACATTAATTCCAATTTTATGTTTAATTATCCAAGTTAAAGGGTTTTTGGCCTTACGAAACTTAAAACACACTAGGACATCTAAGAAGGCCTTCACAGAAGAAGATAATCATGAAGCCTCACTTGGTGTATACATTTCACAAAACACATGTATGTCGATACCTAAACTAAGAAGTGTATCGGTTAGGACAAGATCAACGATTATAAGCCATTGAGATAAAAAGAAGATAAATCACACAAACAAGAAAACCACTAATATAATGGTGTTCTACTGACAAGATGATCAATGTACATCATCGGATAAAAGAGAAATCCATTAACATAAAAGGTGTACAATCAAGAATCTCTCATCAAAATTCCAAGCCCTTAAAACTCTCAAGTGAGAATAGAGAAGCAAAACCCTAAATAGGTGAACAAGAAAATCTCTCTAACTCTATCCAATTGCTTTTTTCTCTCTACTTCTCTACCCTAAAACAAGATCCCTATTTATAGATAATACATAAAGATATAGATGGATCTTATTTCTTAGAATACACTCCAATATATCTTTTAATTGTCCCCAAAAGATCTTGACTTCGTCACAAAGTAATCTGAATTTCAGATCTACTGAATCCGTCAAAACTGACTTTAAACAGCCAGGTGCCCCATTGGCTAGTCCATGATGATCAATCGCCTGGTCCATAGTGATCAATTAACTAGTCTTTGGATCAATGAACCTAGTTTAGTGTGGAGAATGCTATTCACAAGAGTTGATTGACCAGTCGACTGGTCCTTTAATCCAAGTGCGGAAACAAGCTGAAATTAACAGTATACGAGTCACCAAATCCAACATTATCTAATTCCTAACAAACCATATGACATGAACCGACAAAACAAACTAACATGTTTCAGTTTCAATAAACCTGCCATATATCTGCTCAGACATCCATAAGTATTATTAATTGTTTAGTAAAAGAGTCCCAAATAAAAATTTACAAATGCCCCTATATGCATCCAGTAAAGCTGTGAATCGACCTTTGCTCCCATATGCTTTTTAGCCAAATAGGGACCCTCAGTGGCATTGGAATGAGTAAACACCAGATACATCACAAACTCCATTTTATGTGATGCAAACCCCTTCCAATGAAAAAAGAAGATTATGAGTAACAGAACACTGCATGCCTAGTGCCTTTCTTTGTTTGGTTGAAGGTCATATATTCTCTTGAAGGCCTAAACCAACAGTCACAACTTTTTGCTACAAAAAACAGTCACAACTTACCAAACATACTATCAAAATGAGCTGACCCAGTAAAATAATGACGATGATTATCATCGCAAGGGGAAAAAAGATGAAGTAACCTCCCTCCCGCCACTTGAGCAACTTGAGGTATTCATCTAAAGAATGAATGTGGGTGAAAACACTCCTGAGACATTCGCTTTGTGAGTTTCCTCATCCTTGTGAGTAGGCTATTTTCAAGTTTTTTTCTTTTCCTTTTCTGTTAAACTTACCAAATTTCCAAATCTCTACGTTTCATTTCCTTTTCAGAATTCTAAAATTAAAATTAAAAAAAAAAAAACATTAGAATACACGAATCTTCAATCTAGCCCCCAGATCTAACATCAAGGAATCAGAAAGCGTCCTAATTCTGCGAACATACGATGGATAAAACAATTCCTAGATTTCGAGATCATAATAAACGCTAATAAACTGAATCGAACATTAAATCAAAGATCTTTAATTTTAGATTAAAATGAAAATTGAGAGAGAGAGAGAGAGAGAGAGTCGTACTCGGAACATGACACCCGAGACTCCGAAGACGACGGCGAGGAACCCGGAGTAGTCAACGGGGAGATCCTGCGCAGAGATCGGCGGTGGTTTGTACGGCTTCGCCGTCGCCGGCTGCCGAGGATCGCTTGCCGTTGAAGAACTCGCCTCCTTCATCACTCTTATCTCTCTGTAGAACTCGTCTCCTCTCCCTCTCTCTGCGATTAATTGGTTTTTTTTTTTTTGGTGGGAGATTAATTGTTATCGTATTTTTACTGTAATTTGCGGGGAGTTTCTGGAGGGGCACACCATTTTTACTATTTAGCCCACTTAAAAACTTTATTCATATTACAAGTTTACTATTAAATTTTTTTACTAAAATATCATTTTCTTCAATCTCTCTTCTCCTTCTCTTCTCAAACTACATTTTAGTTAACCCAATAAAAAAAACTAAAACTTACAATTATTCCATCAAATTTTTTTCTATATTAAATTATCTCACAAATTAAATTCGAAAATTGATTTTGTTAGGTCTTTACTTAATCAAAGACTCTACAAACAATGCAGATTGATAAAAATTATGAATCCAAAAAACTCAAAGTTCGGACTACTCTCTCATGTCTGGACGATCCAATATTCGTTTGAACTGGAAGTCCAGACATAATTTCGTCTGGACTAGAAGTCCGGACAGAAAGAGTATTGTCCGGACAGAAGCCCACTGTCGACAAGAGATAAAGACCACTATAAATAACTCTTTTTTCGTCCAATTATCTATGAAGTTGTTATAGTATAGTGGTGAGTATTCCTACTGCTCATGCAAGTGCCTTGGGTTTGATCCCGGCAACAGCAAATTCCTTTTTACTTTATTTTATTTTTCCAAATAAATGACGACATTTTCTCCCAATTAATCAGAGTTTATTCAATTTAATTTCCATTCCTATTCGATTCGGTTTTTTTGAAATTGATAAATATTTACATATGCTCACCACCATGAACAACAAGGAACAAATACAAAGAAAAAGTATATTATGCTTCTATTATTTACGTGTCATATAAATATGTAAATGAAAGGTCAATTCGTCAATATCCAGTGTGTGGGAACAATTACAACATAGTGCAACAAACACAAAGAATTCATTTTTTATTACAATGTGAATTCACACAACGAGAATTATAAACAAATCAGACCATAATTAGAAACAACATTACATAATAATATATACACACACACACAAAGTTTCGCTTGCAACAAACAATTATCAAACAACCATCTAAAACACATTATTTCGAGTACAGCCCTTTCAAATTACGATCCAAAATAATTAAATCTAACGTCCCCAGATCTTAAAACTCTTGAAGAGTGTTAATTCAACCGGTCCTCCACTAATCGGTTGCACTTCTTCTTCAGGTTCAATCCCCGGCAACAGCAAATCCCTTTTGTACTTTATTTTATTTTTTTCAAATAAATGAGGACATTTTCTCCCAATTAATCAAAGTTTATTCAATTTAGTTTCCATTCCTATTCGATTAGGGTTTTTCAAAATTGATAAATATTTACATTTGCTCACCACCATGAACAATAAGGAACAATCACAAAGAAAAAATATTTTATACTTCTATTATTTACGTGCCATATATATAAATGAAATGTCAATTCGTCAATATCCAGTGTGTGGGAAAAATTACAACATAGTGCAACAAACACAAAGAATTCATTTTTTATTACAATGTGAATTCACACAATGAGAATTATAAACAAATCAGACCATAATTAGAAACAACATTACATAATATACACACACACACACACAAAGTTTCGTTTGCAACAAACAGCTATCAAACAACCATCTAAAACACGTTGTTTTCGAGTACAGCCCTTTCAAATTACGATCCAAAACCAAAAATAATTAAATTTAACATCTCCAGATCTTGAAACTCTTGAAGAGTGTTAATTCAACCGGTCCTCCACTAATCGGTTGCACTTCTTCTTCAGGTTCGATCCCCGGCAACAGCAAATCCCTTTTTTACTTTATTTTATTTTTTCAAATAAATGACGACATATTCTCCCAATTAATCAGAGTTTATTCAATTTAGTTTCCATTCATATTCGATTCGGTTTTTTCGAAATTAATAAATATTTACATATGCTCACCACCATGAACAATAAGGAACAATCACAAAGAAAAAGTATTTTATACTTTCATTATTTATGTGCCATATATGTAAATGAAAGGTCAATTCGTCATTATGCAGTGTGTGGGAACAATTACAACATAGTGCAACAAACACAAAGAATTTATTTTTTATTACAATGTGAATTCACACAATGAGAATTATAAACAAATCAGACCATAATTAGAAACAACATTACATAATATATACACACACATACACAAAGTTTCGTTTGCAGCAAACAGTTATCGAACAACCATCTAAAACACATTGTTTTCGAGTACAGCCCTTTCAAATTACGATCCAAAATCAAAAATAATTAAATCTAACATCTCCATATCTTGAAACTCTTGAGGAGTGTTAACTCAACCGATTCTCCACTAATCGGTTGCACTTCTTTTTCTAATTCTGATTCATTAATGTTTGCTCTTCTATAAGACTCTTCAGTAATATGAGACTTTGTTAATATCGATACCTTAACCCCCTACAAGTGGATAAACTTAAATATTTAGCACACAAGTGAAAAATAAGACAAAACCAACATAAAATTTAAATATATAAGTGGAGTTGTCAAAAGTTAATTTAATTACATTGAATATCGGAATCAAACTCTAACCCCTGATACACATAATTTATTGTCCACTTGAATAAAATAGAATAATGAATAGCAAATACTAAACAGTACTTACAATTCATACAAAGACTTAACATTTTCACACAAAATAATATAAGTTTTCATGGATAAGCCTAATTTGATGTTTCTATATGAATCA
Organism: Dracaena cambodiana; assembly: GCA_036321105.1. Lineage (NCBI taxonomy): Eukaryota > Viridiplantae > Streptophyta > Magnoliopsida > Asparagales > Asparagaceae > Dracaena > Dracaena cambodiana. The sequence goes on from JAYEPQ010000005.1 coordinate 10,887,764, forward strand.
AGTACCAAGAAAAGAAGAAGAAGAAGATTTTTACTTTCTCTAAAAATTTCTCATGAGCAAAACATCAAACATTATATAGGCAAAAAAAAAAATAATCCAATACAAATCATACCCGGATAATAAAAATTGCTTCTTTCTCTATGAAAAAGAGAGCCAAAAAAAAGATGGTCACTCTCTCCTTTGTGATCACCTTTCTTTTTTGGGTTGTCATTTTCATCTTTCTTGGATGCTTTATCTCATAATAAGCAGTAAAAAAAAATAAAAAAAAATAATGTGGCTATTGTTACGATCCCAAACAAATTCTGTAGAACTGAAGATTTTGTAGAACTCAAAAAAATGGAAAATAGCAAAACTTAGATCAAAACAAATTCTGTAGAACTCAAGATTTTCAACTTTCCTTGTTCGCAAAATTCAACCAAATTAACAATTTCATCGAAAATCTCAACTTTCAATTAACAATTACAAGGGTAATAATTGAAATAAGCAGTAGGATTTACTTGAACAATGGTAGAGAGAGGGGGATAGAGGTCTCATACTCGGCTTGTAAGAAATTTTGAGTGGTAAAGCAAGTAGAGCGAATTATTAAAAAAAAAATGAATTGTGAGGTAAACTTATAAAAAAAAATTCATCTATGATCAAAAACCCTCCACCTCCAAAATCTCAATGCTCCATTCTCAATATTATCATCAAAATCCCTCCACATCCTCCTCCCCTCTTCCTCCTCTCCAACCCAACAAGACTACCAAATCTAAAAAATCTCACATTTTTTACTCCAAAAAAGAGACCAAATAAAAAAATAAATTTGCTAAATGAGGAAGAGATCTCACTCATCTCAACTCCAGAAGTGACAGCGGGGCGGCAGGTGAGCGGCGTGGGCTGGATCGACGACAGCGGCATCGAGATCGGTGGTGGCGGCAGGCAACTCAGAGAGAGAAGCGAAGTTGGGTGGAGGAAGAGGAAGAAGAAGATGGAGGATTAGGAGAGGTGGGAAAGAGAAGGAAGAGAGGAGTTGGATTTTTGGATTTGAGATACGGCCATCCCTAGAGTTGGAGAGGTGAGGGAGAGAAGAATAGAGGTGGGGGAAGAAGGAATGGAAAATAGAGAGAGAAAGAGAGTGATGATATTTTGGAGTTATTTGGTGTGCTCACTAGGAAAATTCTCTTTTTTCAAAAGAGATGGTGGACTCACTAGGAAAACTGGGCTCACTAGAAACAATGGTGTGCCCCTCTAAAATCTTCCTAATTTACGGGAAATTCCAAATGCGCACCACTCAGGGAGCGTCAGTCTCCTTCTAGTGAGCCCAATGAGATATGTTCAAAAAAAATTTAAGTTTGTCTTCTTTTTTTTGACAAAAAAGGGTTTGCTCCTTCTTACTGAGTACCATCACTCTTTAATCTGGCGAAATCTGGCAATAGCGATTTTGTGCCGATTGGATGCCAATAAGCAATAAGAAATGGCTTTTTGTGTCCCATGAGATGCTGTTATTTAACACGTGTCTTTGTGATGTGTTTTGGTATGTGTCCGATGCGCGTGCTTTAGATGAAAGAAATCATCCATTTTATTATTTTCTCGATTTCTGAGTCGTAAAAATACTTATTATAGACCTTCTTGTTGTTAAGGATTGGCTCACAATAAGGCAGTCTATCCAATCGTCAAACAAGTACTTAGATGCCAATGAGCAAGTGACATACTCTCTCCAATTTGCGAGGGGTTTCCAATTTGATAAAGGTTTTAAGATGAAGAAAAATGTATATTTGTCCCACTCATTCCCTATGTCATACCCTCCCCTCCCCTTTGAAACCTCTCTCCTACTACACCCTCCCTCTCCCCTCTCCCCCACCCCAAACTCCTTATCCCCCATTCCGCCCCCTTCGAATCTCCCTCCATCCACCTTCAAGGCTCCCCTAACCTCTTCCCTCCCCTTCAAAACCTCTCTCCTACCACACCCTCCCTCTCCCCCCCACCCCCAAACCCCTCATCCCTCATTCCGCCCCTTCGAATCTTCCTCCACCCACCTTCAAGGCTCCCCTAATCCCTTCCCTTTTCCAAATTATGGAAGAAGGAAAAAAATGTTCATAAAGTGGAGAGAAACTAAGAGAATGATCAAAATCTCCGGAAGGCATAACTTTCTCAATAACATTTTGTTTTATTGTGATTAGAAGAGTAAAGTTCTCTTTTTCTGGGTTTTTTCATTAAACAAGTTTCTTTCACTGTGACCAAGGTAAGCTTGTTATTCGGAGTCAAGTTGCTAAGTGATATAACCTGCAACTCCCAATTACCAGATAGGAAGCTGAGAATAAAAAAGTACTTGGATATCGTTATCAAGCATCATTCATGTATTTGTTAGTTGGTTCACTGCACCTTGATAATCATTTAATGCTCTGGCATGTTGTGACCAACTTTAAATTGCATCTTCACTAGCTTTCTCATCAAGAAATCTTTTCCAAGGCCTACTTATGCTCGTACAGTGAGCAACTCAAATTTTCTCTATACAATACAGACATCCATGTCATTAGCAACATGCTGAAAACCCTTTGATTAATATGTTAACGAATCATACAGTTGTTTTTCGATCCTTCAATATGGACTCATAAAATTCTTAGTAATATAGAATATGTTCATCCTTGCCTTTCATATTAAATAATATTGATGTCACTAGAACTTATTGCATCCTTCAAATTATCGACACCAGTATGTTTTGATACCACTTTGTTGGGAGAAATCTATTAAAGTTGTGAAATAAGATTTTCCTCCTTTATTATGATAAATGAATAATAATAAAAAGTAGTAAGAAAAAGTAAATATGACACAACTCTCTTATATGTAAAATCCACTAAGGAAAAAACTATGGAATTTAGTCTAGATAAAATATTCCACTATATCCAAATATTACCATTACGAGGATCATATCTAGATATCACTAGAGGAATAATAATTATCATCAATAACCAGTATACTTCTGTTAGTGGATAGTATGAAATAACGAGATATGTAAATAACAAAGAATAGAAGATAGCCTGAATTGACGATCTAATCATTGGATACGAGTCTTAGTATTTTAGGGATAAGACTATGAGATTTTGTCTTGATCGAGTAATGCTGCCCTTCGTTCAAGGTATGTATTTGCTGCGGGCAAGAAATTCCAGATTGACTTATTTTCTCTCATTTATTAGTTCTCTCTCAACTTTTTTGATGCTTTATTGATTCCAGCCATAAGAACCATTATATAATCTCATCTTAATCACTTCACAATGCCTTAAATTACTCTCAACTGTAATTTCCAAGAGCAACACTTCAAACTTCCTAAAATTTTATAGTTTTCAATATAACCTTCCAACTTCCATCATTATTGTTCGTAGGAGTTTTGATCCCATTAAAAGGGAACAGCTAACACACTGTCCTATTTTCCTCCATTCGGAATGCTCTCCGCTACTTTCAACCCCATCAAAACTAAGACGAAAAAGAATGTATGTTTGTCTCACCTAGGTGGCACACCCTTTCCCTCCCCTTACTTTTAGAACCTCCCTCCTACTATACCCTTCCCTCCCTCCCTCCCCCCCACCCCCCTCCAAAAAAAAAAAAAAAAAAAAAAAAAAACTTCGTCACTCTCCATATTCCATTAAGCTTTGATGAAGAAAAATAAATATTTATCTAAATAAAATAATAGTAAATTTGATATTAATATTAAGGGGTATTTACTGGTTTGTCCATCAAATTTTTATATATTATGATTTAGTCCCCCAAATCTTCATATTTAGGATTTAGTCCCCCAAATCTCCTAAGTTACTACAATTTAGTCCTACCTAACTTCTGTTAACAATGTCTAATTTTTGACCTCATATTACCATTTTACCCCTCCTTATTTATTCTCTCTCTTCCTCCTCTCTTCTCTTTTTCTTCATTATCCTTCTCTCTTTTCCTTCTCTCTTCCTCCTTTCTTCTCCCAATAAAGAAAAGAAGAGGAAGAGCGAAGGAAGAATGAATGAGAAGAGAGGATGAATAATGAAGAAAAGGAGAAGAGATGAGGTAGAGAAAGAATGAATAAGGAGAGGTAAAATGGTAATATCATGTGAAAAATTAAACAGTGTTAACGGAACTAAGGGAGGGTGACTAAATTGTAGTAATTTAGGAGATTTAGGGACTACATCCTAAATATGAAGATTTGCGAACTAAATCATAATATGCAAATATTTGGGAGACAAACCAATAAATACCCTAATATCAATTACAGTGAAGTGGGTCCTTAAATGCTTGGGGTGTGCTTTTAAAAGTTCCCCACCAGAGCATTCAGCAGACTCTCGTGAACCCTAGCGTGTGAAACCCACTGGCCAACCGTGAACACTTTTTTCCACTTTTAACTGTGTCCTCTCGGAATAATCACCAAAAATACAAAGCCTGCATCTTTTATGAAGGCCAATTCCATAATTGTCACTTTTTCGAACTCCTGAGAGATAAAGCGGACAGATCCTTCTCCGCGCCCGAGAGAGCTCAAGTGGGCCCCATGTCTTCTTCTCCAACCGCCTCACCTTCTTCGATCTCGTAACTCCGTGGAACTGCGAGCAAACGAACGGGAGATTTTTAACGCCCAGGCCGCTCTTACTATCGAATACTTTCTTCTCAGTCCATTTCGCCGAGCTGATTGAATCCACACATTTTGGGTACGTTAGGGTTTCCATTTTTCGAATTTAGACGCAAGAGCTTCTTGTAGCTGCAATTTTGATTTTTTTTTTTTTTTGGGTGAAAAAAGAGTTTATTCTGATGACGATTGCGATATGGGCAAATGCGCCACCTTTGCAATGTGGTGCATATCGTCCTTCGATTCATCGCAACAATTGGCTACAGAATTCAGTAGTTAGTTGCAAGTGGCAGTCGAAATTCTCCAGCAATAATTTTAATCTCAAGAGGTATCCAGAAAAAACCTCATCCCTAGTCTTTTTTATTTTTAATTTTATGTGCGTTTTTTTTTTTGAAATTTTCTATTCGTATTTTGTTGCAGGAAATATTTGTTTGTCAACAATAGTTATGGTGCATTTTCGATTAAATTACAGGCAGTCGCGGTATTATTATTATTATTTAATTATTTTTGTATGAATTAGGTTTAATTTAGGATGATGATGAAAATGAATTTCTATATAGGGTGATTCTGGTGAAGCTGAGATCATTGAAGATGGAAATTCCTTCTTGCTAGAGCTCGAACAAGCTAAAGTTGCATTGTCTGAGGCTAGAGCTAATCAGGAGGCGATTGAGAAAGAGAGAGATCGGCTAATGGAAGAGTTAACTAAATCAGAAGCTATGAAGCAGGAGTTTGCTGATATGATCAAGCATGACAAGGAATTAGCGCTTGCGGAACTTGAAGCTGCAAAATCTCTGTTCAATCAGAAACTGGAGGAATCGTTAGAGGACAAATTTGCATTGGAATCTAAACTGGTTCTTGCGAAACAAGATGCCATTGAACTTGCTGTGCAAATTGAGAAGCTAGCAGAGCTTGCTTTTGAGCAAGCTACCTCTCACATAATAGAAGATGCACGGTTGAGGGTTTCTGCTGCCGAGACATCTGCAGTGGAAGCAGGTCGTCGCATTGAGGAGCAGATAAGGAATGCTACCGAGGGAACCATGTCTGCAATTGTTGATCAGTCCACAGATACAATAGACAAAGCATTGTATGCTGCGGAACAAGCTAGCAGCCATGCTAGAAAAGCAGTGATGGCTATTACTGGTGGTGCAAATTTTCTGGATGAAATTGAAGCTGTTAGGACTAAGAATATTCAACTGGAGAATATCATCAGTGATTTAGAATGTCAATTGCTGATGATGAAGAACGAGGTTGATAGATTGAAGTCGGAGCTTGATCAAGCTCTTGCACAAGCAAAGGCTTCTGATATTCGTGCTACTTCTGCAGAAAAGGGACTGGCAGAGCTTCAAGAGTTAACTAAGAAGAGATCTTTCCAAAAGGATGAGACTTTCAAGAGTTTGCTTGAGAAAATTAAGAAAGAAACAGCTGAGAGGGAAAAGGCAGCTGCTAAATCTTTTAAGTGCGAATTGGAAGCCATCATGGCTGCCGTGGAGGCAGCCAAGGAAGCGGCACGTTTAAAGGACCAAGCATATATGAGGAGATATGCTGCTTTAGAGAGATCATTGCAGGCATCTGAAGCTGCTTCCAAAGTCTGGAGACAGAGAGCTGAAATTGCGGAGTCAATTTTGCATGGGGAAAGATCAGCAGAAGAAGACATAAACTATGTGATTAATGGGGGAAGAATCGATCTTTTGACCGATGATGATTCACAAAAGTGGAAATTGCTTGTAGAGGGTCCTCGAAGGGAAATTCCTGATTGGATGGCTCGAAGGATTAAATCTATCTGTCCCAAATTTCCACCAAGAAAAGTCGATATCTCCAAAGCGCTGTCAGCTGAAACCCTCCCCTTAAACTTGCCAAAACCCGATGAAGTTTGGTCCATTGCACAAGAAAAACCAAAGGAGACCGATGTCCTTATTGAGCATGTGATCGAGAAAGAAACTATAGAGAAGAAGCGAAAAGCTCTGGAGCGTGCATTACAGAGAAAAACTGTAAAGACGCAAAGGGTTCCTGAACAACCGACGTTAGGTAAACTCCAATGCATAATCGTTGCATTCTATATAATATATTCTTCCTTACAGTGGTCATGAATGTGAACATGAATATGAATTTTTTCTGCAGAACCTGGCACTGGCACTGGGCGTGAAATTGTGGTTAGTATTCCTCTAAAGAGTGTTCAGTAATGAGGGGGGTAAAAAGCTTATGATATTGCATGTATATCTTATGCAAACATTAGTTAGTGTTGGACTAATTTTTCTCATACTATCTCTAATGATATTCCTTTTTCTAATAGTATCATATTAAAGTGTAAGTGCATCTAAAACTGAGATAACTATCACAAGTGTCAATTCAAGTTGCATGTGAGTATACTCAGAATTGTTCTTCTAGCCTAATACTTGCGAATATATGCTTATGATGGTTCAAATGACTTTAACCTATGAAGCACAAATACGGACACGGGACACGGATATGACATGACATGGATAAGGTGATACGATAAACCCTAAAAAGTAGGATTTTGAGATAATAGGATACTATGACACGAATGTGCATTTATTTATGCTTGTAATATATATAAGGCGTATCAAAACTCATAACTGTTTAAGACACGTCTCTTTAAAGAAAGAAGAAAAGAATTTTTTTTAATAATTTAAAATATTAATGGTAATCAAGTAACTATATTGAAAAAGAGAATTTGGATTCAATCCAATGAACAAATATCTTGAATAAAATATTTGAAATTTCTATCTTAGAAAGGTAATTGGTGCTCATTAACTTAGTTACCTTTTTATATCATTACCTTTTTATATAACTTTCTTTTGTCTTTTTAGACAATGTACAACCCTATAATACTCAACACACTATTTTTATGACTTCTTGAAAAGGACATAGTGCATACCCATAATCTGTATGACTTTTCGAAAGCAGACATGGCTGTGACATGCAAGTTTTTTGGTTTTTAAAATCCAATACGATTTCAGTAATGTCTGATACGTACCGACAAGTGTCATGTAAATATCTATATCCAATAAATATCCAACATGGACACAACGCTCACTTTAAAGTGTTCATGCTTCATAGATTTTAACTTCAGCTAGTAATATTTTCTACTCTTATTTATTTACTTCATAGTCAAATCGTGCAAGCCACAAAATGAAAGGTATTTTTTGATACTGCACATCTATACATAATACTGAAGGTTTTACACAGTTAATACATATTAGTTCTGTCAAGAAAAGTAAGATCATAGCAAAGGGTTTGAATAACTTTTTGTATATATTTCCAGTTTCTTCATATCCTTTGGTAGAATCTATGAATCTAATTTGAGGTCGTGAGGTTTCATCAAATGGGTCCTTAGATCGGATGGCAACAGAAATAACAAAAACAACACAAATAGTGCCTCTTTTCAAAATCTTTGAGGTTGTCAGTACGAATCCCTATTGTACAAAACAAAAAAAACTACATGCCAAATCTTCGAGTTTGGATGGATGAATTTGTTTTTTCCATTTAGCTCTGTTGTGGGTCATCTCCTGTATTATATTAAGAAGAGTCTCGTCCGCTGGACCCTTTTTTTGGGCATTTTGTGTCTAATGTCAATGGAGGAATTTTAGAATCAGAATGTGCTAAACTGATATCTATGTCCCAATGGTGTAATCTTCTAGGCAACTTCAAGTGCAAAGATGAGCTCCTGTTCTTCAAGTGTTGCAATACATAAGTCCCTATTCAAAAGTGTTGTTTCTAGAAAAAGTACTTATATGTTGATTGTAGATAGTTGGAAAATATAAGATTCCAAAGAATCTGAAATGCTCATTAGGCCCTTACGGATCGGTTAAGATCCGTATAATTAGGAGTGGCAAATAGGCCGGGCGGCCCGTCGGGCACGCCTGGTGCCGGGCACATGTCCAACACGCCAAGCCGGGGTGGTCAGGCCGCCGGTCCGTTTTGGCACAGCTGGACTATGCCGTGCTTAGCATGTGCCTGGCACGGGACGACACAGGTTTTTTGTTTTTTTAATTTTAAAAAAGGCCATTTATAGCCGTTGGTGGTAGGTTTTGCAATTTTTTTTTTGCATAGAGCTCCCAACGGCTATGAAAGTAGTCGGGGGGTTCTTTGCAAAAAAAATTGCAAATTTTGCCCCCCAACGGTCAAAATGGCCGTTGGGGGTTGTTTGCAAATTTTTTTTGCAAAAAAACTTCTTCCTCCTATAAGTACCCCCTCTTTCCTCTGATTTCATTGTTCCTCAGAATTTTCAAACTCTTCAATCTTAACTCTCTCTAATATTTCCAAATACAGAATTCTTCTACAAAACTTCATCCAAATTCTATCAAGATTCAAGACTCGAGAGCAGGCATCAAGAAGAGATTTCGAGAGCAATCAATTTTCGGTTTCAACTCTCAAGTATCAAGAAGCAATTTTCTGTTTCAACTCTCAACTCTCAAGCTTTCCCTTCGGTTTGCGACGTTGATGTATTTATATTTTGATTTTATTTTTATTCGGTTTTTCGTGGTTTTTCAAAAATGAATCCATACTCATCTAGCGCTTCTTCCTCTTAACCCGTGGGTAGTTTTTTTTCCTTTTTTATCAAATGAAGAATACCAAAGTCTTTGTGAACAATTAGAACACGCTCCACATGTACCATTTGCATCGCAGTCATACGAAAACATTGAGTTCTCTAATATGCCTGTAGAAGATTTAATGAATTGGAGCAAGAGAACTCACCCGAGGAAGAATGAAAATTGAATGCTTCTACACTATTAAGTCTTTATTTTTTTACTCTTCACAATTGTAATTTTTTTTCATTTGAATTCTACAATTGTAATTTTTTTAATGTAATTTTTTTTAAAACTCATAATTTTCTTAGAAAAAATACTAAGAATTAGTTGAGAGTGACGACTAGGGTTCTCTTCCCCCTCTTCGGAGTTCGGACTTTGTATGATTTTCAAAAAGATTTATAGAATTATTTTGTTAATATAATGAGATTCCATATAATAAATTTTTATTTTCACAATCTTTTTTACTTATTAGAACTAACTAAATTTACTAAATTAAGTCAATTAACTTACTAAACAAAATTGTAAATTTTAAAAAAAAGAAAAAATCCGGGCCGACACGGCCAGGCACGAGCACAGCATGTACCCGACGGGCCATGCCTGGGCCTGTGCCCAGGTGGGCGTGCCGTGCCTAACCGTGTCCGAGTCGTGCTGTGCTTGCACTAGACCGTGCCCGGTTGCCACCCCTAAGTGTAATCTTATCAAGAGTAGAATGGTCAAATTGCATGTCTTGAGTCCAAATGGACTTATGTTGGACTAAATCCAACTTTAAAGTTTCAGTTCAAATAGTCTAGTCTCAGGGAGATGCTTTCCGATAATTTTTCCTCAAAGAGAAGCTTTCCCTAGAGCTTGCTTTATGCAATTTAGCTTCAGAAGCTCGCTTTATGCAAGCTTTGTTCTCTTTATGCAAGTGTTGCTATATAAGCTAGCTTTACAGCCAGTTTTTCTTCATAAAATCATTTTATACAAGGTTTTTCTTCATAAGCTCTCTTTATTTGAGGCCTGTTTCATGAGCCTTGCTTCATGTTCAATGCTTTTAAGCATGAGCCCGCTTCACATGGGCTGTTCTGCTTTATGTGCTTCTCTTTCAAATGTGCTCCGCTTTTAAGTGTAAGTGTTGTCCATATGGACTGTTCCGCTTGAGCACTGCCTCACACAAGCCATTCCGCATCATTCTTTCTTTTTTAAGAGTGAGCCTTGTTTTATGAAGCAATTAGCTTGGCTGAACGTGAGCGTCACTTCAGCAAGGCTTGTTGTACATTGTTGGCTGAAATAGTGGGCATAAAACACACTTTTTCCACTTATTACGGATTAAATTCGTATTAAGTAAACTTTATGGGGATGCTTACCCCCAAGGCAGCTACTAGGACACCTATAAGTAAGCCCCGAGAAGGTTAATTTGAAGAGGTTAGCTGTATGTGCGAAGAGTGACCAGCTTTGAGGTTTTCGAGAGATTTTCTGCTTTCTGAAAAACTTTTAAAAGGTTTTTGTTTCTAGTGATTTTAGAACTTCTCTAGAAGTTTAATCTAGTTTAAGGGATTAGTTTTTAAGCTTGGTTCCTTAAATCAAACATTAGATAGCTCAGGAGGCAAGGAATGACTTTCATCAGTACAGTTTCTCGAAGAACTTTTAGAAAGGATTTATTATCTTTCTTCTTGTAAGGATTTTTTTTCATAATTCTTTCCATCCAACTAAGTTCTTTCGAGACATTGTTTTTTATCTGGAAACATTGATCATCGAGTGAAACACACTCTACTATATTCACAAAGATTCTTGTTTGGTAAATTATGGCAAATCTAACATCTTAGAATATTCGTTGCTGATATATTGCTAGTGGGTTGGGTGTTTAGCAAGACCATATCTATAGGTGCATTAGGTACTTATAGATCTATGGGCAAGCATAAATCAGAGATTCTTGGTTATACTTAAGCTGGTACATTGATTTTTCTGTTTGATGATCATGACAACTCATTTGCTCAAAATGTCCTTACATTTTGGTAAGAATCTAAGAAAATGAAACAAATGCCATTTTTGTGCACATTTCTATGTGTATAGAAGCCTAAATATCAGTGTTTTAAAAATTGGCTGTCATAACTGGTACATCAACCAATATATCTATTAAATTCACTTTCGCTACACTAAAGCTTCGAAATTGGAGGTGAGCATTGAAGATTTTATTTTTATAATCCAACGTGTACTTGCTATTCTAAGCACCTTTCAGGCTGAAACCTAGACTTTACGTAACGTTATTCATTTTTTTAAAATTGCTAATTAAATATGAGTCAGGCACGATTTGACTATAGGTTACTTTCAGACCATATTAAAAAATTTCCCTTCAACTACACCAGATCTTGTGATAGTTGAGGGATATTCTTATATTCTAGCATTATCATTTTTGGAGTCTAGCTACAAGCCCATATTGCTTGCCTATTTTCTTCGATATTATAGGATTTTGCCGATATATCAACGGTTTTATCAGGCCTGTATATGACAATTTTTGTTAATATCATGCTTCATTGACTTAAAGGTTTGGATTGGTCAATTATGAGAGTTGGGTATTCTATTAATTTATGTCTTGAGGCATTTGATATGCTTTTACAAATAGTTAATTGTCATAGATTCGTAGATATAATGCACATAGCTAACATATGTAAACCCTAAATATGTTTTATGTTTCTTTTATGCTTTATTCATGCCTTGCCATGATCTTATTTATCACGTTTGGGACGTAAATTTCTCATCAATATAGGATCCCGATATTTACTTAATATCCGATCCTAATATTTAGTTAATATCCTGACATATTGCCCTATATTTGATATCTGATATGGATTTTCTGATCCAATACTATCCTGATATCCAATATTTAAAATCTTGAGTCTGATACCTTCTGTTGCCCAACCAAAACTAGCCACTTTCTGTTAGACCTAAATTGACATGCTTGATTCTGCCATTAAGTCTAGACTGGCGCTAACATACAACCTGTGTTCACATAACTGAAATCATTTTGAACAATCAGTAACCATGATGCTTTGGAGTGCACATAGGAAAATACTTTCCAGCAATTCTCTGATTTTATTGGAATGGTCTGTTCGTTGACTATCTGTTGATTTTATCTCTTTGATTTCAATTTATAACGAACAATCGGCTGCAAATGCATGTAAGTTGTCTGGTGCTGTAGTATATGTTAACAATTGTATCACACACTTAAGGATGGCAGATATTATTTTGATAATGTAGAGTTCCTCAACAATCACATAGACTAATTCTGGGATTTGATGACATATGGTTAATGTAGTTACACAGCTTATGCTCGATTGCTCTTCATTTCGTGATACAATGAAAACAACCTACTAATTCTAACTGTCAAAATTTGCATTTACGATTAGTTTTTGCTCTGTGTTTGAAGTTTCAAGGTTTCAATTGGGAAAGCTGGAGAAGGCAGTGGTACCTGGAGCTAGCTCCTAAAGCTGCAGATCTATCACAGTCTGGGATAACGGCAGTGTGGTTTCCACCTCCAACAGAATCTGTTGCTCCTCAAGGTTTGCTTTATGGATGTACTGCCAAGTCTGTCTTTCATCTAGTTACTGCTCCCATATGCGATATATTTATGAGATGAGCATGATCATGGTGTGAGATTACAGTTTAGGTGCATTCCTATATGGTAGAATAGACGGTAGTCAGTCAGACAGACATACAAATAAGTATACCAGGGGTAACTCTTTTTTTTTTTTTTTTTTGTGTTTGTGCATGTGGGTGCTTCGTGTGCTTGCTTGCTCATTCGTCCAATTGTTCTTTGGAGTGGGTGGTTGGGGTCCACACTGGAGTATGTAATGTTGCCAATTCTGGTGACGGCTTGGACAAGTCAAGTGCCTTGTAGCTGATGGACAACCCCAGAGATGATGGCTCTGGTTGACAGAACAGTTACAGATAGTATGAAGAATGAAGATCACATGATGGATATAGTAAGAAGTAGTTTGAAGAGTCTAAATTTCTTGGGTCATTTTTGGAATAAGTATATTAGAGGAGGATGGGAATGGTACTAGTTATGTATCGATTTAGTCTTTGAGATGGTTTGGTCTATGGCAGTATGGTCCTCTATGGGTGGTAGATAGCTTCAGTGATGAAGGCTCTTTCAAGCTGAAAGATTAAAAATAATAAGGGAGAATGTCATTAAATAGTTGAATAGTTGTTATATTTCAAAGTAATATCACTTTCATATGAAATTATGCACATAAAAGGACTCGTACACCTTAATCTTCAGTTATGCTTGTTTTAGATCATGTAGAACGATATATTGCTCCTAGTCGAACAACATAGCATATATTCAATTTGACTTGGTAGATGCAGTGATTCACATCTGCATTTATACTCTCTTATATTATAGTAGTAGTCACATAAAACCATGTGGATGTTGTAAACCGGATCAAGGCTATACCTCGTTTACGCATTCCTTTTAGGTTTTGTTGTACTATTAGAGTTTGCTAATTTTAGATTAAGTAGCCCCAAGTTGAGAATTGGATTCTTAAACATGTTAGAAAGACGTGTAGAATATTCACTTTACTGATGTTCTGCTGCTTGATTCAGAGGAAATCGTTAGGATGGATGCTGCGGATGTTAAGTTATTGTAGAGAGCAATCAGTTAATGTTCTCTAAATTCGCAGAAAAAATAGAAGCCCTGGGAAATTAAGTGTAAAATAGCAGTCGCTGATTTTCTATCTGGGATGTAACGCACACTGCATGCCTAATTTATACTTCTGCAGCTACTGATTTTCTCTTTGGGATGTGATGCAGGTTATATGCCTTCTGATCTCTACAACTTGAACTCTGCTTATGGGACTGTAGAGGAGCTCAAACAATGCATTGAGGAAATGCATGCTCAAGATATACTGGTAAGACTTCAGAGGTCATGGATTTTAAATTTTCCCTGCATCTCTATTCTGCTTGGAGAGCTTATATGAGTGGATTGATGAGCTGAACATATCTCATGTCAGTCCTAACTTTCCATCTCCAAGCTAGAAGTGACCGCCTTAGGATTTTCTTCTCCAAATAGAATTAGGAGTCGATTTTCTCCTTATTTTTAAATTTAAACTAGATTACATTTACCCTCCATCTTTTTTATTTGAGATAGTTTTGACAGTGGCTATTTTATTTGGAAGTTTACAGTTTTTGTTAAGATGTTTTTCTCAAATAGGATGACACTTGATTTTATCAGAACCAAGTTTTATTTGTAATTCATCTCCATCAGCTTAAGCGATCAATGGTCACTCTGTAATTTAATATTTATACATTTTTAAATAAAGGTAACTGGTAAGCATTTCAGATTTATGCACTTAGATGGATCTTATTTTAGATAACATTGGTGGTCTCGATGTTACAGTTGTAGAGAATGCAGATTCCCCTATCATGTGATCTGATGATAGCACCCTCCAACCCTCTGATTGTGTTATTGTTCATGACAAACTTGTGTGGTGCAAACTTTATCGACCTATTGAAAGCCTTAGAACATTCCCATAGAAGGTAAGATCTCTTCAGCTTGTGTCCTCTAACTATCCACAAGCTATAAAGAATAACCAATAGCGAAAAAGGTGTGTATGAACCTGATTACATGGTTTGGTAAACCACAATCCACTAATGATAAAACCAACACCGTGATAATGCAAAAGATGTGTATGAGCCAAACCTGAGGACACATAAGCAGATTCAAAATAAAGCTTGCTTAGGGATCAGCAATACTACTGTTGCATCAATAGGTGGCCCTCATAGGAAGTGTATGGAAGGACTCAAGAATAAAACAATTTGGTGCCAAAAGAAAAGAAAAAAGAGAAGGATGAGCCAAACCTGTGGAAATAGGGGCAGGATCTTAAAATAAAGTTTGCTTAGGAACAGCAAAACTGCCACTACATTAACCTGTGGCTTCCATGGGAAGTGTAGGGCGTTCTATCAATAGGACACTTAGTGCCAAGAGAAAAAGAAAAAGAAGGAAGAAAAAAAGAGAAAAAAAAAAAAAAAATCCATGGCAACATGAACCCTTAGAAGTGCCTAGAATTTGATGAATAAGACCCTGTAAACAGGTTATTTTCATGTATTTTCTGATTGTCATTGGCTTGGGAGCTAGCTGATAACAAGTGGCAAAAGGCTTGCAGGAATCCTTCAAAAGGCAGTCTAGTTAGAGGCTCAGTAGCTTAATACTGGAAAAATGATGCTCACATCTATTAACCAGTGGTCAGAATTAGCATCTTTTCAACTTCATTATTCATCTAATCTAACATGATCTGTGTGGAGCCCTTAGTGCTGCTACTATGATGTTTATGTAAATAGGGAGATGCCAGAGGGCACACCATTATATGAGGAATTTCTTTTTTCGGCTAAGTATGGGAAATTAGTTGTTCAGCATAACTATTGAAATACATGCCTGAAAACTTAAAAATGTCGAAGGCTAATACCTTTATTTGAATTTGTAATGCTGCAAATTAGGTTTATTATACGTATGGATTACTATGTATATTAGGCTATATATTGATTTACTGAATAAGTTTTGTGTTGGAGAGAAGCAAAATGAGCCTCTGTGGTAGATTAGAAGCATCAAACTCAAGGCAGTGAATGGTTGGCAATTGGCTCGGGATAGCTGGGTTCAAGTCAAACCTATAAACAGGTGATCCATACTCAACTCGTTTAATAAACATGTCTAAGTCTTGCACCTGTATCTGTACCCATACCTGGATGTACCTATACCCTACCCCCTAACCTGTATATTAAATGGGTAACCTGTGTATTAAATGGGTCAGGCTGCGCTGGATTTAGGTCATGTTACCCATTTAAATATAAAAAAAATTCTATTGTTATATCAAATTATCTCTTCACAATATCAAAAAAATTCTAATGACAACAGAAGTAAGAAATTTGAATCTAATTATTATACTTCTTAAAGAAAATAATTCTAAAAAACATTAACTTCAAAATCGCATGCCAACTTGTTACGGGCTTTTCTCCCAAAAAAAGATTGCATACTAACTGAATGCTCATCAACATTCCAAAGTTAGTCAGTTTCCAGCAAATTAAATCCTAATTTTCCTAAACCAAATCAATAAAAATCCTAAATTAGGAATAAAATTAGGATCCTCAGCTCTCATATTTAGACATTGATAATTAATTGGATCAATCATTAACCATTTATTTTTTTGTCACCATCGAGCTCTCACAGTCTTGGCAATAGCGAGCTTAAGAGAGAGAGAGAGACGAATTTGGAGACGAATCCGACTGCCAGAAAAAGTGTAGCAAGGAGGGAAAGACGCCGAATCAAACAATCAAGAATGGCAATGCCAATTTGAATAGGTAGGATCTCATAATGAAGTTGCCGTCACCGAAGGGAATCGAAATTAATGTTATATATTAGCAAGTCAAGTAGGTCAATCCGAGTCAAACTGGTCAACCTGTATAGTCTTTCGTGTTAGATGGGGTTGACCCTTTTGCAATCCACATAGGGTAAAAATGTAAGCAGGTGGGTTTGGGTTGACCCGTCCGGTGGGGACCTGTTTGCCACCAATATCAATGATTTTTTGTAGCACTAAAAGTAATTTCATTGATGTGAAGAAAGATATTATAAGATAAGCACTCATCATTTAACTCCCTTCTAATATCTTTACAAAGATTGTAAGAGGATGACTGAAATGAGCAGTTGTTCATCCTATCTAACAAATTACAAGTTTAGGGGGGGTGCCTCTTGGCTCCTCTTGGACCTCCATGAGCTTTAAATTTGTATCCGTTTATAGTTTAATATCCCGGTTTTTCAATATCTCCTTCTCTTCCTTACTTTCTGGCTTTGATTATGGATATTGCACTGTTATCAATCTGATCATGTTTTCAATTTGCTTTTTTAACTGTAGTTTGTCGCAAGAACATTGCCTCAAAAATCTTATTATTTCTTTCACGCCACATACTCCACACAGTTGTTCCCAGGACAACCTCTATAATGATATGGATTTTGAATTTTCTTTACTCTGTGAGTTAGTTATTCATTCCAGAAGCCTCACATAGCTCCCTTGAGATAGCTTGAATTTTCATCGGAAAGACTTCCAAATGAAGGCTGAGTATGGGCATTGAAAGAGTAAGTGATCCCTGCTCTCTAGTTGTTACTTGCGTAGTACACTGTGAGTCTCCAAATTCATTCCAAAATTTGGCAATCAGTCTCTTATCTTCACTCTGTCATGTACAGCTTTAAATAGACAACAATGTTAGGTATATTCCTAGGATACACACCATATTGCACCAATCAACAACTGGTGAAGGAGTTCTTACTACATTCCAAGTGTACTGAATTTTAAAGATGTCAGATGCACTTGCTGTCCACAACAACTGGTTCTTATTTCTTTCCTTGCCCAATGAGAGAAATAGTTTTAATTCTAAATAGTCTGAAGTACAGTTCTAACTTGAGATGATGATGCATTTGGTAGATTCCAGTCTCCGTCTGCTATGAAGCCTTTAACAGGTGTACTAATGCCAAACTATATGTTCCAAATACCAGTAGTGTTAAGTAGTCTTCCCTCTTTATACCAGAGATCTTTTCAAAATGATGTCACCAGGGCCAAGTTGATACCTAATGTATTTTAGAGGCAAGGGTCTGGATCTCAGAATAGCCTTCCAACAAGCAGAGTGGTTCTTGTCATCTATAGCATACCAAAAAATTTACTTGCTTCAGATATTTAGATCTTATCCACCGAGACCAAAGAGACTCGTCATCAGATAATAAATTCCAAACTTGCTTATGAAAGGATGTTTAGGCAGTATCTGAGATTTTTCCCAACCTAGTCCCCCATGCCTTTAGTTTACAGATCTTATTTTAATTAATAGAATGAAGCCTCCCTTTCCAAAGAAAATTAGCCATTAACTGCTCAATCCTAAGAATAGTCTTCAAAGGCTACTGAAAGGCAGCTGATGGGAAATAATGCTCTTTAGGAGCTCAAGTCTTCCAGAAAAGGAAAAAATTTTCAATGCAATACTTTCAGTTTTTTTTTTTTTTTTGGATTTTTTCTAGTAAAACTGAGCAGGAGAGTGCTTCAATTTACTAATTACCAATGACAATCCCAAATACTTTACTGGAAGTTGTCCTAGCTGGCCATATTTTCACATAATTCCTCTCTATCATGGCAGGAATTAGTAAGATGTAGCTTGGTTTTCTCCCTATTCATTGAAGGCCAGAGAGATCAGCTAACCTAGTAAACATAGACTCCACAGCTTTTAATGATTGCTTCTCAGCCTTACAAAAAGACAGACATTATCTGCAAAGACCAGGTGAGTTAAAGATACATTTGATCCTGCAGTGAACAACCACAATTTTCCTTCTTAACACGCCTGTTTCCAAGAGCATAGATGATACGTCCATTGATATACTAAATAAACAAGGGTAAAGGGGATCCCCTTGTCTAATCCCTCTTGAACTAATGAAATATCCTGTTGGAGACCCATTTACTGACTCCGAAGAAGTTGGCTCAGCTATATGTCTTCTAATCCAGTTAATTAATTTGCCAGCAAACCACATTTGTAAAAGTGTATTACTGTTTGCACTATCAAAGGTCTTATTCAAGTCAAATTTGATGCAAGCTCCCCCGGTAGAGGCACTAGTAGAGAATCACCCAACCATCTCATCTGCTAATAAGTTCCATCTTGGATTCTTCTTCTCAGTACAAATGCATTCTGATTTTGATAGATTAGCTCTGGCGTGATCTCCTTTAGTCTATTTGCTATCACCTTAGATATGATTTTGTGAACATTGCAACAAGAGATAGGCATGTATTCACCCAACTCAATTGCTTTTGTTTTCTTGGGTACTAGAGTTATAAAAGTATGGTTTACTCTGTTGGTCAGTTCTCCACCTTCCTTGAAACAATTAATTGTGTTAGGTGTTCCTGTTTAAGCATCTCCTAGTATAGTTGAAATAACTTGAAATTTATCTCATCTGGACCGGGGCTCTTGGAAGGGTCAGGACCATTGACAACAATTTCCAACTCGTCCTTAGATAATGATTGGCATAGCTAGGATTTGCTTCATCCTTACGGCTCTCTTAGAAGGAATCTCCTCTCTATAAGATTGAAAAGGTGTTTAGAATAAAGTTGAATAGAAGTTTACTGCTTGTTCATTTATATCTTCAACCTGTTCTGATTCTGAACCATAAGGTATTGTCACCATCTTTATATTTAGGCATTCTTCCTTGAGTTTATTGCATAATGAAACACTGTGTTTCTGTCTCCTTGTGTGAGCCAGTTTATCCTACTAAACTGTTGGGCTTGATGCAGCAATTTAATGTAGTCTCTCTGTAGAGAATTCTTCTCTGTAGCAAGTGATGCATCCTTGGGATTTATAGCCAGTCTTGATTGTACCTGGTAAAAGTCTGTTTTTACATTGAATTATCTCAATCTCCACCATGCGTTCGTATTGGCCCATTCTTTGACTGCAAGTTTGATGCCTTTCATTTTGTAAGCAAGTTTAAACAATGAATTCCATCCACCTGACAACTCCATTCCTTAGTTACCGTCAGCATATCCTTGTTTTTCATGCCAATAGCTGAGGTGCTAAATGGCTTAGGCCCAAAATCCGGAGAGGTTTGATGATAACAAACAATGCACAATGGTCAATTGTAGATGGATCTGATGCAAATGACGGATGAGCCATAGTGTTAATCCATGCTGTATGAATAAGAATTCTATCAATGCTGCATGCAGTCCTTGCCTGGCCAATGGAGTGATTGATCATGTCCATCTAGCTGGGGAGAAATCTTGTAGGCAAGCCTGCTGTACGCATAAATTAAAATCATCTCATTGACCATCCGAAGCATTTTAGCTCCAATCTTCTCATGTTAATATCTTACAGCATTAAAGTTCCCCCATAACTATCTAAGAGCAGTCATGTTCCTGCCAATTAGGGGTGAGTATCTGTCGGTTCGGATTTGGGTGAAAAACCTATTGAAAATCGAACCGAAATAGTCGAACCGAAACCGACCGAATCCCCAAGAAAACCGAAACCGAAATCGAATTTTCGGTTCGGTCGGTTTTTCAGTTATTTGGGCCTACGGCCTACAAAATATTTGAAGCTAAATATGTGATAAACGGTGTATTTTATAGGTAAGATAATAATTTTATTTTATTTTATTTTCTTTTTCTACCTATTAAAATAACAATCACATGTTTTTCATCAAAGATTTAAAAAGAAAAAGAATAAACCACAATCGCAAAAAATCGGTTTTTCCGGTCAGTTTCGGTTGGAGCTAAAGCCACCGAAATCCGATCCAAAATTCGTAATTAATTTTGTTTTTTAAATCGAACCGAACCGAAAACCGAATAATCCAAACCGATCAGTTCGGTTCGGTTCGGTTTTGCGGCTCGGATGTGTTTTTTCGGATTTCTACTCAGCCCTACTGCCAATGTTGGTCACATCATGCCACATTAATGCCACAATGAGAAGTAAAATTGTACAGAGCCATCTTATATTGACCACTTTCTGTGTATAATGTGACTTGAAACATGTATTACCTCTGCTTCCGATTTATAAAGATTTTTACAGTAGCCAAATTCTGTCACTAGGATTATTTTCTGAATAATTCTCCTGACACCTCTAAGAAGAAGGAAGACATTTGCTTACTTGCTTAGTTTTACAAATTTCTTTTTCTTGACCTCAGGTCTCTACTAGCCTAACTATTTTGGCCTTGTTTGCTGAAATAACTTGCTTTACATCCCTAGTTCTCCCTTTAGAATTCAGTCCTCTCACATTCCATGCGGTGATCTTCATTGTGATTTGGTTGTGACTTTTTGAGTGGATCTAGCTGCTCTCTGACTTCTTAATTCATAATTAATATCCTTCTTTTGCTCGACCACCTTCTCTGTCTTCTTGCTAGTCTTCTTCTTGTTTTTCGATTGCTCAAGTGCTGATAAAGTACTCTCCCATGTGGTATTGGGTTTTGTAAACTGCATTGAGTTCGACGGGTTTTTGTGGCATAGTCACTGCAGGCTGTTAAGTAAATTGGGCAATATTAGATTGGTTATCTCTCATATCTTGTGCAGACTCTATGATCTCCTCTTCATTGATCTCATCTTGCTCAGGTAGTATCTCTTGATTCTGAAGCTCATCATCTTCAGTGTTTTTGTTCAAGCCTTCTACTGTAACTGGGATGTCTTGATTCTCAAGCTCATTATCACCAGTGTTTTTGTTCAGGTCTTCTACAATAATCGGGATATTTTCATTAGGCTGTGTGATTGTCTTCTGTGTTGCAGGTATTGAAGCTTCCTATTCACTCTCCTCATCATCAGAGGAAGCCTGAGAATCCACTTCCTCCACTTCTCCTTTATACATCTGCTGTTCAGGTGTTATAGCACCTCCATCTATGCTTGCAATGTCAGCATGGCTATTGGCCACATCCACATCTTGTACAGGTAATGCGTTCTCTTCTGCACTGGTAGATGAATCAGTTTTTTCTACTCCCTCTCCTGCACTCTTGCTGATATCTTCTTTCTGCTTGTAGTATCAATTTATGATATAGATGAACCAGTTTTCTCTACTGCTTCCTTTCCTGTATTCTTGCTGATATCCTTCTGTGTTTGTAGTATTCATCTGTGATTGCAGAGAAGCTTTCGCATTGATCCCTTCATCCTCAGGTTCTTGATTATCCTTTTTGTCATCAGTCTTTTTCTCTTCAGACCCACATAGGCACAGTTGGGTGCTGAGCCTCAACATGGCCAAAGGAGCAACGAGTACTGCATCTTGGATGTCTCCACTCATATTCTATCAGAATATGAACCACATAAATGTCCTGCATCTCCATCACAGCTTCTTCCGGTAAAGGTTCTTTTTCAGATACTTCAACAAACCATCTTGCAAAAGCCAATCTTTCTCCTAAGGCTGTAGCATTGTCAAGGAATAATGGCATATGCTGACATAACCTGTCATCTCATTCAGTATAGATTTTGAGTAGAACTTCGAATGCAAGTTCGGGAATTTTACCCAGCTTGGCATGGTTGCTGGCAAATCCCTTTCAAGTGCAATGTCTGAACACTACTTCTTAAGCACTATAAGTCTCCCATCAAATACCCAAGGCCCACATGCATAATCCTCTCACAGTCGCCGTTATGAGAAAATTGGAAGAAGAAATGGCGATTCTCTCTGGAAATGACTTGTGGGTTTGATTTTGGCTTCCATAATCTGAGAACTGCAGGCTTTCAAGTCGTGGTTATAGTGTTTGCTTGCAGCCACATAACCCAAGTATTTTTCCGCCTCTTATCATTGAGTTTGATCTCCTCATCACAGATTTTCATGAACTTGCCCTTCTCTCCTATAATTGGTGGATAATAGTCTTGTTAGATTAAAAAACTATCTTGTATTTAGGTTTAGTTTGGGTTTAGTCCCATCTCACCTGTGGAATTACTTGAATGGTGTTGAGACACCTATAAATATATGTATCTCTTGACTCATAATAAAATAGATTGGTTTGATCTGATTACTTCATAATATGGTATCAGAGCGTGTTATGAAATAAATCTCAGTTGTCAATTTCAACCATCCTAATTGATGGTCGACGCTAACTTCAACTCCGATTCCAACTCAGGCTCCGACGTCGACTCCGACTTTCACTCCGTAATCGTGTTATCAATTCGATGCTGACTCCGATTCTGATTATGACTCTGACTCCGCAATTGCGTCTCCAATTCGATTCTGCATCTGTTTTAGTTTTTGCTTCTTCTCTGCTTCACGACTGTATGGATTCTAGCTGGTCTCTCCTCGATTGTAAGAGTATAATTTAGACTTGATGCAATCATTTTCTCTGTTTTTTTTTAACCTACTATTGCTTATAAAAAAGAAGTTTATCTGCTGTCTACGCTGCTTCTAAAAAAATGTTTATCTGCTACCTACTAATATTTTTAAGAAAGAAGTTTATTTGCAGCCTACTACTCTTTTTAAAAAAGAAGTTTATTTGCTGCCAGTTACTGCTTCTAAGAAAGAATTTTATTTGCTGTCAATTACTACTTCTAAGAAAGAAGTTTATCTGTTGTTTACTATTTCTTTTAAGCAAGAAGTTTATCTGTTATATACTATTTCTAATCAAGAAGTTTATCTACTACTACTGCCATTGATTCAAGTGATTCAAGTGATTCAACTAATGTGACTACTGCTCATCTATTTCAAGTTAATTTGTACTATTGAAAAGAAAGATAATATTTTCTAATTTATGTAACAAGTTGGGTATGATTGATATACTCTAACTTGAGGGAGTGTTAGGTCAGAAAACTATTTTGTATTTAGGTTTAATCCCACTTCGCCTATGAAATTAATTGTATGGTGTTGAGATGCCTATAAATATATATTTCCTTTGACTTATAATGAAAAGATTTGATGGTTCTTATTATTTCATAACAAGGCTTAACTTGTCATCATATTTAGTTTTCTTACAAAAGTACATATATTTACCCATAATGTGGCGGCTTGCCCTGGTTTGAATATGAAGTCTGGAGGTAGCTTTGCTTAGGGTTGTTGATTTCACAGGCCTTGGATGGGTTGGCAATGAGGGAAACCCTAGATTGTTGGGGATTGATTTCTCCAAATCAGATCTCACAAACACCACGAGATCATGCATAGAGTAAACAAGATAAAAAAGCACAGTAAACACAAGAACACGAGAATTACGTAGTTTGGCTGATCAAGTTTGACCTACGTCCATGGGACAAAAAGAGAAAGATTCACTATGAGAAATAAAGATTACAAGAAGAGATCCAATTATTTCTCTACCTTAACATAACTCACATATCTCATAATAACAAAAGTCTTTCATATCACATATAAGACACACACACACATATAATGCTATTATTTAAACTCTATTAGGATACCATTATTATCATCTAATTAGTTTTCCTAACTAATTAGAATACATGTTATTTGATTCAAGTCCAACAAGGACTTATTATGATCCTTGATCATATCTGGATACTGAATGTATGCGAGACACAAATCCAACAGTTTCCATCTTAGCTCATATCCAATGAGCTATGCATCTTGGAGAAACTGTTGTTCTCGCCATCCACTTTTCAGACATCCATCGCTCATACACCCGACTTCACCTATCAGGAATAACTCGCATAATCATCACTGTCTCTATCGAGCACTCATACTCACTAAACTGTGCTTTCATCCGAGTGCTCGTGATCCATAAACAATATTCCCTTAAACATTCACAACTACTGCACCATTCTATTCACCAAGCGCTCATAATTGCTACATTATACTCCACCTTGATCAAAATATCAGGAACCACTTTACATTTCACAATCATATCTCATGTATTGCATAGACAAACGACCATTTATACCGTACTTCACTTTGATCCAAATAACTAAGACCATCTGTAACGTCCCATTTCCCGGAGAGATATGGAAATGGAGTGCGTTACCGGCAGGCACGTGTAAGTCAACGTGCACGAGACCTATAAGTATGTAAAAGCAAAAATGAATTGAACTAAATACTAGTCATCTAGCAGGATCTTGGACGTTAGTCTACTGCCATATAAAAGAGAAGATATACATGTATAAAACAGAAAGCAATAATTAGGTACTGATACAGAAGTTGGGAACTAAGCCCTCAAAAGAGGTATACATACGAAACCCAAAAATACAAAAAGTGGAGGCCTAAGAATCTATTGCTGCTCGGCCTGCTCTAGAAAGTACGGGTCGTGCGATGGCAGATCCTCGCTCACATGCTCAGTACCTGAGCGTGTGGAGAAACTCAGGGTCAAACTCGACAAGTAAAACAATAAAAGATAGGAAGTGTATAATATAAACAAATAAGTACGATATGAGTATGGATATGAAACTATGCGTATGTGTGAAAAACATTAAACGATTAAGTAACAATATCAAGCAGAGATATACATGCATATCAAGTCTAAATTAACATCTTATTTTAATTTATATTTGAACTAACTGGTGAAGAAATAAACCTGTATCGTGAAAGTACCTGTGCATACCCGGGACCCGGCCAAGATGCTGGTACTGAACCAGCCGTGCCGCTAAGCACTCAAGCAGATACTGATTACTGAGTAATCGATCATTCCATCAACATGGACTAAACAAGAGATGATGGCTCACTACCATCCGGGCGCTCCCGCGGATGGGCCCCTATTTCGGTTGCGCAACCTATCCTAAACCTTTCACGATACAATATTTGTTCACCCTTTAGTTCTCCCATAACCCAAGATTTCAAGTTATATTATATGGAAATCAATCCGGAATATGATGAACTAATCATGTCAAGGTTAATACATATACATGTCTAGTAATAAACAAGATGTGGTCCATATCAAAATCAAGTTAACAGGCAAGTCAGGATCCATGGCACTATCAAGACATGTGTATGTACTAACAAGGAAAATCTGGCATATTTTCATGTATTTTGTACAAGTAATTTGTATGTATATGTCAAGGCAAGTATGATGGAGTGTCAAATCAAGTTAATAGGCAAGTCAGATCCATGGCATTATCAAGACATGTGTATGTACTAATAAGGGAAATCCGGTATAATTTCATGTATGTTGCACAAGTGACTAGTATGTATATGTCAAGGCAAGCATGATAGTCATAGAATACTAGAATGTGTTATGCAAATAATGATCATGTATGTAAACCACACACATATACAATTATGCATATAAATATGTATTAGGTAAGTGGGTACTAAATTGTAAGAATAGAAATTAAATAGGCTTAACACTATTATAACGATTGATTTAACAATGAATGAATTTTTCAAATTCTAGAATGATTTCATGGTATGGAAAGTAGCAAAATTTATTAAACCTTACTAATGTATATATGTTTCAAGTAAACATGAATTAGTATAAAGGAATTATGACCTAATATAATAGCTTGCATAAAAGAAATATTTTAGTAAATTTAATGTAATACTTATATGAAACTCTCTCTTTAAAACATGATAATGAATAAATAAATAAATGTATATATATACATATTTTCTAACGGCAAGTGGAAAATTATTTTAAAATCATTACATTATACAAGAAGAACTTATGTAGGAAACTTCAAATTTATATCCAATATGATGAACATTCATAAAGGTAGTTTCTTTGTAATTTCAAAATAAAACATATAGTTTAAGTTGTAACTTATAGTTTAAGCATATGAGACCTTAAATAAAATCATAAATTTAATACATAAACATAGAGTAGAGTGTAAGAATCATATTTTTATATTTAAAATAATCATAGAGAATTTTGTATAAAGATATCACATTTCTAAAATTAAACAAATCAAGATTCTAAATTGGCTATAAAAAATTTTAGTTACAAAATAAAATTAAAAATTAAGCATATAGTTTAACTTTACAACTTATAAATTTAAGAATGAGAGATTATAAATAAAATGATAAATTTGATATATAAACATAAAGTAAAGTGTAAAAAATCATATTTTTATTTTTCTAGAATAATCATAGAGATTTTTGTATAGAGACATTATCTTTTTAAGTTTTAACAAATCAAGATTCTAAGTTAACCATAAATAATTGGAGTTAAAAAAAAAATATGAGAGTGGATGTGATTTTTACTTGCCTTGATGGGTAGGAAGATAAGCCTATTTTGAGGCTAAATAATTTCTTTTTTTCTTTTTCTTCTTCTCTTTTCTTCTTCTCTTTTCTTCTCTTGAGTTGGAGTAAAAAAAATAAAAGGAAGAGATGAATGAAAAATGAAGGAGAGAAAACAAATGAAAGGAAGGGAAGAAAAAGATATAATAAAAGAGAGATATGGGGGATTAGATGATGGTTTGTCATGCTTATCCAAAGGACAAGTATGGTAAAATAAGGTATGGGTGAATAAAACAAAATAGGCATATGACAAATGAATACTAATAATAGGTTATTAGAGTTGTTTAAGATTATAATTTCAAATTAAACTAACCCAAAAAAAGTCAATCTTTACAAGTCAAAGAAGAGAGACTAGTAAAAATATGTGTAGGACCCACCGGTGATTAAAATAATATTATTTTAAGTGACTATCTTAAAAATTTCAAGAAAATCACAAAAATATAGAAAAATGAGTCAAACACAACGCATTTATTTTGGGATTAATCTGATATCAAGAATGTAATTTATGATGAAATTAGGTTATTACATCCTACCCTCCTTACAAAAAAATTTCGTCATCGAAATTTAATTTTTTTTTTTTTTTGAGAAACAAGAATAAATACAATAATAAGTTCATATATATGCATGTGCAGACGGGAATGGATATTAATATTATGAATAGATACCTGACGTGATCACTCAAACAAGCGGGGATACTTTTTTCGGACATCATCCTCCCATTTCCAGGTAGATTCTCCTGGCGAGTGACTATCCCATGACACGAGAACGGGGGGAATCGTGCGGTTCTTCAGAATTCTCTCCTTTCTATCAATGATGGCAATTGGTTCCTTCTCAAAAGTCAAATCTATTCCCAATTCCACATCGGAAAGATCTACAACACGGTTCTCATCTCCAATGCATTTTCTCAGTTGAGAAATATGAAATACATTGTGCACCGCATCCAACTCTGATGGCAAGTCAAGTCGATATGCCAAGTTTCCAACTCTCTCGACAATGCAAAAGGACCAATATATCTAGGATTGAGCTTCCCTCTCCTACCAAATCTAACAACTCCCTTCATTGGTGAAATTTTGAGGAATACTCTGTCTCCAACTTCGAACTCCAATGGCATTCTGTGATGATCCGCCCATTTCTTTTGCCTATCCTGTGCAACTCTCAAATGTGCCATGATGACCTTTACTTGGTCTATCGTCTGAGCGACTATCTCTGGTCCTAATATGCTGCGCTCTCCAACATCGTCCCAACACAAGGGCGATCTGCACTTCCTGCCATACAAAGCTTGAAATGGAGCCATCTTGATACTTGCATGATAACTGTTGTAGAACTGTAACGTCCCATTTTCCGGAGGGATACGAAAACGGAGTGCGTTACCGACGGGCACGTGTAAGTCGACGTGCACGAGGCCTATAAGTATGTATAAAAAGAAATGAATAGAACTGAATACTAGTCATTAATCAGGATCTTGGAAGTTAGTTTACTGCCATATAAAAGAGAAGATATACATGTCTAAGATAAACAGCAACAAGTACAATACTGATACACAAGTTAGAAATAAAGTCCCAAAGGGGTGATACATACCAAACCAAAAATACAAAAGCGGAGCCCTATAAATCTATTACTGCTCGGTCTGCTCTAGAAAGTACGGATCATGCAGTGGGGGATTCTCGCTCACATCTTCAGTACCTGAGCGTATGGGGGAGCTCAGGGTCAAACCAAGCAAGTAAAATAATAAGAAGTACGGAGCGTGTAATATAAACAAATAGGTAAGATATGGGTGTGGATATGAAATTATGCGCATGTGTGGAAAATATTAAATGATCAAGTAATGATATCAAGAAAGAATGTACATGCTATTAAGTATGGAGACTAATAGTGAATAAATAGACTTGTATGGTAGGGAGCATGCAATATGTACTAACAAGTAAAATATGAATTGATGTAAAAAGCATATGCACATGCATGGTGAACTAATTGGTGAAGAAATAGATCTGTATCGTATGTGATCGATATCAAGTACGGAGACTAATACATATCAAGTCTTGGTTAATATCATATTTTATTTTATATTTTAAAATAAGTGGTGAAGAAATGACTCGTATCGTATGTGATCGATATCAAGTACGGAGACTAATACATATCAAGTCTAGGTTAATATCATATTTTATTTTATATTTTAAACTAAGTGGTAAAGAAATGACTCGTATTGTGAAAGTACCCGTGCATACCCGGGACCCGTCCAAGATGATGGCGCTGAACCAGCCGTGCCGCTAAGCACTCAAGCAGATACCGATTACTGAGTAATCGGTCGTCCCATCAACATGGACTAAACAAGAGATGATGGCTCAGTACCACTCGGGCGCCCCCGCGGATGGGCCCCTATTTCGGTTGCGCAACCTATCCTAAACCTTTCACGATACAATATTTGTCCACCCTTTAGTTCTCCCATAACCCAAGATTTCAAATTATATTACATGCAAATCAATCCGGAATATGATAAACTAATTATGTCAAGATTAATACATATACATGTCTAGTAACAAGCAAGATGTGGTCCATGTCAAAATCAAGTTAACAGGCAAGTTATGATCCATGGCACCATCAAGACATGTGTATATACTAACAAGCAAAATCCGGAATATTTTCATGTATCTTGTACAAGTAATTAGTATATATTTGTCAAAGTAAATATGATGGAGTGTCAAAATCAAGTTAACAGGCAAGTCAAGATTTATGACACTATCATGACGTGTATGTACTAATAAGGAAAATCCGACATAATTTCGTATATGTTGTACAAGTAACTAGTATATATGTGTCAATGCAAGTATGATGGAGTATAGAATGTTAGAATGAATGTTATGAAAATGATCATGTATGTAAACTACACATAAATACAAGTATACATATAAATACCGGTGTTCTAAATATCGGATACCGGTCTCGTACCGGTCAGCCAAATTACATACCGGTTACCGGATACCGGGTGGGATATCGCGATATGACCCTAAATACCGGAGTGTCATATCGGTGTCATACCAGTTAAAAAATAATTATATAATTGGCTATATAGAACATAATAAAACGCATAAAATGAGTTTATAGCACTTACATTGGCTTATTTACATTCAACTTACGAATTTACAGATATCGTTTAGAACGTTCGCATATGCACAGAGACAGAGCGAAATACAATCATAAAATAAAGAAAAATAAGTTGATGTTGTTGTTTAGTAAAATGAAAGAAGAATAAGATGGTGGGTATGGGACTTGGTGAATAAAATTAACAGAAAACTCAATTTTTTGCAAACTAGTAAGTTATCATGCTAACTAGTGGATTTTCTTTATCAAATTTTGTTTTTTTTTTCAACAACACATCCACAAAAAAACATATATGTATACAGTCCACATGCACAACAACAATAAATCTAGCATGAAACTCATACATAAAACAGTAAATCTGCAACAATAATTAGAATAATGACAAGATTCTGTTGCATGAAACAGTAAATCTGCAACAGTGAATCATACACAATAAACCTGCAACAGTAAACCTAAGAAGTAGTGAATCTATAAATAGTAAATACTCAAATTAACAAATTTTAACTAGTATGAAACTCATACACACAAAATTACTTCTTGAATCACTGATTCACACTGAATCAGTGATTCGATTCACTGATTCAGTGTGAATCAGTGAACCGAATCACTGATTCAGTGTGAATCAGTGACTTCACACTGAATCAGTGATTCGGTTCACTGATTCACACTGAATCAGTGAATCGAATCACTGATTCAGTGTGAATCAGTGATTCAATTACTCACTGTAGACTACCCGCCAATAAACAGTGCGTCAACTTAGCAATTCCCCTCAAATTACACCAAAAAAAAAATCCAACATAAATCGCAATCAATTAAACCTAAATAGCACAATTATAAAAGAAATTGACGAAATTTGTAACTCTAAATCAAATTAACATAAAAAAGCAAACTAACCTTACCTGGCCGGCGGCGACTACCCCACTGGAGAACGGCGAGCACTCTTCGAAGACTCGCAGAGTAGGAGAAGAGCTATCGGAGAGCGGAGAAGAAAGATAGAAAGAAAACGAGAGAGATTTTTTGATGGATTGGGAAATTAGGGTTCGGGTTCGCTCCGTTCGGCTCGATCGGCCGACGAACGCGGGAAAAGAACGAGAGAGAGAGAGCCAGAGAGTGGAAGAAGAAGAATCGGAGAAGATTTGGGACTGATTTGTGGGTATTTGGGATTAGGGTTTTGTCGCGGAGAGAGAGAGCTCGGATCGCCAGGAGAGAAAGAGAGAGAAAACGCGAAAGAAAATAAAAATTTCCCCCCTTTCGACCCGTTTTATTGCTTAACGGGTCGGATTTTAATGGGTTAACGGGTTTAACCCGTAACCAAAACCCAATAACCGATATTATCCAATACCGGCCGGTATTGGATAATATCGATACCGGCCGATATATCGCCACGTGGCCGATATATCGGCCCATACCGGTCCAAAACGATACCCGATAAAAAATTCCCCATATCGTCTCGTTTCTTCAAAATTACCGATATACCGGCCGATATACCGGTATATCGGCCGATATTTAAAACACTGATAAATACGTATGTGAGTATTAAGATGTAAAGATACATAGGATGATCATATATGTGAATCATGCATATACAATTATGCATGTAAACACATATATAATTTCATGTATGTTGTACAAGTTACTAGTATGTATATGTTAAGGCAAGCATGATAGTCATAGAATATTAAAATGTGTTATGCAAATAATGATCATGTATGTAAACCACGCAATACAATTATGCATATAAACACATTAGGCAAGTGGGTACTAAATTTGTAAGGATAGGAATTAAATACGCTTAACACTTTTATAACAATTAGTTTAACAACATATTGATTTTCTAAATTCTAGTATGATTTCATAGTATGGAAAGTAGTAAATTTGTTAAATCTTAGACATGTATATATATATACGTATATATTTAAACATGGATTAGCATAGAAAGAATTATGACCTAACATAATATCTCGTATGAAAGAAATATTTTAACAATTTAATGTAGAAACTTTTTTATTTGAAATTTTTTTTTTAAAACATGATTATGAATACATACATATATATATATATATATATATATATATATATATACATATGTTCTAAGGGCAAGCGCAAAATGATTTAAAAATCATTGCATTATACAAGAAGAACTTATGTAGGAAACTTCAAATTTATATCCAATATGATGAACATTTATAAGGTGGTTTCTTTGTAATTTCAAAATAAAACATATAGTTTAAGTTGTAACTTATAGTTTAAGCATATGAGACCTTAAATAAAATCATAAATTTAATACATAAACATAGAGTAGAGTGTAAGAATCATATTTTTATATTTAAAATAATCATAGAGAATTTTGTATAAAAATATCACATTTCTAAAATTAAACAAATCAAGATTTTAAGTTAACCATAAACAATTAGAATTAGAAATAAAACATGAGAGGGGATGTGATTTTTACTTGCCTTGATAGGTTAAAGAAGGTAAGCCTATCTTGAGGCTAAAGAACTTCTCTTTTTATTCTTTTTCTCCTCTTTTCTTCTCTTTAATTCTTCTCCTCTTTTCTTCTTCTTCTCTTGAGTTGGAGTAGAAAAAAATAAAAGGAAGAGATGAATGAAAAATAAAGGAGAGAAAACAAATAAAAGGAAGGGAAGAAAAAGATATAAATAAATGAGAGATATGGGGTAACATGATGGTTTGTCATTCTTGACTAAACGACAACTATGGTGAAGGAGGTATGGGTGAATAAAAACAAAATAGGAATAGGACAAATGACTAGTAATAATAGGTTATTAAAGTTATTTAAAACTATAATTTCAAATTAAACTAACCCAAATAAAGTCAAATTTCATCTTTACAAGTCAAAAGAAGAGAGACTAGTAAAAATATGTATAGGACCCACTGGTGATTAAAATAATATTATTTTAAGTGACTATCTTAAAATTTTTAAGAAAATCACAAAAATATAGAAAAATGAGACAAACACAACACATTCATTTTGGGATTAATCTGATGTTAAGAATATAAGTTATGGTGAAATTAAGTTGTTACAAGAACTCTACCATATACAAATGATCCTCCCATAAACCTCCAAAATCTAGCACACAAGCCCTAAGTATGTCCTCTAAGATCTGAATGGTCCACTCAGATTGTCCATCTGTTTGAGGATGATACGCCGAAGAAAGATCTAAATGAGTCCCCAAACTCTTCATCAGACTGGTCCAATAGTGCGATCTGAACCTAGTATCGCAATATGAAATAATCCGCTCTGGAACTCCATGCAGTCTCACTATCTCTTGCATGAATCTCTTTGCCAACCTCTCTGTCGACTGGCCCATCCTAAAAGGAATAAAATGGACTGATTTCGTCAAGCGGTCTACGATCACCCAAACTGCGTTATTACCCTTCGGACTTCTGGGAAGACCCGTCACAAAGTCCATGGCTATCTTCTCCCATTTCCACTCTGGAATAGGTAAGGGTTGAAGCAAACCTGCGGTCCTCTGATGCTCGGTCTTCACCTGCTGACAAATCAGACATTTTGATACATATTGAGCAATCTCCTTTTTCATTCCTGGCCACAAGAAGTGTTGTCTCAGATCTCTATACATCATGGTACTACCTGGGTGAGTAGAATATGTTGATATATGAGCTTCTGCTAACACCTCATCTCTAACCTCTCCTCTGGGCACACACAACCTACCACCGAGACGAAGTGAGCCATCTGTATGCACTGTGATGTCTGGTCTCTTGCCCGCTTCCATCTTGTTCCTAAACCTTTTCAATCTCCCATCACTGTTCTGGACTTCTTTGATCTTATCAATCAGTGTAGATTGAAATTGTAAATCTATGAGCTGTGCTGTCATTTCTGACAGTAGAACTTCTAATTCCACTTTCTCCATGTTTTTTAAGATTTCTTTCTATCGAGTCAGATATATAGCCATCGGCTTCCTACTCAAGGCATCTGGCACTACGTTGGCTTTTCCCGGATGATAGCGGATGTCCAAGTCAAAATCTGCTACAAGTTCAAGCCATTTGCGCTGCCTCATGTTCAACTCTTTCTGAGTGAAGATATACTTAAGGCTCTTGTGATCAGTATACACTTCTACCTTTTCGCCCAATAGATAATGCCTCCAAATCTTAAGGGCATGTATTACTGCCGCTAGCTCCAAATCATATATAGGATAGTTTCGCTCATGAGGCCTAAGCTGTCGGGAAGCATACTCGATCACTTGACCATTCTGTATAAGTACGCAACCCAACCCTTTGCTAGATGCATCGCAGTATATCCTCATACCGCCTGAATCATTAGGAACTGCTAACACTGGTGCTGTAGTCAATTTACACTTCAGCTCTTCGAATGCACTATCACACTCCGTGGTCCACTCGTACTTCTCCCCCTTCCACGTCAGCTTTGTTAGTGGCACTGCTATTTTAGAGAAATCATGTACGAATCTCCTATAGTATCCAGCCAATCCAAGAAAACTGCGTATTTCTGAAGCAGATTTTGGAATCGGCCAATTAAGTATGGCCTCCACTTTCTTGGGATCTGCTGACACACCATCTCCAGATATTATATGGCCCAAGAAAGCGATCTTGTCCAACCAGAAGTCACACTTGCTCAGTTTGCCGAACAATTGTTGTTGCCTGAGAGTCTGTAAAATTATCCTCAAATGCTCTGCGTGCTCTTCCCTACTCCGAGAGTAGACGAGAATGTCATCGATGAACACCACTACAAACTGATCCAAATATTGTGCGAACACCTAGTTCATCAAACTCATGAAGACTGCGGGAGCATTGGTCACACCAAATGGCATCACTAGATACTCAAAATGTCCATGCCGCACCCTAAATGCTGTTTTTGGAATGTCCTCCTTTCGAACTCGCACCTGATGAAAACCAGAACGAAGGTCAATCCTAGAGAATACCTTAGCTCCGCCTAGTTGTTCAAACAAGTCCACAATTCTTGGCAAAGAGTATCTATTCTTAATGGTAACTGCATTCAAACCCCTATAGTCAACACATAACCTTTGGCTACCGTCCTTCTTTCCTGTCAACAATACTGGAGCTCCCCAGGGAGAAACACTAGGCCTGATAAATCCAAGCCTTACTAGCTCATCAACCTGTCTCTTGACTTCTGCTAGCTCTTCTCGACCCATTCGGTATGGTGGTTTGAATACAGGCTCTGCGCTAGGAAGAGTATCGATGGTGAATTCCACGACTCTGATTGGAGGCATCCTTGGCAACTCCTCGGGAAACACATCTAAATATTCTGATATTACTAGAAATATCCCCTCACCTATCTCTATGGCATCAAGAACTCCACCTCTCGGCATCACCTTGAGCCCAGCTGGCTCCAAGGATTTACTTCCACTAAGAAATTCAAACTCAGTATGACCTGGAATTCAAAATATCACCTTCTTGCCACGACAACCAATCACTGCATAGAAAGTACTCAACCAATCCATCCCTAGGATGGCATCATATCCACCATTATCTATCACCAAGAGATTAGCATAAAACTCTCGGCTACTAACTACCACAGGACACAATCGACACTCTCGGCTAGATATAACACTACCATTTCCCGTCTTAATATCCCACCCAACAGATAAATTAACAAAATCAATTGAGTTACGCAAAGCAAAATCCGATGATATGAAACAATGAGATGCACCTGAATCAAATAATACATGAGCTGGAGCACGGCCTACGAGAAGCGTACCTGCCACAACCCCTCCTGAAGTCTGAGTCTTCTTGGCCGTCATCAATCGGACTTGTCCTTGTTTCTTGCCCTTTCCGGTCTGAGCTCTATTAAAAGCATGCTGTTACGGCACCAATAGTGTCCTCTGAATTGGTTCCTGGGGCCTTTGGGCTGGTGGTGCTGGCACTGTCTGCCTAGGTGCTGCTTGATACACGCCTCCTGATCGCTCAAATCCCTGACTGGTACTACCTGCTAACTGCTGTCTATTTGGACATGTGGATATCTTGTGGACCGATGATCCACAAGCCAAACATAATCCCTGTGCCCTCCGACAATCCTTCTGCATATGTTCTGGTATGCGACAGAAGCGGCACACTATTTGGCTTGGTGCAAGCCCCATTGGCCGCTTGGTTGGAGGAGCACCAACATATTGAGTTGAGGGTCCTGCGATCTGGTGGAACTGTCTCTTCGGCGCTGCAACTTGAGGTCTCTTCTCTCTAGATACCTGCTCTTGTCGACAGGCTGCACTGTATACCTCAGAGTATGAACCGAAGACCTGCAATGCTAGATGCTCTCGGATGTCATAATGCAGTCCCTGCTGGAAGCGATAAGCTCTGTCCTCCTCGGTCTCAACCAACTTCAGAGCAAACCTGCTCAATCTGACGAACTCTGCTGCGTACTCATCAACTGTCTTATCTCCCTGCTGGAGAACCATAAACTACCTCTCCATCTCACGTCGAGCCGATGGATGAAAGAAACGGTCATAGAAGGCCTCAACGAACTCCTCCCATGTTACAGGCCCTACATGCCTCTTCTCCTCTGCTAATCACCAAATCCGCGCAATATCCACCAACTGGATCTGCATAACATCAACACGACTCTCATTTGGAATCCTAGCAGCCTTCAAAAGATTTTCCATATTCACGATCCATTGCTCTGCTTCCAACGGGCCTCCTGTACCGGAAAATGTAGATGGTTGAAGCTGACGGAAATCTGATACTGTCCCGGGTCTCTCTTGTCTATGGGTTCCTGTCATGCGCTCCAGCACTGCTGCCGTTGTCTGTTGGGCCTGGGCAACTTCTATAACTAAATCTCTAAGCTCTGCAACTGGATCCTGTTGAGTGACTCCTTGCGTACCGGCCCTAGCTGGACCAGCTCTGTGCAAACGTGCTCGAGCTGGACCAATTCTAGGAGGACGACGAGGTGGCATCTCGCTGAAATTTGAACAAGAACAGAAATGAGAAAGGAATATAGTAGATATTCAACTTACAAGAGAGTCAAGGGACAGGTGTTGAATAAAAAAAATACTGTTAGTAGACATGTTCTTTTGTGTATATATATACACACATATGGCAGTAGTCCTAAGGTCTTTCTAAATCAACCTAGAGCTCTGATACCACTCTGTAACACCCCATTTTCCGGAGAGATATGGAAACGGAGTGCGTTACCGGCGGGCACGTGTAAGTCAATGTGCACGAGGCCTATAAGTATGTAAAAGCAGAAATGAATTGAACTAAATACTAGTCATCTAGCAGGATCTTAGACGTTAGTCTACTGCCATATAAAAGAGAAGATATACATGTCTAAAACAGAAAACAATAATTAGGTACTGATACAGAAGTTGGGAACTAAGCCCTCAAAAGAGGTAAACATACGAAACCCAAAAATACAAAAAGTGGAGGCCTAAGAATCTACTGCTGCTCGGCCTGCTCTAGAAAGTAGGGGTCGTGCGATGGCGGATCCTCGCTCACATGCTCAGTACCTGAGCGTGTGGAGAAACTCAGGATCAAACCCGACAAGTAAAACAATAAAAAGTAGAGAGTGTATAATATAAACAAATAAGTAAGATATGAGTATGGATATGAAAGTATGCGCATGTGTGAAAAATATTAAACGATCAAGTAACAATATCAAGCAGAAATATACATGCATATCAAGTCTAAGTCAACATCTTATTTTAATTTATATTTGAACTAACTGGTGAAGAAAAAAACCTGTATCGTGAAAGTACCTGTGTATACCCGGGACCCGGCCAAGATGCTGGCACTGAACCAGCCGTGCCGCTAAGCACTCAAGCAGATACCGATTACTGAGTAATCGATCGTCCCATCAACATGAACTAAACAAGAGATGATGGCTCAGTACCATCCGGCCGTCCTCGCGGATGAGCCCCTATTTCGGTTACGCAACCTATCCTAAATCTTTCACGATACAATATTTGTCCACCCTTTAATTCTTCCATAACCCAAGGTTTCAAGTTATATTACATGGAAATCAATTCGGAATATGATGAACCAATCATGTCAAGGTTAATACATATACATGTCTAGTAACAAGCAATATGTGGTCCATGTCAAAATCAAGTTAACAGGCAAGTCAAGATCCATGGCATTATCAAGACATGTGTATGTACTAACAAGGAAAATCCGACATATTTTCATGTATTTTGTACAAGTAATTTGTATGTATATGTCAAGGTAAGTATGATGGAGTGTCAAATCAAGTTAATAGGCAAGTCAGATCCATGGCATTATCAAGATATGTGTATGTGCTAATAAGGAAAATCCGGTATAATTTCATGTATGTTGCACAAGTGACTAGTATGTATATGTCAAGACAAGCATGATAGTCATAAAATACTAGAATGTGTTATGCAAATAATGATCATGTATGTAAACCACACATATATACAATTATGCATATAAATATGTATTAGGTAAGTGGGTACTAAATTGTAAGAATAAAAATTAAATAGGCTTAACACTATTATAACGATTGCTTTAACAATAAATGAATTTTCCAAATTCTAGAATGATTTCATGGTATGGAAAGTAGCAAAATTTATTAAACCTTACTAATGTATATATGTTTCAAGTAAACATGAATTAGCATAAAGGAATTATGACCTAATATAATAGCTTGCATAAAAAAAATATTTTAGTAAATTTAATATAATACTTATATGAAACTCTCTCTTTAAAACATGATAATGAATAAATAAATAAATGTATATATATATATATTTTCTAACGGCAAGTGGAAAATGATTTTAAAATCATTACATTATACAAGAAGAATTTATGTAGGAAACTTCAAATTTACATCCAATATGATGAACATTCATAAAGGTGGTTTTTTTGTAATTTCAAAATAAAACATATAGTTTAAGTTGTAACTTATAGTTTAAGCATAGGAGATTTTAAATAAAATCATAAATTTAATACATAAACATATAGTAGAGTGTAAGGATCATATTTTTATATTTAAAATAATCATAGAGAATTTTGTATAAAGATATCACATTTCTAAAATTAAACAAATCAAGATTCTAAATTGGCTATAAAAGATTTTAGTTACAAAATAAAATTAAAATATAAACATATAGTTTAACTTTACAACTTATAAATTTATGAATGAGAGATTATAAATAAAATGATAAATTTGATATATAAATATAGAGTAAAGTGTAAAAAATCATATTTTTATTTTTCTAGAATAATCATAGAGATTTTTGTATAGA
The DNA here is from genome assembly GCA_036321105.1 of Dracaena cambodiana. Lineage (NCBI taxonomy): Eukaryota > Viridiplantae > Streptophyta > Magnoliopsida > Asparagales > Asparagaceae > Dracaena > Dracaena cambodiana. The sequence goes on from JAYEPQ010000005.1 coordinate 10,926,832, forward strand.
GATATTATCTTTTTAAGTTTTAACAAATCAAGATTCTAAGTTAATCATAAACAATTGGAGTTAGAAAAAAAATATGAGAGTGGATGTGATTTTTACTTGCCTTGATGGGTAGGAAGATAAGCCTATTTTGAGGCTAAATAATTTCTTTTTCTTTTCTTCTTCTTCTCTTGAGTTGGAGTAAAAAAAATAAAAGGAAGAGATGAATGAAAAATGAAGGAGAGAAAACAAATGAAAGGAAGGGAAGAAAAAGATATAATAAAGGAGGGGATTAGATGATGGTTTGTCCCGCTTGTCCAAAGGACAAGCATGATAAAGTAAGGTATGGGTGAATAAAACAAAATAGGTATAGGACAAATGAATACTAATAATCGGTTATTAGAGTTGTTTAAAATTATAATTTCAAATTAAACTAACTCAAAAAAAGTCAAACTTAATCTTTATAAGTCAAAGAAGGGAGACTAGTAAAAATATGTGTAGGACCCACCGGTGATTAAAATAATATTATTTTAAGTGACTATCTTAAAAATTTTAAGAAAATCACAAAAATATAGAAAAATGAGTCAAACACAACGCATTTATTTTGGGATTAATCTGATATCAAGAATGTAACTTATGATGAAATTAGATTGTTACACTATCTCCATAGACAAATATAGATAATTATACATTAGCGTGTGCTACATCATGTCACGAAGTAATCATATTCATTTCCATGATGCACTACAGCGTACTTCATCATCATACAATCAACTATCAACTATCGATCATCCTGATCAGTATTGATCTCGTGATTATTGTTGATTGTTGCTGATCTGCACAAAACTTGCTACAAATAGTTGGTTTTGCCCAATTTACATCCATCACTATGTTCGTAATGCTGAAGAATATAATATTTGGCTTTTGAATCACCTTAGTCGGACATGATTTTTTTGATTCACACTTCGATCAACTACAACGTCGATCTGTGCCTCAAAATCTCTCTGTTTTCAATCAATCCTTTTAGTGTTTGTTGTTCTAAAGCAAACAACAAATTAAACCAATCATCCATAATACATATTATCCAAACCAAATATGGCGTTTTGTAGTTATCTCAATACCAAATCCCAAATCCAAAGGTATTATCCTCTTCTAGGTCTTGATTGTTCTTGAGCGCAAAACAAGAGGTCCAACCACTACTAACTTGGAGCCATCACCAGCTGTCGTCTACCACTACCTGGGGGTGCATGGCCTAATGCGCTGTGCGCTGTCAACACGCTAGCATGCATGTGCATGCCTGTTGCGAGCTTGCCACGCCGCGCGTGCATCGCTTGCTAGGCGTGCCATCCATGACACTCGCTGCGTGGGGTTGCCAATGGCACCCCTCCGGTGCCCCTCTTGTACCCGTCTGATGCCCCTCTTGTGTTCCTTGTGCACACAATCATGGCACCTCGTGCAAGTGCCAATATAATTTTTTTTCTTTTCTTCTTTTTGCTACTTTCCTTGACACTTCCACCAATGATCCTTATCGACTCGGCATCATTCTATCCTCCATCTCATGAACTCGAAACCGAATCCATAATGATGGCTCTAATACCAATTGTTGGGGATTGACTTCCCCAAAATAGATCTCGCAAGCACCACGTGATTAACACATCAAGTAAACGAGATAAAAAAGCACATTAACACAATAATTACATGGTTCGGCTAACTAATTTCGACCTACGTCCATGGGGTAATAAGAGAAAGATTTAGTATATGGAATAAAGGTTACAAGAAGTATTCAATTATATCTCTACCTTAACATAGCTCACATCTCCCATAATTACAAAAGCCCTCTCATATCTCATATCACACACGCACACACACACATGTGTGTATTTATGTGTGTGTATATGTGTATGTATATGTATATGTGCTATTATTCAAATTCTATTAGGATATGACCATCGTCATCTAATTAGTATTCCAATCCAATTAAAATACTGGTTATCTGATTCAAGTCCAATCATAATTTATTCTGATTCGTGATCATATCTGAATACTCAATGGATGCGAGATATAAACCCAATATAGATTTGATAAGATGTTATGTGCCTTTTGGCCCTCTCCACTTATATGAAACCTTAATCCAAACCTCAAGAGGTGACGCCTTGCTTCCTGGTTTAGAAAATCATCTCCTTTACCTGATTGCCCTAGATCCACGTGGTTATTAGCAGTTTTGCATATAAGAGGCCCGGTGTTCACAGGAACCCTAGATGAGGCCATCACCTTGTGTTGCAGGTGGCGGTTGCTACAGTAACTCACCCGGATTTTCTCTCTCTCTTTTTTAAGAAAAACTCAATCCATTTGCATCATGGTATGTTACGTTGAAAAATATTGAAGGCTAATACGTTTATTACAATTTCTAGTTTGCAAGTTAGGTTTTTAATACACATGGTTCCTAGATGTATCAGGCTATATATTGATTCATTGAACGAGTTTTGTGCCGGGGAGAAGCGAAATGAGCTGCTGAGGAATATTGGTAGGATCAAACTCGAGGAAATGACACTCAAAGAGATCCAATTCTAACAAAATCATCTCACTTGAAGAGGAGAAAGTAAAAGAAAACGAAAGAGAGAACAATGTGATGGAGAGTCATGATACTAAGGTGCTACCTGGTGATGCAGCAATCTTTCTTTAAAGATGTTGAAGATAAAAAGCAGAGTTAAGAATGTGACTAAGGCAGGGTCTTAAATAGTGAACCTTGCAAAAGAACAAACCATACTGAGTGCCTGGAATCGAACTAGTAAAGCATCAAGGAAAGTGATCAGATCTCTAAAGAGAAAGGCATGTGGCAGAGACCAATGGTTCTACCTGAATGTCGGAAGCATTTGAGTTCTTGAAAATTTTGTAGCAGCCTGAATGGTGCTGACTGCTTCCAAAGTTCACAGCAGGATGTCCCCAAGGCCGATGATGGAAGAACATTTGGTTGAAACTTGAAACCATGATGAAATTTCAGTGGCAAGATGTTATTAGATGGTTTAAAGTGCAAGAATTGAGTAAATAAAAGAACACTTGCTTGTCATACTTGAGGATATATACCTTTTTTCTTTACTTTATTCTATTTTGCTGGTTTTTTTTGTTTGTTTCGTTCTACTTATGGCATTGCATGGAATAACCTATGGCATGTAGGACACTTCTTTGATGGAAATTGGCTCCACAGATAAATCTGGACACGACATTTACAAATTTGAAAAGCTTTATTTACTTAAGAATACATTTTGACTAACGTACGTCGTGCCTGATGTTATGTAGTTCACTCCACCATTGAACTGCAATCCATTTTGTGCATATTGATTCGTGATGCATTCCCGAGACTAGTGACTTTAGAAATATAAGAAAAGAACTAATAACTAATTCATTCACTGCATATTTTGGATGTATCTAGTGCTAATATTTAGCCATTCTGAATATATATTTTTTTAGTTTTCAAGTCTTAACACTATGGAAAGGGAAGTATGCTTTTTCTTTGTTCCTATGTACGTTAAGAATTCATCAATATTTATTGAAATGACCCTATAAAGATGTGTAGTCTAGTATTATCAGCAGTTCTTGAAGTTCCTGTCATGTTTTGGCTTTAGAATCTCATACTGCATTTCATTTTATGCAGGCTTTGGGAGATGTCGTACTAAATCATAGATGCGCTCATAAGCAGGTATGTGCTAGAGCCTACTACGTTGATATGATAAACAATGTTCATGTATGTTCATTGCACATGCCATTTTGTTATTGCAACTGAGAACTTTCACCATATGACTTGCGACTACTGTTGGGTATTTAATAGCTGAACTTGCTCTGGCATATGTAACAGTACACAAAATAAATCTACCCCATTTTAAATGGCATCTTCTAGTTGTTTACTTTCCTGAATCTCCCGCATGGTGCATATCAGGTAAGCATAACTGCTTGGGACACTGGCGTGATGTCATAATTCAATCTCAGTGCATTCGAAAATGACTTTTTTGAGTGCTTTTCTGCAGCTTCAAATTCAAGTAAATCACAGTCCGGACTGATGTATGATCCTATCATGATGTCACTTCTTCTTTATATATATATATATATATACACACACACACACACACACACTCACACACACACACACACATATATAAACCCTATATATTACAAATTTAACGTGTGTGTGCCCATACCCACACCTATACCTGTATATGTACTCATGTCTATGCTTCCAAACTCATGCCTAAAGTCACCCGTTCAGAAGCTTCTTTTTTGCCCGATCACATGGAAACTTATCTGTGTATGTTCTCTCTTCTTCAGTGTCTTTCTAATCACGAACAATGTATGGTTGGCTTATAGAAAAGATTGTTAGTCTTACATGACTTGCATTTCCTAAAGAAAACCTAAGAAGTTGTAAATAATTCTCTTGCGTTAATTGAGTGGGCTGTGTTTAGCTGTTTGGGCTAAGTTATGGTTGACGTGGTGTTTCACAATGGTTTGTTTGCTGGGTCCATTAACTTTCATAATCCATATTTAGTTCTTTCAAAAGTCAGAAACATTGTTAACTAAACAGAATTACAGGGAGAAGTAAAGAGCATATTACCGGTCTGTCTTATCCAAGAGTCTAATCGCATATTTCGTATCTCCTTTCTCACTTCTCTGCTAGTCTCATTGATGCACTGACTTTGCTCGTCAATTATTGATCAACTCAAAAATATCAGATCAGCTTGACTCATCTGTTCCTCCGAGGTATCCTTTTAACCACAACCAGATTGTGTTGATTCTCCATAAAAACTGCTAATTTTGCTACTACAATATTTTCCTTCAAGCAATCATCACAAAATGTTTGTTAAATATAATCAAATGGCTGTTGTTTGTAAAATGTGTACTTCATCTGAAATTGGATAAGCTATTCTTACTTTAAAAATCATGCATTGATCAAGAAGTTCTTAGATACATGTGTTCTTCATTTCTTTTTAATATTATCAATAATAGCTTTTATGATAGTAGATTTCTTGTGGGAGAAATGTAAATGGTGTTTCTGTTGCGATGTTTATACATGAGTATATTCTGGAGTAGTAGTAAATTTTGGTAATTTTAACATTAGTAGCAGTTTGACGTGGTAACGGGTGTATTCAGCATTCGTAATAGGAAAAAGAGCTGTTTATCTTAGCAATAATAGCAGCTTGATCCGGTAATGGGTGGATTCACAATAGTAGACAATGACTCGATAACGGGTTCCATCAAGGGCTGTAGAAGGCAATGGTAGAGTTGGCAAGGCCGGCAGGCCCACTGCAGGTGGTAGTGACGAGGAGGAAATGGAGGCAGTGACAAGCGACAACGACATCAGCAACACAGGATCATGCAATGGAGTTAAGAAGGTGATCAATGTACTCGGATCGTTTTATATTTCGAATCAGACGTGCGTGGACATCCTCTGAAGGCATCGGCTGTGCCGAGCAATGGAGTGGAGAAGGTGAGCGATGAGATCATATCGCTTTATACTTTGTATCAGATGTGCAAAGGTGTCCTTTGCTTCCGTCTAAAGTCTATAGATATCCATATAAAGTCTCTATCTGTTACCTTTCATAGCGAAGAGGGTAGAGCTATCCCATGACTTTACTCTGATACCATATTATGAAATAGTAAAATTGATAGAGGGAGCCACCTATTTATAGGATTGCAGAGTTGACCAAGATGCATCTTGATATATTAAGGTATATATGGTCAACCGATATATTGGAAGGTCAACCATTATACAAATATAGTAAGATTATATATGGAAAAACATGTATTGATAGTATCCAGTTAACTAAAGCTACAATAATCTAACTTTTTGTAAGTGCAAAGACAATTTGCATTCAATTTCAAATGAGAGGACTATTTGAAATTTTGGTGTGAAATCCCAATCCGCATGTAAATGTTCAAAATTGGTTCACTCACAACCATTAATTTGCATGGGGATTGGATGTTCACTCCCATGTTCATAATTTTCTACTATTTTTTAAATGCAAAAGCCTCTTTTTATTTGCACTTACAAGGATACAAAGGTGCCTTTAGATAATGAGTCAAATATTCTTGAAAGATTATTCATCTCATAAGTAGTTGTGATTATTTAATATTAAAAACATGTGATTATATTTCACTGTAAGTGTTCTATCAAAATATTTTCTTAAACATCCATAGCGTGTGCCTAGAAAAGTAGTATTAAGTAAAAGATATGAATCTTTTTTCTTACAGTAATCTGCACTTATTGCTGCAGTCAGACGTTTTTCTGAAATTTGGCATTGTTCAAATCCTTTGATCCACTCACATCACATGAGATACACAAAACTAATTTACTGGCTCTTATTTATTTTAGCATTTTGGGCTATATGCTATACTCTATCATTTGTGTATCCATTTATATAGAATTCAATACTACAACAACAACAAGAACACCAGCAACGACAACAAACAGATCCTTTGCCACAAAAACTTTGAAGCTGGGTACGTAAATCTTTCCTTCCATTCAGCTCCTTCAAGAACCATCTCCATGATTAAAATAATTACTTTCATGTGCCTTTATGGTTACCTCCATGCATAGGCCTACCTTTACTCCCCTCTGCTTCATAGCTATAGTCCTATCATTTTCCCTAACTAGTGCACTTTGCCATTGTTACAACTTACACGTCCACATCATCTCAATTGGTTTTTTCTAATTTTATCCCATTTTTTGTTTCTACACTTAGTTTTCATTCATGTTAGACTCGTTTCTTGAATATATTACTTAATTGTCCTGCATTCTGACCATAAAAAATTGTTGGTTTTATAAGCTATCATATAGTATATTCTCTTCAACTTTATCAACAATGTTCCGTCTAAAAAAAGGATAAAAAGCATGCAATCGTATTCCATAAGTAACTAAATGCTTGATAAAAAATAATCAAGTTGTCTGGTGCTTTTGTTTTCGTTATGAGTTTTTCAAGCTGTGCATCTAGACAAAAATTGACCTACTGATATTTCTGTCAAAATGTTCGAACTTTATATGTTTCTTGTTGATGTCAAAATTTGTCTGATAGGTAAATTCGAGACAATTTAAGCACCAAACAAAAATGTGGGCTCGAGACTGACTCGAACCTGATTGAAGTGTTGCAAACAAGTTACCAAAATGTAATATCCCTGAATGAGACACATGTAGAAAGTATTAGAAAAGAAAGAACAAATAAGATAAAAACATAGTAGTAAACGAGGTTTGACCAAGATAAATTTTGAGTCTACTACATCGAGTGAAAAATTGATGGTACCATTTGTCCTTTATGGCAGAAAAGGTCATAGATCTCTCAAAACTCTCCTCTCTGTTTTGTCTCTCAAAAGCTAATGCATTTTGGATCTTGAGTCTTGCATCAACAATAAGCCTCTGCCCCCTCTTCTATAAAGGGAGGATTATTCTAGTTGTTGGTAGTCAGTTAAATAGGAATTTTATTTGAATTAGAATAACTTATCTCTGTATCCGGCAATAGGTTTTCTTGTATCAGTTGAATTTGTCTCTTTTGGGATGAGTTTTCTTATTTTTAGAATATTCAATGTTCTTATTGGTAAAGATTCCGACGGATAGTTGACTTATAGTTATTGGAGATGGAGGGTTTGAATTGTAATCCGACTTTCCTTAGAGACAGTCACGTGGTGACCATAGGATTCTTGTATTGTTAAGAGTTAATCCCTTGGATGAAGGATTACTGACTTGATACTTGGAGTCTGTATTGTTTGTGGGCTTTTGCCTGTTGGGCTTTAGCCATGGGCCTGGGCTGATTACTTCTTGTAACCATTCTACATAATCTGTTATTTAATTTGTTTGTTTACTGTGTGAAGGTGTATAGCATTGTATACAAACCTTACCTTTATTGATTTTCCACCTTAATGTTGAAGAAGAATTCATTCATCTCTGATTCACTACTTGATGTTTCTTTTATATATTTTAGAGTCCGAATGGGGTGTGGAATATTTTTGGTGGTAAGCTTGCATGGGGACCGGAAGCAATCGTTTGTGATGATCCAAATTTCCAAGGCCGTGGAAATCCGTCAACAGGTAAGTTGAACACTCTGAAAATAAATAATTATATAGGCATCATATCAGCTCAGCTGGTCCTGTTATTTCAGGAACTGGTGAAATAGAATCAAGACTCTTAAGCCTACACTTATAGGACTTGAACTAGGATTATATATTGAGTTCATGTTTTGGCCAATCCAAATTGCAATGCAACTGATTTTACATTAGAGTTTATGTCTTGATCAATCCTCAAGTTGACTTTGTTCTAAATTTGGTGCCAGCACAACAAATCAACCCCAAAATTATTTTTCACCTCTTGATAATTGTCTCACGAATTATTCCCTTTAACAGAATGCAGTGGTTTCAGATCTGGGTTAAAATTTTCAGATACTACATTGATCCTACATCATGGCTCTTGTGTACCATTCATGGCCGTTGTTGCAGTGTAACACTCATAAGTTGGGCTGTAGAGGAGAGCAAAGTTGTAAAGGAATGCAGTAAAGAAGCACAGAGAACCTGTGAAGAAGAAAAACTCGGGCAATCTTTAAGAAAATTGCTTAGTAGGAAATAAAGAAAATATATAAACATTCATCATGCTAAAAAACTACATACTCTCCAATCTCATATCTGTAAACCCATCAAAATGTAGTCATTAGCTAATCTATCCATATAATCTAACAATATATAATTGAGTCAGATCTCATCCTATCTCTAAATCAATATAATCTTCTCACGAATTCAAGCAATCGTAATCGATCCAAATTAGATTCAAGTTCTCTTCTTTTCTGTGGAGTAAGTGTCTACTTACAAGTTTGCAGGCCTAGGCAGTCCAAGTTTAGTTTGCAAATCTTACAAGAAGTGCCATGCTGTGAACTTAGAACTCTTTATCAATCTTCGGATGTTCAATGTAAGCTATGTTGCTTCCACTGTATTTTCGAATTTAGGAATTCAAATAAAAGTATCAAAGTCATTTTGAACTGTCATACCACTCCCCTTGTAAATAAAAAACTAGAACTAAAGCACTTATACATTTATTACGTCTCTCGAATGATGTCTAATTCGGTTTGACCATGGGTCAAAGACCTCGTGTCCCCAAAGACGGCTAATTTGAGTTTCACGTCAAGTCGAGGTCCCTTGAAGGCGGCTATTATAAACATGACCTCAAGCCGAAAACACCTAAAAGCCATGATAGATGGTCTCATGCTAAAGTCATAAATTCATTAGCGTATTATCTCCTAGATTGAGTTTTAGCTTAAGTGAAAGGACTTAAGAGCCAAGGACATGAAGAATAACTTATGTGTCAAGGTCATATGCCGATTTCAGCTCATCCAGTGAAGCCAGAAGACGTTTTCCATCTCCATGTGGCCACCCTGCACAAACAACCTAAAAGATCAGGTCACTGGAGCTTCAATTTGAGATTATGGATAATTTTGGAGCCTCTTTCTAAGGAACTCACTCTTTGCTTCCTGGCCAACCTCATCTGAATATACCTCGATTACTCTCCTCATTTTTGAGTTGGTGGAAGAGGAAAGGTCTTAGTGACCTCTAGTGTGAGTTAAAAGACAAGACCTTAAAAGCCTCCCCTATTGACATATGGGAGGTCTGTTGGGGATAGTTGTCGTTCCGATCTGGGGCATGAAAAGTTATGATTGTTCTCCTCCCTTGCCTGATCATGGTGACGACCCGTATATTTATCAGGTGGAGGTTGGATGTCCATTACTGACCTCTTCTTGGTAGATGTCATTCTGTTCTTCAATTGATGTGTTGGGACATCGATTTCATAGCTCTCACAAAGCAAACCCCTTCCTTGGAAGTTCATGCATCGGTACGACCTGCCTCTTGAAAGCAAGATTTTTCTTCAAAAAAGGAGTTGTAGGGTCTCTCTAGGATTCCTGAGGCAATCCCTTTCCCTCTGGACTTGAAGGACCAAGGATCTTGTACAATATTAATGGCAGTGGATACCTCACAACAAAGATTCCTAAATCTGAATTCCTAGGTAGTGGGGACACAAAATTGGCATAGTGTATGATGGCTTTTGCTAGATCATTAGGTGTTGCATCCATCACACTGATCCTAAGACTATAGTTGCGACTTTTAATTAATGTCATAGGTCAAGTTCCATGTCAGATTTGTCAAATTCCTGATTCAGGTCACCCTAATCGTATGACCATAGTTGTGACTTTCAATCAATATTATAAGCTCAAATTTCCTGTAGGATTCATCAAGCCCAATTTATATCATTTTCATGTTCATCTTTTCGGGGGTGGTTGATCCAAACTTGCCGAAAACAAACCCTTTTTGGCAGAAAAACACATTACAGTCTTACTCTTCCCTGTCCTTCCTAGAGAGAATTGGCATTACAAGTGTCTTGGAGAAGTGACAGGTAGGTCACGCCTCAGGGACAGACGTTAAATTAGAGAGAGAAGGGAAGCAGGGCCCTGCATTAAGGAAAGTGATGCTGAAAAATAATACTCAAAAAGTGAGGAAGGGTGGAGGATTGCCTAAATAACGGTACAGAAATGAGTATGATCGAACAACATCCTAATATGAACCTCATTTTTTTTTCCCTAGAGAAAAGTATGGGTAATTTACTGCACTCAAGCCCAATAAAAATATGAACTCCTAGATATTATTGTATTAAAGTTTAGAGAAAATAAAACCAGAAATTATGTGTTATTTTTGATGATACATATGTAGTTACCTAAGTATCCAATTTCTAATACAAGATGGAAACTAATAAAACAAGAATTTAAGTTCTATAACTTTGCCTAATGGAAGAGAATTTAAATCCTATTACAAATAGAAAACTAATAACCATTATTCCTTAAAACTCACGCTTAAGCTAGATCATATGTCATGTGCTTCCAGCTTGTTATAAAGTATTCACTCTAAAAGAAGGAAAACAAATCTTTAACAATAGCGAGAAGCAGCATCATGTATTAGACTTTGTAGAAGTTGAGTTTTGACTAGCAACAATTGGGCTTTTGACAAGTAGCAGTAGAGAGATTTTGACAAATAAGAGTAGTTGGGTTTTGTCAATTAGTAATAGCACATCTCCACTTTTAAGGAGCATGACCATTGTCTCTGCTATTGAGGAGCACAATATTATATAGTAAAAGTAACAAAAATTTACCACAAAATGTATCATCAAGAGATGAAGAGAGGTGTAGAAGAAAAATGAGATTTTTTTGGTATTGAACATTAATTATAAAAATATGTAACAACCTAATTTCATCATAACTTACATTCTTGATATCAGATTAATCCCAAAATGAATGTGTTGTGTTTGTCTCATTTTTCTATATTTTTGTGATTTTCTTAAAATTTTTAAGATAGTCACTTAAAATAATATTATTTTAATTACCGGTGGGTCCTACACATATTTTTACTAGTCTCTCTTCTTTTGACTTGTAAAAATTAAGTTTGACTTTATTTGGATTAGTTTAATTTGAAATTATAGTTTTAAACAACTTTAATAACCTATTATTATTAGTCATTTGTCCTATTCCTATTTTGTTTTTATTCACCGATACCTCCTTCACCATGCTTGTCCTTTGGCCAAGCATAACAAACCATCATGTTACCCCTATATCTCTCTTTTATCTATATTTTTTTCTTTCCTTCCTTTCCTTTGTTTTCTCGGCTTCATTTTTCATTCATTTCTTTCTTTTATTTTTTTTTACTCCAACTCAAGAGAAGAAGAAAAGAGAAGAAGAAGAAAAGGAGAAGAAGTTATTTAGCCTCAAAATAGACTTATCTTCCTACCCATCAAGGCAAGTAAAATCACATCCACTCTCATGTTTTATTTCTAACTCTAATTGTTTATGCTTAACTTAGAATCTTGATTTGTTAAAACTTAAAATGATAATATCTCTATACAAAAAATCTCTATGATTATTCTAGAAAAATAAAAATATGATTTTTACACTTTACTATATGTTTATGTATCGAATTTATTATTTTATTTATAATCTCTCATTTTTAAACTACAAGTTGTAAAGTTAAACTATATGCTTAATTTTTAAATTATAAAATGCCACCTTTATTAATGTTCATCATATTGGATATAAATTTGAAGTTTTCTACATAAATTCTTTGTGTATAATATAATGATTTAAAAATTATTTTCCACTTGCTATTAGAAAATGGGTATATATATATGTATTCATAATCATGTTTTAAAGAGAAGATTTCAAATAAGTTTATATATTAAATTGTTAAAATATTTATTTTATACGAGATATTTTGTTAGGTCATAATTCTTTTTATGCTAATCCATGTTTACTTGAAAAATATATACATTAGTAAGATTTAATAAATTTGCTATTTTCCATACCATGAAATCATTCTAGAATTTGGAAAATTCATACATTGTTAAAGCAATCGTTATAATAGTGTTAAGCCTATTTAATTTCTATTTTTACAATTTAGTACCCACTTACCTAACATGTGTTTATATGCATAATTGTATATGTATGATTCACATGCATGATCATCAAAGATATTTTTACACCCTAATGCCCACTTACATGTTTATATGCATAATTGTATATATGTGTGGTTTACATACATGATCATTATTTCCTTAATACATTCTAGTATTTTATGACTATCATGCTTGCCTTGACATATACATATTAGTCACTTGTACAACATATATGAAAATATGCCGAATTTTTCTTATTAGTACATACACATGTCTTGACAATGCCATGGATTCTAATTTGCCTGTTAACTTGATTTTGACACTACATCATACTTGCCTTGACATATACATACTAGTCACTTGTGCAACATACATGAAATTATACCGGATTTTCCTTATTAGTACATACACATGTCTTGATAATGCCATGGATCTTGACTTGCCTATTAACTTGATTTTGACACTCCATCATACTTGCCTTGACATATACATACTAATTACTTGTACAAGATACATGAAAATATGCCAGATTTTTCTTGTTAGTACATACACATGTCTTGATCCTGACTTGTGATAGAGATTTGATTAGGATTTGATTAGAATTTGGTTAGATTTGGTATTATCTTGTTGCATTAGGATTTTGATTAGATTTGATTAGAGATTTAGATAGATTTGGTATTTTGTTACTTTAGAATTCTCTATATATATGGCTTGTAAAACCCTAATTAAAATAGAGTGAAATATGATTTTTTTTTAGAGCATGTGATTTGCTTTATCAAATCTTTTTTCAAGTGATTCGTGAGAGAGTGGGCGTGTGATTCGCCTGGACGTGAGGTCCGAACCCTAATTTATCCTCCAAAATTCTAAGTTCTTCTAATTTATCCTCCAAAACTCTAAGTTCTTCCCCAATTCATCCACCACAAACCCTAAATCGCTACCGTCCTGCGTCAAATTGGTATCAGAGCTCAAAATCCACATCTTCAGGCAGCAGCAGCGCAGCACCAGTTCCAAACCCGTTAAGGAGAATCCAGACATTTTAACGGTTTTTTGGTGATTGTCAAGCCATTTTGAGTTCGGTTCGCATCGGATTCGAGATATAATCGACACATTCCACTTCTGGTATTTTCTGAACTTGATATGGAATTTATATTTTGTGAAAAATACATCAACACTGATGTCGATTTCAAGCAAGTAGAGTGTGATATATATGATGCAGTTTCATATTTTCATGGTTATAATGACTCTAATGGTTATGAAAATTGGAAAAGCAATTTGCAACAATTTTTCCGTTATTTTCCTTTGACTTCAGAGCAGAAATACAACTATGCTAAATTGAAGTTGGTTGGAGAAGGTTTTGATTGGTATCTCAGCAATTATAAATCTCGTCCAATTTGGAAACTGTTGCAGTTTTTTCTTCATGCACGGTATGCACTGCATCTTGTTTTTAAACAATGCTCTAAATGTGAAGGATATGGACACTCTACTCACCAGTGTCCATCTATTAAGTGTTCAGCCTGTGGAAAATATTGGCATTACGAATATCAGTGCCTTTGAAAAGTACAGTTATCGACACATCAGCTTCCGAGAATTTAAGTGATTATGTTATAGTTGAGACCGAAACCATCATAGAGCCCGTCACAGATCCAAAAGTTGTTAATTCGGTTTTTCTGCCAGAGCCAACTACAGAAACATTTATTTGCCATGTTCATGAGGATCGTGTTTTCAGTGACTTTTCAGCTCACTTTCCAAATTCTTCATTTTCTACAGAAGCGCAAGATTTTGAATTCTCTCCAGACCTTCTACAATTGTTACTGTCGCCACTATGGAAATGTCAGATAGCATACATTTGGCTTCCAAACTGTTCGATTTTCTTATATTTAGTTCGGTGGAAAGGTTTGCCAGATCTCGAGAAAATTGACCAATTTCAGTTGATCGCGCTTGACTTTCTTTTTATCACTATTCACCAGGTGGTGAATATTTCCAAGCGTAGGAGAATTGATAGAGATTTGATTAGAATTTGGTTAGATTTGGTATTATCTTGTTGCATTAGGATTTGATTAGAGATTTGGATAGATTTGGTAGTTTGTTACTTTAGAATTCTATATATACATGGCTTGTAAAATCCTAATTAAAATAGAGTGAAATATGATTTTTTTTGAGAGCATGTGATTTGCTTTATCAAATCTTTTTTCGAGTGATTCGTGATAGAGTGGGCGTGTGATTCGCCTGAACGTGAGGTCCAAACCCTAATTTATCCTCCAAAATCCATAGTTCTTCTAATTTATCCTCCAAAACTCTAAGTTCTTCCCCAATTCATCCACCACAAACCCTAAATCGCTACCGTCCTGCGTCAACTTGCCTGTTAACTTGATTTTGACATGGACCACATCTTGTTACTAGACATGTATATGTATTAACCTTGACATGATTGGTTCATCATATTCCGGATTGATTTCCATGTAATATAACTTGAAACCTTGGGTTATGAGAGAACTAAATGGTGGACAAATATTGTATCGTGAAAGGTTTAGAATGAGTTGCGCAACTGAAATAAGGGCCCATTCGCGGGGGCGCCCGGATGGTACTGAGCCATCATCTCTTGTTTAGTCCATGTTGATGGGACGACCGATTACTCAGTAATCGGTATCTGCTTGAGTACTTAGCGGCACGGCTGGTTCAGCGCCAGCATCTTGGCCGAGTCCCGGGTATGCACGGGTACTTTCACGATACAGGTTTAATTTTTCACCAGTCAATTCAAATATAAAATAAAATATGATATTAAGTTAGACTTGATATGCATGTATATCCCTGTTTGATATTTTTACTTAATCATTACTCTTTCCCATACATGTGCATATGACTTTTATATTAATTCATATTTTATTTGTTAGTGCATATTGCACACTGCCTATGATACATGTTTATTTCTTCACCAGTTAGTTCAAATATAAAATAAAATATGATATTAAGTTAGACTTGATATGCATGTATATCCCTGCTTGATATTTTTACTTAATCATTACTCTTTCCCATACATGTGCATATGATTTTTACATCAATTCATATTTTACTTGTTAGTGCATATTGCACACTCTCTATAATACAGGTCTATTTTTTCACCATTCAGTTCAAAATATTAACTAAAATAAGATATTAATTTAGACTTGATATGCATGTATATTCTTCCTTGATATCATTACTTGATCATTTAATATTTTCCACACATGCGCATACTTTAATATCCACACTCATATCTAACCTATTTGTTTATATTACACGCTCTGTACTTATTGGTTTACTTGCGGGGTTTGACCCTGGGCTCCCCACATGCTCAGGTACTGAAGATGTGAGCGAGAATCCGCCATTGCACGATCCGTACTTTCTAGAGCAGGTTGAGCAGCAGTAGATTTATAGGCCTCCGCTTTTGTATTTTTGGTTTAGTATGTATCACCCCTTTGGGATTTTATTTTCAACTTTTATATCAGTATTGTACTTGTTGCTTCTTATATTAGACATGTATATCTTCTCTTTTATATGGCAGTAGACTAACTTCCAAAATCCTGGTTGATAATTAGTATTCAGTTCCATTCATTTCTTCTTTTATATACTTATAGGCCTCGTGCACGTCGACTTACACGTGCCCGCCAGTAACGCACTCCGTTTTCGTATCCGTCCGGAAAATGGGGCGTTACAGAGTGGTATCAAAGTTCTAGGTTAATTTAGGATGTCTTTAAGACTACTGCCATAAATAAACATGTCCAAAATTTTCTTTGATCTGAAATCTTATCTTGGTCCTATTATTAGTTAATTTTCTATCTTGCCTTCTTTTTTTATCCATACCATATATATCTTTTGATTTTCTATGTACCTAGTCTTGTACTTCTGCTGTTCGAATCCTATTGAGTTGACGTGATAATTATAGAGGTTTATTCTCAGTCGACAACAATTACAGTCATTCATTAGAACTATAGCAAGCCGATTTATGAGAAACTCCATAGTTGATTTTCGACCAAAATCATATGCTTTCGCTATAATGAGTCTTATCTATTAGTGTGACAATAGTTGATTTGCAGGCAATTATTGCAGCTATTCGCAAGGATCTTAATAAGTGAGACTTATGATATTTTTTTTCCATCATATATTTTTGATTATTTATCCCACTAGTTTAGATAGTATGATAAGTTAGTTTTCAATTATATTCTGATTGGAACTATTTTCTCAATAACCAAATTCTTATCAATTGATTGATATTTTATTACTCCAATCAGTAAAAAAAAAAAATTTAAATTTCGAGAACGAAATTTTTTTGTAAGGAGGGTAGGATATAACAACTTAATTTTATTATAACTTACATTCTTCATATCAGATTAATCCCAAAATGAATGTGTTGTGTTTGTCTCATTTTTCTATATTTTTGTGATTTTTTTAAAATTTTTAAGATAGTCACTTAAAATAATATTATTTTAATCACCGGTGGGTTCTACACATATTTTTACTAGTCTCTCTTCTTTTGACTTGTAAAGATAAAGTTTGACTTTATTTGGGTTAGTTTAATTTGAAATTATGGTTTTAAACAACTTTAATAACCTATTATTATTAGTCATTTGTCCTATTCCTATTTTGTTTTTATTCACCCATACCTCCTTCACCATGCTTGTCCTTTGGCCAAGCATGACAAACCGTCATGTTACCCCCATATCTCTCTTTTATCTATATTTTTTTCTTTCCTTCCTTTCATTTGTTTTCTCGCCTTCATTTTTCATTCATCTCTTCCTTTTATTTTTTTTACTCCAACTCATGAGAAGAAGAAAAGAGAAAAAGAAGAAAAGAAGAAGATTTCAAATAAGTTTATATATTAAATTGTTAAAATATTTATTTTATAGGAGATATTATGATAGGTCATAATTCTTTTTATGCTAATCCATGTTTACTTGAAAAATATATACATTAGTAAGATTTAATAAATTTGCTATTTTCCATACCATGAAATCATTTTAGAATTTGGAAAATTCATACATTGTTAAAACAATCGTTATAATAGTGTTAAGCCTTTTTAATTTCTATTTTTACAATTTAGTACTCACTTACCTAATATGTATCTATATGCATAATTGTATATGTATGATTCACATGCATGATCATCAAAGATATTTTTACACCCTAATGCCCACTTATATACATGTTTATATGCATAATTGTATATATGTGTGGTTTACATACATGATCATTATTTCCATAATACATTCTAATATTTTATGACTATCATGCTTGTCTTGACATATACATACTAGTCACTTGTACAACATATATGAAAATATGCCGAATTTTTCTTATTAGTACATACACATGTTTTGACAATGCCATGAATCCTAACTTGCCTGTAACTTGATTTTGACACTCCATCATACTTGCCTTGACATATACATACTAGTCACTTGTGCAACATACATGAAATTATACCGGATTTTCCTTATTAGTACATACACATGTTTTGATAATGCCATGGATCTTGACTTGCCTATTAACTTGATTTTGACACTCCATCATACTTGCCTTGACATATACATACTAATTACTTGTACAAGATACATGAAAATATGCCGGATTTTCCTTGTTAGTATATACACATGTCTTGATAGTGCCATAGATCCTGACTTGCCTGTTAACTTAATTTTGATATGGACCACATCTTACTTGTTACTAGACATTGATTGGTTCATCATATTTCGGATTGATTTCCATGTAATATAACTTGTAAGTTTGGGTTATGGGAGAACTAAAGGGTGGACAAATATTGTACCGTAAAAAGTTTAGAATAGGTTGTGCAACCAAAATAGGGGCCTATTCGCGAGGGCGCCCGGATGGTACTGAGCCATCATCTCTTGTTTAGTCCATGTTGATGGGACGACCGATTACTCAGTAATCGGTATCTGCTTGAGTGCTTAGACGGCTGGTTCAGCGCCAGCATCTTGGCCGGGTCCCGGGTATGCACGGGTATTTTCACGATACATGTTTATTTATTCACCAGTCAGTTCAAATATAAAATAAAATATGATATTAAGTTAGACTTGATATGCATGTATATCCCTGCTTGATATTTTTACTTAATCAGTACTCTTTCCCATACATGTGCATATGACTTTTACATCAATTCATATTTTACTTGTTAGTGCATATTGCACACTCCCTATGATACATGTTTATTTCTTCACCAGTTAGTTCAAATATAAAATAAAATATGATATTAAGTTAGACTTGATATGCATGTATATCTCTGCTTGATATTTTTACTTAATCATTACTCTTTTCCATACATGTGCATATAATTTTTACATCAATTCATATTTTACTTGTTAGTGCATATTGCACACTCTCTATAATACATGTCTATTTCTTCACCATTCAGTTCAAAACATAAACTAAAATAAGATATTAATTTAGACTTGATATTTATGTACATTCTTCATTAATATCATTACTTGATCATTTAATATTTTCCACACATGCGCATATTTTCATATCCACACTCATATCTAACCTATTTGTTTATATTACACGCTCCGTACTTCTTATTGTTTTACTTGTCGGGTTTGACCCTGAGCTCCCCCACACGCTCAGGTACTGAACATGTGAGTGACGATCCGCCATTGCACGATCTGTACTTTCTAGAGCAGGTTGAGCAGCAGTAGATTTATAGGTCTCCGCTTTTGTATTTTTGGTTTGGTATGTATCACCTCTTTTGGACTTTATTTTCAACTTTTATATTAGTATTGTACTTGTTGCTTTTTATATTAGATATGTATATCTTCTTTTTTATATGGCAGTAGACTAAGTTCAAAGATTCTGGTTGATGACTAGTATTCAGTTTCATTCATTTTTTCTTTTGCATACTTATGGACCTCGTGCACGTCGACTTACACGTGCCCGCCGGTAACGCACTCCGTTTTCGTATCCCTCCGGAAAATGGGGCGTTACAAAATACGATATTGAAAGATAGAAGAAGCAACAAGGAACAATGAAAGAGGTGTTTTCCGTTCTTTTACACCATGAAGGTGAATAAAGTTAAGTTAGATTTTTGTTTATGGAGGAGATTTTTTAGAAGAAGAATATGACTAATCTGGCTATGATAACCATATCAAAATTTAGAAAAATAAGCACAGAAATTGCATGTGTTATTGTTGACGAGGACAATGCCATATATATAGAATTATGTAAGAATTTGATTCTAAAACAAGTGGGAAACTAATACAATAAGAACTCAAGTCCTATCTCAATTCCTAATACAAGAGAATTCTATTCCTATTACAATTAGAAAAGTATTAAACTAAATTATTTTTTATGTTGCAATCATCCAAGATTAAAACATAACTGTTATCTATGTAGTTCTTTTCATTTAATAAACAGTTAAAACACCTTCAGCTAGGTGATCCCATGATACTGTTGGCCATACAGAAATTCCTACTCCAAAGTAACTTATAAGTCAAGTAGATTCCTCGGGGCCTATCCACAATATCTAATAAAAAGTTCACAATCATATCAGAAACAAGTATTAATGACTATCCTCTTTTGTTGATCTATATTTTATTTTTCATGGGTTGGGTAAGTTACTTCCTATGGACTTATCATTTTAGTTGCAGTAACTTATATTGTTTCGCAACTGTATTTGCAGGTGATATCTTCCATGCAGCTCCTAACGTTGATCATTCTCAAGAATTTGTTCGAAGGGACATCAAAGAGTGGTTGAACTGGCTTCGTAATGATATTGGTTTTGATGGATGGCGCCTTGACTTCGTCAGGTGAACAATAATTCTAGTTTTCATGATTCAATGACTATTGTTCCATTTACTTGTGGTACTTCTTTGCTTCTAGAGGCACAATATTTTATGTAACGGAAAAAATATTCAAAGGGTATAAACAATGCAGCAGACAACCACTTAATACAGTGTGTACTCAGAAAAGTTCCAAGTTCATATCTAAGACAGCACAAGGATAGACAAATTAGTGATATTGAGTGGTATTGCAGAAAAAAATAATGATATTGACGAAATTCATATTTAATAATATTTTCTAATTATCCTACTTTACTTTAAGTCTTGTGTCCATTTATTAAAAGCTAGCATGGCATTACTAATTAATTTCTCTAGGAAGGTAGCCACACTTAGGAGATTATCCAGAATAAAAAAAAATTTATCTGCTTTTATGATTTGCTTCACCACTTTGCTCCACCATTATTGAAACACTATCCTGAATAGTTGGCCAAGCACCAAGAAAAAGTCTCAGATGAGACAACTTACACTTTATAAAATCTTGCGGATCTTTATCCTCTGCATATACGATGTTGATGCAAGTTCTGTAAAAACATTTATTTTGTTGTATTTTACCTTTAAAGGCATAAAATATGCGGTCATACTGTTTATGATATACACAATTGTCACATTGCTTGTAGTTTTTTCTATTTTTGGGTTTGAGAATAAGGCTGTAGCCTGAGTAATTTACCCCAATCAATTTGTCCAATTCACATCAGGGGGAATTGAACCTGGAACCTTCCTCCTAGGGGCAAGAGATGTTACTTGCTGGACTATAACTTGCTTTTAAACATCTAAGTAGATTCTGTATGCAATTTCTGACAAAATCCTTGATTCGGGTGCATTTATTTCAAGTTTCATGTGCATTACTTTTAATAA
This sequence comes from Dracaena cambodiana, assembly GCA_036321105.1. Lineage (NCBI taxonomy): Eukaryota > Viridiplantae > Streptophyta > Magnoliopsida > Asparagales > Asparagaceae > Dracaena > Dracaena cambodiana. The sequence goes on from JAYEPQ010000005.1 coordinate 10,947,946, forward strand.
CTGAAATTTGGAGTTCACTGCAAGCTAGTTGGAGCAAATACTATTTTAGGATACTTTGCTGGTAATTGATGGCTTCTTCATTCCAGAGGTTTCTCAGGTGGATATGTGAAGGAATATATTGAGGCTTCAAATCCTGCATTTGCTATTGGAGAGTATTGGGATAGTTTGGCTTATGAAGGTGGCAATCTATGTTATAATCAAGGTAACACTTGTGTCTTATTGTTCTTTCTGTTTTCTATTTTTTTTCCCCATTGTTGCTCTCATGAACTTAGTATGTCTTGTATTCATGGAATAATAATTTAATTATGGAGTTTGTTCTTTCCTGAAGGTTTTCAATTACTCAAACAATAGCATCCAAAAATAAAAATTCTGGTTTCTGGATACATTAGCTTCGGATAAACCTTTTTTTGGTAACTTTTTCCCTACCTTGTAATATAAACTATGTTCTTATGCCTAATTAGTGCTTATGCTCCACTATAGTGTTCAAAGGGCAAGGATAAGAGGCATGTCAACCAATCCGTTAAAAGGAATTTTATATTCAGAACCAAGAAAAATTCCCAAATCCCTGTTGTTCCATAGATTTTGACATTTGTTATGCCATCTATTTCTGTCTTGCCTTCTCACAGGGCAAGAATAACATAATAATTTTTTTCCTGGTAAGATTATCATTATGGCGTATTGTACTATGTAGTTCTTTGATTTTGCTTTATTTAGGTTCATATTCATAAATCGTCTATCTTAACAGATGCACATCGTCAAAGAATTGTTAATTGGATAAATGCCACTGGGGGCACCTCCTCTGCATTCGATGTGACAACAAAGGTAATCTCCGAAACTATTGGAATATTTCATTTTCTGATAATATACGTAGGAAAAGTGTGTTAATTGAGTGCTTAAATGACTACTGAATCTTGAATATATATATATATATATATATATATATATATATACACACACGCCAGAAAGTATTAAGAGCCAAAACTCAATCTCAATATTCACAAGTCAGAGGATTACATATATTTGTAGATCTTTCAATTCCATATAAATTACTCAATAGGCGATGTGGTACTAAAATCAAATTAAACCAAAATACAAAATAGTATTCTAATCTAACATTCCCTCTCAAGTTGGGATATAAATATCAATCATACCCAACTTGTTATATAAATTAGAAAACACAGTTGGTGATGCAGCTTATATTAGAATATCGGCCAATTACTCTGACGAAAGATTAAACGGAGAACATATTATTTTCTTCACCAAATTATCTCGAACCAGATGATAATCTATCTCTATATGCTTAGTACGATCATGAAATGCTGGATTTTGAGCAATATAGATGGTTGACTGATTTTCACAGTATATAGACATAGGATCTTTTGAGTTGAATACAAATTCAGTCAGCAAATTCTTTAAGCATAACAATTCGCATGTAGTATGTGTCATTGCCCGATATTCTGTCTCAGCTGAAGATCTAGACAATACATCATGTTTCTTACTCTTTTACGTGACTAGATTACCTTCAACAAATGTAAAATATCCAGTGGTTAATTTTCTATCTCCTGTATATCCAACATCTGAAAAAGCAGATATTTTAACATGTCCATATTTTTTATAAAATAATCCTTTTCTAGGAGAGCTCTTAATATATGCCAAAACTCTCAGAGTAGCTTTCCAGTGAATGCCCCTTAGTTTATGCATAACCTGACTCAGCAGTCCAATAGTAAAAGAAATGTCAGGTCTAGTAACTTTGAGATAAATATGCTCGCCAATCATTCTTCATACTACTTGACATTATCATACAAAGCACTATCTTCACTCCACATGTCTAAATCTGACTCCATTGGAGTATTGACAGGTTTACACCCAAGACGACCGGTCTCTTCCAAGAGATTTAGCGCACACTTTATTTGAGAGAGAAGTAACTCATATTTATGATAAGTTATCTCAATTCCAAGAAAATATCTCGGGTTTTTTATGTCTTTAGTTACAAAATATTGCCTGAGATAATCCTTTGTCTCAGTCAGACCTGTTGCATCACTCCCAGTTAGTATACATAGTAAGAAGGACAATAACAGAACGAGTATGCTGGACAAAAAGGAATGATCATAGTGGCAGCGCTGAAATCTAATATCAACAATTATAGTAGAAAACTTCTTAAACTAGGCTCGAGAACTCTGTTTAAAACCATAAATTATTTTTTTAGTTTGCTGACTATATTCTCTTTCTGAACAACATACCCTGGAGGTTGTTTCATATACACCTCTTTTGCAGATCACCATATAAGAAAATATTTTTAACATCCAATTGGAATAATGACCAATCAAGATTCATAACAAGAAAGAATAAAATGTGAATAGAGTTGAGACGTGCTACATAAGATAAAGTCTCAAAGTAATCAACACCATAAGTTTGGAAAAAGTCTTTCGCAACAAGACGGGTTTCATAGCGATCAATGGAGTCGTCCGGCTTATATTTGACAGAGTAAAGCTAGCGACAACCAACAATACATGCATTAGACGGAGACGGAACCAAATCTCAGGTTCCACGAGAAACAAGGGCTTACATCTCCTCCTCCATGGCCAACTGCCAGGTAGAGATTAACACTGCTTCCTGAAATGACTTGGGTATAGAGACTGAAAAAAGAGAAAGGACAAAATGGCGGAACATTGGGTGAAGGTGATTATAGGAAACAAATAGAGAAATATGATGAGTAGTAGTAGAGCGCTTACCCTTCCGAAGAGTAATGGGAAGATCATAGATAGAAGCATAATAATGCTGTGGTTGTTGGGAACCTGCAGCTGGAGATTACGAAGCAACAGGTTGTGAGCTGGTAGGCATTTTCTGACGATGAGAAAAAACCAATAGTAGTTTCTTGTAAGTCACTTGTTCATCCCCTTTATGAGGCACCGATACTTGTCCAATCTCAGTAGTAGAGACAGGTAGGAGTAAAGGAAGAGCAGTATCCAAATGACATTTTGATGTGGAAGTGAAGTAGAGAACAAACTCAAAAAAAGTACTATCAGTAGAAATAAAATACTTTCTAGACATTGGATCATAACACCTATATCCTTTTTGTGTCCTAGAGTATTCAATGAATACACACTTGATAGCACGAGGAGATGGCTTGTCCAAACCAGGAGATAAATTTTAAACAAAATACGTACAACCAAATACTCAAGGTATAAGAGAAAATGTGTGTATCAGGATAAAAATAGGAAAAAGGGGTTTTACCATGCAAGACAGATGATGACATCCTATTTATTAAATGACAAGTACACAGAACAACATCAGAGCATAGATATCTGGGAATATGCATGTGAATCATTAATGTCCAAGCAACATCAAAAATGTCTATACTTTTTTTTCAGCAATATCGTTTTACTGGAATGTGTGAGAATAAGAAGTTTGATGAATAATTCTATTATTAGCACAAAATAAGAAAATATCAGTTTTTATATACTCCATAGCATTATCAGTACACAAAATATGAATAGATGTAGAAAATTGATTTTTTATTTTTTTATAAAATAGTTTAATTATATTAGGGATAACAGACCTTTCACTTAACAAATACATTCATATCATGCGAGAGAAATCATCCACAAATAAAAGAAAATACCGAAAGCCCTTAAAAGAGCGAAAATGACTTGGACCTCAAATATCAGAATAGACTAACTCAAATGGAAACCTACTATGTAGATTAATTCGACTTGAATATGAGACGCGATGACGTTTACCCAGTTCACAAAACTCACAATGTAAAGCAGAATAGATATGCCACCCGCAGTGGGCACAACTAGACGAAGATTTTGGAGAGAAGGATGTCTAAAACGTTGATGCCACTGTAAAATGAAATCAGAGGAAGCAACAAACCCTGTAGGTAATGTCTCATCGAGATAGTACATTCCCCTTTACTCACGTTTCGTATCAATACTCATCCCAGTCTGGAGGTCCTGAAAAACACAGTAAGTAGAAACAAATATTACAGAACAATTGTTAGTTTTGGTAATTTGGCTAATAGAGAACAAACTAACAGGAAAATTAGGAACAAATAAAACGTTATTTAGGATTAATAAATTGGTAGCGTGAACTTTTCTATTACCAATAACTGAAGAAGACAAGTCAACGACAATATGGACAAGAGAATATTTATCTGAAAAATATAGGGAGATAAACTTGCTTCTAATACTTGTCATATGGGAGGAAGCTCTAGAGTTTATAACTCATGGTTGGTTAGAGGAAGCAATGTTAGTATCAGTACCTGGTAAGGATGCATGAGTAGCATGCGGACTGGCCATGGTGGATTAAAGATGGAGAAGTCTGTCAAGTTCATTTTGTGGCATATGAACTATCGTTGAAGATGTCGAAGTGCTAGCAGAATTCATTGTCGATGTAGTATCTTTTGTTGGAGATAAAATAGTAGCAACTTGTGCCCATTCTGGTTTTCCATACTTGTCCCAATAGTATGCAGATGTGTGATTTTTCCTGTCGCAGTAATCACATTCCCGAAATTCTTGTCCACCACCAGAGTTTCGATCACTATTGCCACCACGACCACGGCCTCCCCCTGAGTCGCGACCACGACCACAGCCACGGCCTCGTCCCCGACCAGAAAATAGGACAGAATGGTCATTGGAGGTAAGGGTTTGAGGTGCTGATGTAGTAGAACTAGTAGAAACATGAAGGACTCGGAAATACGTTGCTGTCAAGGATGGAACACTATCTGTAACGCCCCATTTTCCGGAGAGATGCGAAAACGGAGTGCGTTACCGGCGGGCACGTGTAAGTCGACGTGCACGAGGCCTATAAGTATGTAAAAGAAAAAATGAATGGAACTGAATACTAGTCATCAATCAGAATTTTGGAAGTTAGTCTACTGCCATATAAAAGAGAAGATATACATGTCTAAAATAAGCAGCAACAAGTACAATACTGATACAAAAGTTAGAAATAAAGTCCCAAAGAGGTGATACATACCAAAACAAAAATACAAAAGCGGAGGCCCATAAATCTATTGCTATTCGGTCTGCTCTAGAAAGTACGGATAATGCAGTGGCGGATCCTCGCACACATCTTCAGTACCTGAGCGTGTGGGGGAGCTCAGGGTCAAACCCGTCAAGTAAAATAATAAGAAGTACGGAACGTGTAATATAAACAAATAGATAAGATATGGGTGTGGATATGAAACTATGCGCATGTGTGGAAAATATTAAATGATCAAGTAATGATATCCAGAAAGAATGTACATGCTATCAAGTATGGAGACTAATGGTGAATAAATAGACTTGTATGGTAGGGAGCATGCAATATGTACTAACAAATAAAATATGAATTGATGTAAAAAGCATATGCACATGTATGGTAAACTAATTGGTGAAGAAATAGATCTGTATCGTATGTGATCGATATCAAGTACGGAGACTAATACATATCAAGTCTAGGTTAATATCATATTTTATTTTATATTTTGAACTAAGTGGTGAAGAAATGACTCGTATCGTAGGGAGTGTGCAATATGCATTAAGTAAAATATGAATTGATGTAAAAATCATATGCACATGTATGGGAAAGAGTAATGATTAAGTAAAAATATCAAATAGGGATATACATGCATATCAAGTCTAACTTAATATCATATTTTATTTTATATTTGAACTAACTGGTGAAGAAATAAATATGTATGTAATCAATATCAAGTACGGAGACTAATGCATATCAAGTTTAAGTTAATATCATATTTTAGTTTATATTTTGAACTAACTGGTGAAGAAATGACTCATATCGTGAAAGTACCTGTGCATACCCGGGACCCGGCCAAGATGCTGGCGCTGAACCAGCCGTGCCGCTAAGCACTCAAGCAGATACCGATTACTGAGTAATCGGTCGTCCCATCAACATGGACTAAACAAGAGATGATGGCTCAGTACCATCCGGACGCCCCCGCGGATGGGTCCCTATTTCGGTTGCGCAACCTATCCTAAAACTTTCACGATATAATATTTGTCCACCCTTTAGCCCTCCCATAACCCAAGATTTCAAATCATATTACATTCAAATCAATCCGGAATATGATAGACTAATCATGTCAAGATTAATACATATACATGTCTAGTAACAAGCAAGATGTGGTCCATGTCAAAATCAAGTTAACAGGCAAGTTAGGATCCATGACACCATCAAGACATGTGTATATACTAACAAGAAAAATCCGAAATATTTTCATGTATCTTGTACAAGTAATTAGTATGTATATGTCGAAGTAAATATAATGGAATGTCAAAATCAAGTTAACAGGCAAGTCAAAATGTATGGCACTATCAAGACGTGTATGTACTAATAAGGAAAGTCCGGCATAATTTCGTATATGTTGTACAAGTAACTAGTATGTATGTGTCAATGCAAGTATGATGGAGTATAGAATGTTAGAATGAATGTTATGAAAATGATCATGTATGTAAACTACACATAAATGCAAGTATACATATAAATACGTATGTGAGTATTAAGATGTAAAGATACCTAGGATGATCATATATGTGAATCATGCATATACAATTATGCATATAAACACATAATTTCATGTATGTTGTACAAGTTATTAGTATGTATATGTTAAGACAAGCATGATAGTCATAGAATATTAAAATGTGTTATGCAAATAATGATCATGTATGTAAACCACGCAATACAATTATGCATATAAACACATTAGGCAAGTGGGTACTAATTTGTAAGGATAGGAATTAAATACGCTTAACACTTTTATAACAATTAGTTTAACAACATATTGATTTTCTAAATTCTAGTATGATTTCATAGTATGGAAAGTAGCAAATTTGTTAAATTTTAGACATGTATATATATACATGTATATTTTTAAACATGGATTAGCATAGAAAGAATTATGAGCTAACATAATATCTCGTACGAAAGAAATATTTTAACAATTTAATGTTGAAACTTATTTATTTGAAATCTTCTTTTTAAAACATGATTATGAATACATACATATATATATATATATATACATATGTTCTAATGGCAAGTGCAAAATGATTTAAAAATCATTGCATTATACAAGAAGAACTTATGTAGGAAACTTCAAATTTATATCCAATATGATGAACATTCATAAATGTGGTTTCTTTGTAATTTCAAAATAAAACATATAATTTAAGTTGTAACTTATAGTTTAAGCATATGAGACCTTAAATAAAATCATAAATTTAATACATAAACATAGAGTAGAGTGTAAGAATCATATTTTTATATTTAAAATAATCATAGAGAATTTTGTATAAAGATATCACATTTCTAAAATTAAACAAATCAAGATTCTAAGTTAACCATAAACAATTAGAATTAGAAATAAAACATGAGAGGGGATGTGATTTTTACTTGCCTTGATAGGTTAAAGAAGGTAAGCCTATCTTGAGGCTAAAGAACTTCTCTTTTTATTCTTTTTCTCCTCTTTTCTTCTCTTTTCTTCTTCTTCTCTTGAGTTGGACTAGAAAAAAATAAAAGGAAGAGATGAATGAAAAATAAAGGAGAGAAAACAAATGAAATGAGGGGAAGAAAAAGATATAAATAAAGGAGAGATATGGGGTAACATGATGGTTTGTCATTCTTGACCAAAGGACAAGTATGGTGAAGGAGGTATGGATGAATAAAAACAAAATAAGAATATGACAAATGACTAATAATAATAGGTTATTAAAGTTGTTTAAAACTATAATTTCAAATTAAACTAACCCAAATAAAGTCAAACTTCATCTTTACAAGTCAAAAGAAGAGAGACTAGTAAAAATATGTGTAGGATCCACCGGTGATTAAAATAATATTGTTTTAAGTGACTATCTTAAAAATTTTAAGAAAATCACAAAAATATAGAAAAATAAGATAAACAAAACACATTCATTTTGGGATTAATCTGATATCAAGAATATAAGTTATGATGAAATTAGGTTGTTACACTATCAACAGTAAGAATTTGACCTCTCACCTAGGTCAGTGAAAAGAAATCCAATTCGGAGAGAAATTTTGTAACAGCTAGATCCCGATGATATTGTCTCAAGATCTTAAGATTTGTAACCGGTGGCTAGTGAATCTCAAGCTCATCTAATATGCCTCGAAGAGTGGAATAGTACTCAGATACAGACATTTTATTTTGTTTGAGAGTAAACAAGTGCTTATACAGTTCAAAAACTCGTGATATATTTTTCTCATTACCATATACTTCTTTAAGGGTGTCCCATATCTCTTTTACAGTTTTCAAGAACATAACTGCAGAACTTATTTTTTCTTTCATACTATTAAGGAGCCATGTAATCACGCAACAGTCATTAACAAACCAATCAGAATATAGATGATCGTGTACATCTGATGGATCATTTAGTAAATGCGTAATTTTTCTTTAAGCACTAACAAATACTCTGAACGACTGAGTTCATAACAGATAATTATTGTCATTCAACTTAACAGTAGTAGTAGTAAAATTTTTTAGATATAAATTCTGAGTTATGGTAGTAATTGAAGTACTAGTAGTAGATAAATCACTTGAAATTGATAATACCATAAAAACATGGAGAATACAAAGTATAGTGAAGTGGTTTGAGCAATAACAGCACTAGACCTGTCATGATTTTTGAGCAAAGAAGTTTCGGACAAATATATTTGTTGACTGTCTAAGGCAAATCTCTCTGCTGCTGCTGCTTTTTTACTGTTGGCTGCGTTGCTGTTGGCTGCACTGCTGCTGCTAGGGGTTTGTTTGCAGGAAGCCACTACAGATAAGTTAGGGTTTTTTTTTGTATTTTTGAGTGGATGGTAAAGATTGATAGATAATCGAATCGTACGATTGAGGTCTATTTCTCAAATCTGCTCTGATACCAAGTCAGAAAGTATTGAAAACCAAAATTCAATCTCAATATCCATAAGTCAGAGAATTACATATATTTATAGACCTTTCAATTCCACACAAACCACTCAATAGGCGATATGGTACTAAATTCAAACTAAACCCAAATACAAAATAGTATTCTAATCTAACAATATATATATATATATATATTTATATATATATTGGGAGATACTCATTGCTAAATACCCACCAAATCTCGACAAATCGACTTCTCAGTACAAGCAACGTCGGACAATTCCTATTTTCATACTTCGATTGAGGGACCTAAAAGCAACCGTGATCTTATATACGATACCATCATTGGTACTTCCGTCTACCAATCAATGACTAGTGGAGCGAAAGGAACCCTACGACGATTAATGAGGGCCCGAGCGAGTCTTTCGTCAGTTTACTGGAAGTGCTTTGACCGAAGTGTGCTTTACCCTTATGGCGAACATATATATGTATGTATGTATATATAACAATAACATTAACACCAACAACACCGTCAACAAAGCCTTTTTTTCCAAATTTTTGACGTTGGCTACATGAGTCCTTTCTTTCATTTAGTTAAGGGCATCTCCTCTGCTAAGGTACCATTATCAAATCCTTCTCAATTTACCTCCATCCAAGTTCTCTAAGGCCTATCTTTAGTATTCGTTGCTCCATCACCCATAATCCTATCACTTCTTCTAACTTAGTGCTCTTATTGTCCTTTTTAGGCATTTATAAGCCATCTTAATCATTTTCATCTCATTTTTATCCTTAATAGGAATGACTCAAACTTTTGAAAATACTAGTTTTCTACTAGGAAGCATAAACAACGGATACAGATTCAAACACAGATATTGATTCAGACACGGGACATGACATTTATAAAAAAATGAGAATATGGATACATCAAGGATAAGAAAAAATATAAGTATATATTATTCTATTATTAACATTATAATTTATTAAAATATCCAAAATAGAAGTACTGCTATGTATAGGTTCGTGTCTCTACATTCTTTTATAAAGGATGTCTCATCATTAACCATGTATCTCTCTCACTTTTTATAGACAAAAAGATAAAAAAAAATGATGGTGATATAACAGGTTATAGACCAATAATAGAATGTGAATATAACAAATTATTTCTTGAAATATATAAACCAAATAAGAATTATATTTACAAGAAAATATTAAAGTATTACTTCATAATACTAATTAAGTATAATTAGATGTAACCAATATAGAAATATTTTCAATTTCTCAATATCATTTAATCCTTTTTTTTTTCCAGATACAATGTATAAGAATTTCGGATACGACAATGATAAGACAATTTTCCTTTATTTTATTGGATATGCCGCATAGCATGTCCGACATGGTTTTTGGCGTGTCTGTGGCGGACACGTGTCCGACACAGACATGTCATCCTAGTGGTATATCCATGCTTCTTAGGTTTTCTATACACATGCTATGCACGTTAGGAAAAATATTAATACCAAAGTATATGTATGTATTATGATTCTTAAATAATTATAGTTATTTAATTTTTTTTGGTTTACTTATCTTAGATGGCAATTAGAACATTTAGATTAAATTAGTGATTTTCTAAATGCAACATGATTTTCCGAAAGAGAGATAAACATTAAGAGACCATGATAAAAATGATATTTGCATAGGTGATTATTGAAAAAGCAATTTAGAGAATTTAGTTTAATTTAATTATTATGTAAACTTTTGTCTGAAACCATTTATCAAGAAGACAGAGATAAAAATTAAAAGTAATAAATAAATTGACTCCAAATTATTTATCCCAGCGCTTATTAAAAAATAGAATTTATATTATAAAGGAATAGTGTATATTATTATGAAAATTGTCTTAAATTTATATACTTTTGTGAAGTTTCTAATATCAAGTGAACATGAATTTATATTGTTCAAAATTGATGAACAAAATAGATAGTAAGATAGTATTTAAACTAATAATTATTGAAGACTAAAGTGATGTATTTCATATTAGGAGTGGATAAGTAAAATATAATATAGTAGATGCTTATCAGATAACTATATTTTGTCTTTAATAAGTTCAAATATGGATAAGAATTTTAAGTTGGTTATATAAAAATAAATAGGGAAGATCTTTAAATTACTATATTATTCATATTATAATTTTATGTTTCTGAAATTTAAGTGAGAATTAAATTTTATTCCAATTTGGGAAAAATTGATGGACATAATTTTTTGGCATATTTCAAATTGTTGTTCTTATAAGTATAGATAACAAAAAGCCATATTATAATATACTGAGATTTTATGACAAAAGGTTGCAAGTGGTATCCTATCTGGTCAACATGCAAATGTGTTGCATTATATTTTCACAGATCAGTCTTACATCTAGAAAAGGAGGTTGCATTAGTTAACTGGTAGCCAACAACAATATTTATAGGACACTCATTTATAAAATATAATTGTTGTGTTGGACACTCGGACATGACATACCACATGCAACCCCATCTCCTATTACTTGGACATTTCTTATATAATAGATAGGGAAATAAGTTGTCATTGTAGTGAACAAATGGAAAGGATTAGCAAAATATCCAAAAAAGATCATGAGGGAACAAGAGAAACAAGAAGTGTTAACTAGTATTATTTTTTAAATATTAGGTTCTCCAAACTAAGCATGTGTTATACTTTTTGCAAAAATATGTCAATCTAATAAGATAAGCAAACAATTAATATTTAAGGGAGCTTGTCTCTCCTCTAATTTAATATTTGTGTGTATGAATTTATCCCATAATATATACACATCAAATGTATAAATTTGATAGGTGATTTAATTTCAGCTATCTAACTAGTATGACGTTATATGTATGTATGTATATTATATATATATATATATATATATATATATATATATATATATATATATATATATATATATTATTTTGAGTCCAACTCAATTCGAAGAAAAACAACTTTCCTTATCAATGTTGAAAATAATACGTTATGAAACCCGTTATATTACGTTATGAAACAACTTTTCTTACTTGCTTGTAATTCCTCTCCGGTTGCTAAAATATCTTGTTGTTTCTATTGAATTTTTAACTGAAGTAAAATCAATAATTACAAATAAGTTAAATTAAACATTACAAAATATAAATTACAACAATGATAATAACTAGAATTGAAATAAAAAAATGGAATCCTACTTTAATATTTAAATGATGACTGGAATTATCGTTGCAGACTTAATATAATTTATGAAGATAAATGTGAAAAGTATTGTAAAATTTAATATAAAATTATGACATATTATATATTATAAAATGGTTTTATATTTCTTTTTTAGATATTTTAAATTTATTTTTCAATTTATAAAAATATTTTATATAGTTTTATATTTATTTTATTAAATAAATAGGAAATTACATAACCTACGTTATGCGTTACGTTATATGCGACATAACCTAACAAAGGCAAAACGTTATGTTACCGTTACCGCTATTTTAAACATTGCTATATATATATATAATTTATATATAGGAATGGTGTACCTGTTTCATGCGAAGTCGTGCTTCTTTTCATTGCCATAGATTTAAGGAATTACAATAATTCTCCAAAATACGTTGAAAAGAAAATAGAAAACAAACGAGAGGACTTATATCCATCTTTCTCTTTTACAACAAATGTGGGTTTTAAATGTGGCTATGGAGCGTCGATCTCATACTCCGTTGAGAATCTTATACTTGAATCAGTCTTGAACGTGAGGAATTTATGGTGAAAGCTTCTGGGTGGCGGCTTCTTGCTGCTGATCGGCGTACCTTCGCGTAGAAAATCAATTCTAGGATCTCCAAAGATCTCTCCAAAAGATCCTCAAAACTCCCCTATTGGCCCTTATTTATAATTTTAGGGGTTTCTTTAGGAGATAAGGATGAAATCCTAGCTTAACTTAATCTCTGAACTTGTATTTGGATCTGAAATCTTTAATTCGGAGTGATTATATATGATTGGAATTTGAGTTCTGGTAAAAATCCAAATGAAAACACTGCTTGGAAACTGAAATCAGCCTCGTTCGTGAGGCTGTTTTCCTCACGTGAGGCTGTTAACCTTGTACGGGGCTGCTAGCCTTGCGTATGCGAGGCTATTATTTGTCCCGAGTGATCTTGTTTTTTATTTGAATTTATCTCTTTTTACAAGATTCTCTCCAAAGTTTTCAAAATCTTGTTTGCTGATTCTAACGAGTTTTTAAATATTTTGGACTTCAGCTCTTCAAATTTTCATCACACAAACTTCTTTTGTATGTGGGGTTATTTAGTTTCACGGAGTTAAAAGCCTCGCGGAATAAATAGTCTCGCAGAAAATAGCCTCGCAGAAAATATCCTCGCGGAATTCATAATTGCCTTTGCGAAATTTTTGCCCCATTTGGCGCTATTTTCCTCTTAAAATAGCCTCGTCATCTTCTTCATTCATTCCAAAGAAACCCATTTTTTCTTCTCAAGAGTTCCTTCGAATTCCTTCAAATTCCTTTGAATTTCTTAGAATTCTCACATCAATGATCAATCAATGGCACCAAAGATGATTGTAGTCAGTCGGAGCGGCACTTACTCGTCTTCCCAATCGTCAGCTGCCAGCATTAGAGGAGTTCTCCCGTTTCTTGGAGGTAAAATCCTTTCCAAATCTTGTTTTCTTCTTCTTTTTTGAGTAAAAACTTGATATGAAGTTTTAATGGAGGATTTTAGCCGTGATTTTTGGATAAATTGCGGGTTAAGAACCCTGTCTTCGCTGCCGGTGGCGAATTGCCTTCGGGCTTACGTTATGCAAGGCTGTGTAGCCTCGCGTTAAGCTACGCGAGGCTACAACCTTGCATTACGCGGCGTGAGGCAACAACCTAGCGATTCATTTTGCGAGGCTGTTAGCATCGCGTTTTATCACATTTGCGCAAGGCTATTAGCCTCGCATTTTTTTACTTGGAGAGATTTTCGAGATATTTAATTAGTCTCTGACTTCTTTTTTGTCTCTTTGGCAGTGAATTATGCAACCTCCTTGTCGAGGCATCATCACTTCGGCTTCCGAGGGGGTCCGGACAGTAGAATTCATCATGGATTCCGTGGACCAATCCCCTCGTTTATTCCTGGTAGCAGCGACAATCAATGGGACAGGCTATTTAACTGTAGCTCGTCTACACTGAGAGAATTGATAAGCGATGCTCCTCTTGAAGGTGTAAAAGGAGAAGAGCTCGAGAAGTCAGCCTTTCTCTTTGGCGATTCAATGCTCATCTCGAAAGAGTTTCTTTTTTAGGAAGAGTGTAAATGGCTTCACCAAATAGGATATGTAAGGATGTTCATCTCAGAGATGGTAAGGAGCTGTTCATTAAGTTACCTTCAAAACATCTCCGTTCCTCGCCAGATAGAGTAGAGTCTTACCTAGAATCAAGACGACGTTTCCGTTGGTGGCTGCGACAGTCAGGGTCCTTATTAGGATGGCCCTGATAGATTTTTGACTGGTTTACTACCGGAAAGAGTAGAAAAGGACTTTTCTCTTGGAGGGTCTCATTGGTTTGCCAGCACATATCTTAATGATTTCTTGAAGTTGAAAGGACAGTACTCTGCTCACAACTTTGCACTCCTAGATGAATTCATTCTACTGATAGGATGTGGTGGAGTAGGATGATCGGTTTCATTATCTCCAAATTCGAAGCGATCCTGAAAGACATCGGGTTCTACGAGGCCATTAGAAATGTGCAGTATGGTCTCGCTCATAGTGCCTACCACCTCTTCAGCGATATGAAGATGTGCAATCCCAAGTCCGGAACGTTTTTCACTCCCGTGGGTGAGCTCAGCTTCGCTCTCTATGAAATTTTCGAAGTTTCTTTGCTATCAATGGGAGAGCTGCCGTATGAAGATATAGTTCTCACGGAGGAGCTACGATGGATGAAGAAACAGGATTTTCATATGTACGAGTAGGGATGGTAATGGACGCGTCTACGGGTCAAATTTGATCGTTCCTATACAAAATTTTGAATTAGAAAAATAAATTTTTTATTTTTAATTCAAATTTTGTATAAGACGGGCCAAAATTTGGCTCGTTAGCACATCCATTACCATTCCTATGTACGAGACATATTAGAAGGTGATGTGTCACTTCTGTATATATCAAGACGTGTCTAGCACAAGGCATCAAGGTGTTAGTAAAAAATTATAGACTATCTATCTATTTTAATATGTTCCTATCAAGTATATCGATATAATTAAGAACATGTATGATGGAGTAGTGGCCAATGTAAGAACATGTGGTACTTTAACAAGTGATTTTTCTATCACAATTGGATTATATCAAGGATCTGCATTAAGCCCATTCTTATTTGCTATACTGATGGATGAACTTACTAGAGCTATTCAGGATGAGATACCTTGGTGTATGCTATTTGCTGATGATATTGTCTTAGTTGATGAGACAAGAGCAGTGGTAAATGCCAAGTTAGAGTTATGGAGGTATTAGAATCTTGAGGTTTTATATTGAGTAGATTTAAAACAGAGTATATGGAGTGTAAATTTAGTAAACGACGGACCATAAAGTATAATGTTGTAAAACTAGATGGGTAAGAGATACAAATGAGCAGTCAGTTTAGGTATTTGGGTTCTATTATTCAGAATGATGGAGAGATCGATAATGATGTTAACTATAGGATACAAGCTGGCTGGTTGAAATTGAGGAGGGCAACGAGAGTTTTATGCGACCGTAACATTCCGTTAAGATTGAAGGAAAAATTTTATATGATTGTTATTAGGCTAGTTTTATTATATGACACGGAATATTGGGCTATATAAAGAAGTCATTCACAAAAAATAAGTGTAGCGGAGATGTGCATGCTCTGCTGGATATGCGGTAACATTAGGAGAGATAAAGTGAGAAATGAAAATATTCATGTTAAACTAGGTGCAGCCCCCATCGATGAGAAGATGTGAGAAAATTGCTTACGATGGTTTGGTCATTTGCAATGTAGGCCTACAAATACACAAGTTCGACGAGAGGAGTTTATCAATATAGGACAAGTTAAAAGAACAAAGGAAAGACCGAAAAAAATATGGATGGAGGTGATACGAAAATATATGGATTTTAGATATTTAAATGAGGAGATATTACTTGATAGAAATGAATGGAGAAGGACTATCAAAGTGATCGATCCGGCGTGATTCTTTTTTTTGGTTCATGTAACCTACCCCAAATACTTGGGATAAAAGGCTTAGTTGTTATTATTGTTGTTGTATCTATTCAATATGTTGATCATCCTGAGATTGCCATGACGAACCTGGACGCTCTCAACCAGGCCAATATCGAGGCTGGGATAGCTCATTTAGGGGCCATTTCATATGCGGCGGAATCAGATGAAGATGGATTCAAGGTAGGCACGAGTTTCCAAATCTTTTATTACTAAGCCCAGACACGCATTTCTGATATGGGGTTGATAGCAGGCTTCCTTATACTTTGGTTGAAATGGTGTGTTGTCTCGTCCGTTCCCCAGGACGCTATAGCTATGGAAGTAGTAAACCCGACCATCCTAGCACATGGAAAACCTTTTGGACTCTTGCCTACCATGATCTGCAAGTTGCAGAATAGCCTTCGGGATCTTGCAATAGAGTTTTGCCTAGGAGGCAAGAAGAAGAAGAAAAGTAGATGCACTGAATCCAAGGTTGAGGTGCCAACTCCAAACCCAGAGTGGAGTGACCTTATACCTATCTCATAGCGTGGTTCATGATGCATTATCTGAGCCTCATGACTTCGCCCCCAGAAGACAGTAGTGGGGGCTCATTCATTCAAAGGCACGGAGGGTCTGATTGGAGGAACCACTACATGCATACGATTCGAAAAACCATGCGCAGCCATCAGAACTATCACATTTACCGTTACTTTCCTGACTTCTTTGGAGGAGCTTACGGAGAAAAATTTCGAGCTACCACCGGTCTTGACGGCTACATCACCCTTTCTTCTGGCTGTTTCTTGTGGTTGATCAACATCAGATCAGGGCATCTGTTATACTGCCAAGGGTCGATCTGTCTCCTTGAACCCTATTTCTCCAGCAGATTTGCCCGTCAGTTTGGATATTCGCAACTTTACGTCGGCAATTCCAACACTTTGTTGCAGTTTCAGAATAATTTGTTTGAGGGTGCCAAAGAATGGTTTCACTTCTTTGCTTGCTGTACGGGAGCTCATTTCGTCTTGTCTTGAAGACTCCTAATTTTTACACGTCACTTAGATTTTGCTCTTGGTACTATAGTACCAACACCATAGCCGCCTCATTTTTAATCTACCACTCCTGCATGAGGGAAATTGAGGCATTCTATTCTCAAAGAAAAGGCGCCAAGGTTGTTCAAGTATGAGGTATGGATGAGTTTCTCTCCATTAGTGATGATAATGTCATTGGGGTCACGCCCACAGTACTTGCTCAAGGCGATGTGCTCGTCCAGCGAGATGTATCGGTTCATGCTACTGTGCCAGTTCAGGCCGATGTCCCTGCGCAGGCTAATGTGCCTGCTCAAGCTGAAGTGCGTGCACAAGCTGACGTGCCATCTCAACCTGCTGTACGTGGTTGAAGAGATGCACCTACCCGATTGAATTATGAAGTCGTAGCCAAGCGTACTAGATCAGCGAGCGCTCATAATTCTACTCGTTCGATCAAGAAGGCTCGTCTTTCACTCACGACTGAATTGGCCAAGGAGTTACCATCTCCTTAGCGTGCTTTGGAGGTTACGGGAGTAGTTACAGAGGTTTCAGAGCCTATAACCGCTACTTAAGAGATTGCTTCTAATGTCGGCCCTGTCACTTTTGAGCCAGAAGTCATTGTGACTGGTGAGGGTACCAGTGCTATTGCTTCATCACCGATCATAATACCTGAGATGACAACTCTACCTTACAGTCCGACAACTAGATTGGTGTTTTCTCGTAAGTTCGATCCAATATTTTCTTTTCAGCCTCTTTCTGTTTTCGTCTTTGTTTAATGGGTTATATTTCAGGTGTTGGTTCATCGCGGCCCTGTTATGCCTCCGATCGATCGCTCTCATATGAGCATGTTGATTATTCGGGCATAAGTAGCTATGGCGATGCTGCATCCGACATAGACGCCTATGAGAAGAGTTATTTTGCTCCTACTGCCGACATAAGCAAGCATAGTTATTTTCGTTCTGAGGAGTTGGAGACAGTTGTTCCTAAGAGTATTTCTCCTTCGGCCACATCGACTGGCCTTTAGATATTTTTTTTGCATATGGTCCTCACCTATAACTTGTATCCTGCTATATTTTGAGTACTCATTTATTATGCTCATTTTACAACTGTCGGCGTTCTGCTAGATAGTTTGCTGGGTGCTGGCATTGCAACTATGTCTCCACCCGTGGTAGAAAGTATAGATGTCATCGCCACCTCTTCATCCACTGACCCTGGAACGGGGCACTCGGTTAGGGCACTTCCTACTTCTGAAACTTCATTAATGTTTTCTTTTGAAGGTGCGTGATCCAGCTATACAAATATTTTAGAGTCCTCCTTCAGAGTTTGCTCCCATTACCACAATTATAGTAACTCTAGGGGACCTCCATCCAAGATTCTAGAGTCGGCTCGCCCGTTGCTGCAACTACTGCCGCCGCACATCATGGTAGTATTAAGTGACGAGACTTTTCCTATCATTGCGACACCTTTTTCTGTGACTCCTACTCCAACACTGGTACCGAGCTTAACCCAAGTTGTTCCTGATGACGATCCACTTGAAATTTTTTTCCAACACAGCGTCATGAACTTCTTGTTTTTGTTGCGGCGGTCGTGTCTATGTTCTTGGATGGTTGTCATTCCATAGAGCTCGGGAGCTCGATGCTATTGAATTATCTGAACAATATTGAGAACATCGGTGGATCAGAACTAGCTGCTCCTAATCGGGTCCGCATGACCACTTTAGATGAACATGACCACTTTAGATGAACAAGTTCGAGCGTTGTAAACTCTTTGGCGTGCTGACGTTATTGCTATAACATAAATTGAAGTTGCTCGTCGAAGAGCGAAAATGATCGCGCGGCAAGAAGAGTTTCACCGTCAAAAGGAAGCTTAGACTGCTGAAGCGGCAACCTCCAGGCAAATCAAGAGGCTATCAATGAACAAATTGAGCAGGTGAGATTTGAGTTAAATGCCAATCAGGCCACAATAGACTGTACCCGTGAGACAATCGCTAAGGCTCAAGCCATACTCGAGACTACCCATGCGAAGCGGGATGAGGTGTTGAAGGGGCAGGATGAACCGGTTCTGCGCCATGGCTAACTTCAACAAGAGGTTAGCATGCGGAGTAAGGCGATCAAGGAAGACAGGGCTCAAGCCACCCAACAACTGGCCATTAATGAAGACGAGTTGCGTTGTCAAGTGTTGTCATCAGTAAATGAAACTCGATGGGCGGCTATCGAAGAAGCAGAGTCAAGTTAAGCGATTTGGGCAACCCTTAAATCTTTCTTCATTCTGTCTTCTCTCTTTTTTTTTTGAAGAATAAGACTATTTGTGTTGCTTTCCCTCTCTCTTTCTATTTGTCTTGTGAACAAAACAACTACTTCAATTAGCTTCCATATATTGCCTTATTCAAAAAATTCCTATGTGATGCGCTTGTGAATATTCTGCGGGTCTAGAGTAGATTTTCTGAAAAAGTTAAAAACTTAATTGCAAAAATGAACCATATTGACTGATATATCAAGGCGATATATCGAGGGTACATATCGAGTGATATTGCAAATATAAGCTGATGTCCGCACAAAACGATATAACCCCTTTTATAACGATTTGTGCAGATGGTCCCGAAAAATAATATATCAGGAAGATATATCAGCCATATTGGGGATATTTAAAACAATAATGTACCCTTATCCTACTATTCAAAAGTTGTCGTGGTAGACACTTCAAGACACATAGAGAGTTGACATTGTACAAATCTAAATGTAACAAATTGTTACGTAATATTCATTCGTTTTACCTTTAAACTATCCTAGAAAATGATCCTTAAACGTTCTTATTAAGATTGCTAGATATATTCTTGGTCCCGCAACCATCGACTCGAGCCTTAGAATGAAGTTGCTATAGACATGGAATCAAAGTTATAGATCTCATGAAGTCCTGATTTCAAACCAATGCTAAAAATAATGATAGCATGTAGCAATGTTGAAAATAACACGCACTTTGTTGGTGCAAAATAGTGTGTCGGGTAGCGGTTTTCTAGCAGGCTGCTCGTAGCATCTGACATTAGTGCATGCACAGAACTCGTATTGTGGTACTATATAGACATAACATACACTAAGTTGTGTATTCTATGAAATATTTTTACAGTATCTTATAAAACGAACATGTGAAATAGATCAGGCCTGAACCCAATCTCTCAAGTGAATCCCAAGGGTCCGGTTGCTTCTCTCTTCCTCTCTCATCTCTGGTGATGATGACTTGAATGGAGCTCTCAAAGGTCAAATTTGACCATCGAAAACGATGGAAACATTGGTGACAAACTTGGATTCCCTATTAGAATTTCAAAGGGATTTTGGAGTTGTGCAGATGATCTGAGGCAGCATCAAGGGAACAACTGATTTGTGATGGATTGCCATTCTGATGTTTTGGATAACTATGTCAATTATTTTCCTTTTCATCCAGCAGCTCCTCTATCTCTAAAAGATAAATCAGAGAGAGAGAGAGAGAGAGAGATGTTTTCAGGGCTAGATGGTGAGTGGACTTTCGACCAGTGCCTTTCCTACTTTTTTTGCTATTGCTATTGCTATTGATGTGTTTCATCGTTAGTACAAATTTTCCTATCAATTTCTCCAGTGAGTTACTTTCTATTTCTTTGTTGCTGATAACGGGAAGCAAGTGCAATGCGATTGAGCTCCTTTGTGTTGCTTACTCCCTAGAACAGAAAGAAAAGGTTTATAGTTAAATACTTCCTAAATTAGAGATACTTAGATAGGGTACGCACATGATATTTAGATATTTAGATAGGTACTCACATGATAGATTGAGAATAGTATGGATGCACCTTGACGTTAGTTGGTGGACGGATATGAAAAATAAGAGCTTGATAAATTATTATGTGAATTCACATTAGGTGATTGATGTTCAAAAGTAAGGATTTCTTGTACAATTGCCTAAATAACATGGTTTAAGAGATATGAGAGTTTATTATGCTCCAAGTGATTACCAATAATTACACATTTTATGTGAATTTTGGGCCAAAGAAGACACCAATTTATTGACCTCTTTGAGTAGTTCATTACATTGAACATTGGCAAGATGAACATACGTATGGAGACATTTGATTTGGTGCACTTGTTTAGTTTATCTATAACCATTAGCAGGCCCACATCTTTCTGACTCTATGAAGGTTGAATAAATGGAACCTACCATTGAGGGAGGAGGACCATGTTCTATTTCAAAGAGTATGCTGGACTGAATGGCATGAAGGCAAAGGAAATGGTGTTTTGTTCTCGAGCTTTTTGGACTGTGTATTGTTCTAGTTTATCCTTATACTTCTATTGATTTATGTCTTACATGCCTTATCTTTATGACATGGATAATTTGAAGGTGAAGATTGCAGAGGTACTTGGTGGCATTGAAAGGAAAAATATGCTTTATTCGAAGTTGATAATTAATAAGTGGTCGAATATATTGCATGGGGTCTCGTCATACTATCTCCATCAAAAGTTACCTATGGAAATTATTTTAGCAAAGATCCGGAGATGAAAAGATCTTTGTGACTGCATATCTTAATTTTGAACATTGAAGATTATTCACAAGAACTCGAGTTGGATGCTTATGAAGACGAGATTGGAGAGTTTGGAACCAAATTAGCTCAAATTACTATTAATTAATTCAGCCTTGTATCAAATCTTTTAAACTTCCAACTTTTACTTGCATGTTTTGGGTATTGTTGTTTGGCACATATTTCTAAATTCCTTTTACAAGTAGTTCACGTACGTGTGAAATATCTGTTCAAAGAAAAGAAGTATGGAGCATGATAAACTCTCTTGCTTGTGCCATTTTCGACATAAAGCTAAGGGCAAGTAACATGTTCAGGAAAAGCAACAAAAGTTGGATCCAATATTGAGAGAGGGAGTGGCTGTCAAGGATAATTGCATGTAGATAGAAAAATATACTTTTCGTAAGCCAGTAGATGCAATGGATCAAGACAAAAAATGTCTAGTTGCCTTTGTAATTGATAGTCATTTAACTCGTCGAGACATGAAGAAGTCAAGAAAGATGCTAATTTATGTAGCAAAGATACTTTGAAGGAGCCGTATCTGAGTCGGATACGTATGCTTCGATACTTGGATACTCCGATGCTTGAACCAATGCGTCTTGGGGTCTCCTTTAATGTGTACTAGACATAAAGAAAATCAATTTTAGATACTCCAATACTAAACCCAATACACCCGGAAACTCCTTTGATGTATTAAAAATTTTTAATGTATGCTAGATGTATCAAAGATGTACTTGAGACTAAAAATTTTAAAAATAAATTGGGTTAATGATTCTGTTTAATTTGCATATATATTGCAGGTAATCTATTTTGTTTTTTAATAAACAATATGATAGTGCAGACAATTATTAGTTTAGACAGCTAGAATATTTTGAATGCATAAATCTAATAATGTTGTATTTAGAATGTATTAATATCCTAAATTATTTGGATTTGTCTTATCCATATGCTTTATCATTCATATATGCCTCATGAACATGTATTTGTGTGCATCAATTTTTATGTGTAATTTTTCTGTATCCTCTGTGTTCTTTTTGCCGTTCTCGTATCCTTTTTAAAAAAAAATTGCCTTCTTGTCTATATTATGTCGTACCTGTATCCCATATCTGTGACCCTGCTTCACATAAGCTAATTGTTCAACCTCAACAAAAAGCTATGGATTAGTAGTTCTTATAACCATGGCTGAAAATAGCAGTAACATATAAGACACGACCTCTCAATAGCTTAAAGCACATACTGCAGCTCATAGAGTGTCGTAACACATAATGTTACACTATTTTTATTTTTCATTTAATAAATATAAAATTCTCTGCATTAATTTTAAGAAATAGGAGAATAAGTTTATAGATAGTTAAAAAGATAATCTAAAAAATTCTGAAAGTTAATACAAGCTATGGAAGTTATACAAGCTATACAAACAAGTTTCACTTTTGACATGTGCAATAATTAACCTGAACACATCTCAAAGTCATGCTTTTTCACATTCATCCTTCACAAATCATAAATTCACAGTCATGACAAATATATCAATGCCCATATAATGTAATATCAGGTTTTATACCCAAAAAGAAGCCATGAAGACTTATTATACAAGATAAATACTTAACTATTTAAAATTTCTGTAAAAAAAAACATTGCTAACAAGTTGAGTACTGTAATGTATGCCATGCAGAATAAAGTAGTTATAATATTGAGAACAATGATACTATTAGTGAAGTGATGCTCTTCAGCACTTATCTATAGAGCATGGAAAGATATATTGAGTGAGTACACCCTCCATAAGTTACTCATGTTGACTCCTAACAACTAAATGCAATGTCCTAACAACTAAATGCAAAGTGCAACTTATATTACTTACTAAAGACTGAAAAGGGGTTTGAAGAAAATCTGTTTTGGTGGAGCATTACATATCTTCATTCATTGGACTTGCCTCGTTTATTTTTAGTTTTTCGACGTATGCCCGTCAAATCGTAAATCATTAGAAGTTTACCTCCAAAATTATTGTAATTGTTAATTTACCCTTCAAATCTTTTTGAGCTTAAAAAAAATGCCTCCCTTTAGCATGCATTTTTTTGATAGTACAAGTGTGAAATACCTTACATACCCCTATTATTTCTTCTCCAGTTAGATCTCCAGCTGATTATCGGTCACTAGGAATGTAAACAGAGTAGATATTAGTATTACCATATTTACATTGTTTTCTCCTTATGGATACAAATATGAATATGGATATTGCTCGGATGTTAAATTTATTATCCATATTTGACAAATCGGATATGAATTTCGATTGGATTTTGATATTAAGCAGATGGTTTTAATTTTGACAATAGATTTGAAAGAAAAATGTTCTATTTCTCAGCAACTATCTTTACCAATGACAAAATGCTTTTCAATGTGTTACGAAATATTAGATCGATTTTATTCTGTATATTGTCACTAATAATCTTGTGTATTTGGGTGTTATTTGGGTATCTGAATACCTATCTGATATGTCGGATACGGTAATTACTATCCACATTCATACCATATTTTTAAAAGGAACAGATATGAATATCTATAGTTCATTGAAATACAAATACAAATACAAATTCAAATACGAATATGGATTATTTGTATTTAACTACATTCCTATCAGTCAGCCAATCTAAATTAGGTCTAGAGTTGAGAGATGAGTATGGGGTTAGAATTCTTCTATCCCTCGTGATTCTTTTCCCTAGTCTGCAGAAGTCAAGGAAGACAAGAAATGCAGCATTGGCATTACATCGAAAATTGTAGATCAGTTGAAGCGGATGTGGTCTTGAGCTGGATTTCATTGTTTGACTTTTGTTGAGGAGGAAGAAAGTTAAGCTGGAAAGTGGAGGTGGTCTTGAGCTGGATTTCATTGTTTGATTTTTGTTGAGGAGGAAGAAAGTTAAACTGGAAAGTAAGGAGAGAGGAGCAAGTGATTGAGCAGCGAAGGACAAGCACAGAACTAGGTGGGGAGTGGACAGATCACCAAGAATGGCATCAAGTTGCATTTTCCCTCGCTGCACCGAAATCAGGTGAGATCTTAAAAGGAGGAAAATGCAGAAAATATTTTATCTGAGATTGAAGGGGTATGTTAGTCAAATTTCTAAAATATAATCTCAACAAAAATTAATAGATAATTCTCTTTTTAGTCCCTGGAAGTAAAGGTGAGGGCTAGAGTCACTAGATTCCTAGTGGTTTGGAGGGTAGATTAATAAATATGAAGATTTGGTAGGTAAATTTTTAAATATGAAAGACTTGGAGGGTATATGTCTAAAAAACCTTTTCAGTTAAGTTCAAATACTTATTTGCACTTTAAGAAAATGACTTCAGTCCTATGATATGTCAGGCACTTCACCGCACAAAAAAATTTGGGATGCTTGATGCATCCGGAGACGACAGGCATGTCCATCCCTATCAACACTACAATTGTGTAAACTGCTATTTACCTTGAAAGTAACACAAATTGTTTTGTGTCCCTTTGATGATAGCTAATTATTATACAGATCATTTACTAACTTAGGTCTATCCATCTATAAATAGCAACCAATACAAATATTTATAAGCATCAAAGTCAATGTATTCAGATTAAATATACATATACAGCTGTGTTCCCATCTCTCTTTTCCAGGCAGTTGCTGAGTCAGAACACAACAATTGTCTGTGTCTACTAATAATATTCAGTATATTTGTCTCATATGACCATCATATGCTACAGGGGATTCTGCATTCTGCGTTGCATAGCCAGTATTGGAGGCTAATAGATCCTCACGGGAAACCAACAGGCGTAATGGGTTGGTGGCCCTCACGTGCTGTCACCTTCTTGGAGAACCACGACACAGGATCGACCCAGGTTAGTCACCCTGTTCTCGTATACATATTGATTTTGCATTTTATGTCAGAGGCTCTACTCTGTCTAGTAAGAGCAGCCACAATAGATAAAAACTGTGAAAAGTCATGTGTTGAGTACTGCTAGATTTTTCTACCCATCAACTGTAAATGGTAATAGCCAGCGGATGCTTTTCTTTTGATAAACTAGAAAAAGTTTTCATTTTCTGATTCACAAATTTTCATCCTTGTATCAGGGACATTGGCCTTTCCCTCGGGATAAGCTTGCACAAGGATATGCATACATTCTCACACATTCTGGAACGGTATTTCTAATCCCATACTTTCTATATTCTTATTCACATGTACTGCAATAGCATAGTACACAAACCTGTCAGATTAGTGAAAATTTATTTTCTAAAGCACGTTAAAGTTTGCCTAGAGTTTAGGTGGGTACAAAACCAAAAAATTTGTAGAAGAAACGTAGACTCATGCATATCTTTTCATATAGAAAAATGCATCGATGGAGTAGAAACAACACAATTATCGGCAATAAGTACAAATTTCTTCATAAAGTTCCATGCATTCTTAGGCTGCATGGAGCAGCAAAAGCACAGAATATGTGGAACAGTTACAATATCTTTCTTGAACTTTTCTCTATGTGCATCTAGAATATGGGTTTAGTTGAACAAGCAGTGATGGAGAATATAAAAGCATGGGAAGAGGAAGGATGAAGATCAATGTTGAAAAAAATGCGTTATGAAACCCGTTATATTGCGTTACGTAACCTAACGGAACCTCGGCGCTACGTAACAACTAGAAATAACTCAATGCACCGTAACAGTACGTTTTTTTCGTTATATTACATGACGTTACGTTAAATTACTTTATGCTACGTTATTTATAATTATCTTTTAGTAATTTCTATATTGTTGTTGATTATTATTTTGATTATTAGCGAATTGCTGACTTAATTAGTTGTTGGGTTGTTTGATTACTTATGAAATTGCTAACTTGTTAATTTGCGATTATTTCTTGTTCGCTTGTAATTTCTCTCCGATTGCTGAAATATCTTACTTATTGATTATATTGAATTTTTAACTGAACTGAAATCAACAATTACAAATAAGATAAATTGAATATTACAAAATATAAATTATAACAATGATAATAACTAGAACTAAAATGAAAATTTGGAATATTTTTTTTTTATTTAAATGATAACTGAAATTACGGTTGCAGACTTAATATAATTTATGAAGATAAATGTGAAAATTATTGTAAAATTAAAAATTAGAATAGATTATGATTATAAAATGGTTTTATATTCTTTTTTTTTTAATATTTTATATTTATATTTCAATTTATTAAATTTATTTTATATAGTTTATGTTTATTTTTATTAAATAAATAGGAAATTGTGTAACCTACGTTATGCGTTACGTTATATGCGACATAACCTAAAAGAGGCAAAACGTTACGTTACCGTTATCGTTATTTTAAACATTGATGAAGATATTCATCCTTTTTTAAATGTTTCATTTGTTTATCCATATTTATACAGTAAAGAGTTGGTTATAACTAGTTATTGCTAGATCCTTTTCTGGGTTTGGAAATTTCTCCTCTTTCTAGCGATCTTTGAGGAACCAAATTATAGGAGGCAAATATTAACTTGAAGGAGGGGGAATGAAATGCTTTGTATTCATCCTAAACTACCTTTTCAACATGGGGATTTCTTTTGATTTTTCTGAAAATAAAATGACGGATATTGTGGAGAAATCTTTCTAGAGTCCCTACTTTTTGGACATTCCTAGAACGAAACACATGCTAATGACTACTATAAATGCTTTGGCTATAGAGAAGAAATGCACATAAAATTGACAATGCACCTAAGAAGGTACTCTAGTCTCAATTCGTGTGGACCTTGGTGTTCTTATCATCTATGGGTCTTGAATTTACTTTTAGAATGCGATTATGTGCTAATTGGATTTCTTACTTTTCTTAATTTGTAGCCTGTGATATTCTATGATCACTTCTATGACTTTGGCCTCCGAGACACCATCACTGAGCTGATTGAGGCCCGAAGGCGAGCTGGGGTACACTGCCGGAGTGCAGTCAAGATATATCATGCAAACAATGATGGTTATGTCGCTAAAATTGATGAAAGCCTTGTGATGAAGATCGGACACTTCGATTGGAATCCCTCCAAAGAGAACAACTTGGATGGAACCTGGCAGAAGTTCATCGACAAGGGTACTGATTATCAAATTTGGTTGAGACAATAAATGCTACAGTTCCCTTTTTTTTTCTTCTTTGTTTCGACCGATAATTACATTATATATACAAATCACATGATCTGATCTGAATGTATCCTTATTTTCCTCAATAAAATGTTAAATCACATATAAGAAATTCTTATAAAAAATACAAATTTCTTCAATAAGTTCCTTGAGCGTGCATTTTCTCCAGAAAATGCAACTACTGCATCAAATAGCACGCAGCAAATGGCATATATCATTCGCTTTACCCTACAGGCTGTTTCAGCTACAAAGTCGGCTGATCTCGCTGCAGCCACATTCTCGTGCCTGCCGATCATTGCTGCAATCACCTTCTTGTGCCTGCCCGATCCCCCGCAGTTGGAAATGAGAAAAAGCTGCTCCTCCCTGATCTTTGACAGTCACCTCATGCTTGACCCTACTGGTCGGATTCTTCACCTGTATGTATTGATGTGTATTCACACCCACCTTATCACCAATGTGCATTGAGTAAAACTGTAATGCTCTACGATCCAGAAAGTAGATAGCTAAGCTGTTTGGCACCCTGTGATAGCACAATCAGCCTCAATAAACAGTGCAATCACAATACTACAGAATATTTGTAATTATAAATCTACATAATATAATAATAATAACTCAACTCAATAAATATAAGGTAACATCAAAATAATATCTAAAGAAATCTACATATAATAATAATAACTCAACTCAATAAATATAAGGTAACATCAAAATAATATCCAAATAAATGTAACAAGTAAAGTAAGTCTAAAATCTAGTAAACATGTAAAATCAATAATCACTTCAAAAGTACTTATTATATCTTTAATAAAATCTATTTAAATAATATCCCATAAGAAAACTAGCAATAACTGTCCGTCAATATCATAACTCTACTTGTCTCTAAAAGTAAGTTAAGTCACACTTCGCCTCATTTGGGTCCATCTTTAAAATATAGTCTGTATCTGGTTATGTACAATTGAGATCGCCAGTAAAGCAATCGATAATAAATATAGTAAAATAATGTATAGAAATCAATGTCACGATACAAATAAAATCATGTATATATGGAACAATAGAAACTCACATGCAGGCTTCAATTTACATATCTTAATTATAGTGATTCGGTTATCAATATTTTAATTATTGTATTCGAAAAGTCAGGATAATGTAAAGTTGACTGATTTGTATGCATCTTCGTCGACTCTAGGAAAATAGCATAGTAGTTTGTAACGCCTCGCTCCTCACTAAACACGGAATGGAGTGCGTCACCGGCGGGTACGTGTGAATTGACGTGCACGACACCAATAAATATGTAAAAGTAGGAATGAATAAAGTTAAAATATAATTCATCTATCAGCATCTTGAAAATTGGTCTACTGCCATATAAAAAGAAAGATATATATGTCTAAAACAGAAAGTAATAATTAGGTACTGATAAAGAATTTGGAAACTAAGCCCTCAAAAAAGGTATACATACCAAATCCAAAAATACAAAAAGTAGAGCCTACGAATCTATTGCTGCTCGGCCTGCTCCAGAAAGTACGGGTCGTGCAATGACGGATTCTCACTCACATCTTCAGTACTTGAGCGTGTGGAGGAACTCAGGGTCAAATCCTGTAAGTAAAACAATAAAAAGTAGGGAGCGTGTAATATAAACAAATAATTAAGATATGAGTGTGGATATGAAAATATGCACATATATGGAAAACATTACACAATCAAGTAACAAAATCAAGCAGGGGTATACATGCATATCAAATCTAAATTAATATCTTATTTTAGTTTATATTTTAAACTAAATGGTGAAGAAATAGACTCGTATCGTAGAGAGCGTGCAATATGCACTGACAAGTAAAATATGAATTGATGTAAAAAACATATGCACATGTACGGAAAACAGTAATGATTAAGTAACAATATCAAGTAGGGATATACATGCATATCAAGTCTAACTTAATATCATATTTTATTTTATCTTGAACTAATTGGTGAAGAAATAGACTCGTATTGTGAAAGTACCAGTGCACACCTGAGACCTGGCCAAAAATCTGGTATTGAACCAGTCGTGCCGCTAAGCACTCAAGCAGATACCGATACTGAGTAATTGGTCGTCCCATCAATATGGACTAAATAAGAGATGATGACTCAGTACCATCCGGGCACCCCCGCGGATGGGCCCCTATTTCGGTTGCGCAACCTATCCTAAATATTTCACGATATAATATTTGTCTACCTTTTAGTTTTTCCATAACCCAAGATTTCAAGTTATATTACATACAAATCAATCCGGAATATGATGAACCAATCATGTCAAGGTTAATACATATACATATCTAGTAATAAGAAAGATGTGATTCATGTCAAAATCAAGTTAACAGACAAGTAAGGATCCATGACATTATCAAGACATGTGTATGTACTAACAAGGGAAATCTGACATATTTTCATGTATCTTTTACAAGTAATTAGTATGTATATGTCAAGACAAGTATGATAGAGTGTCAAAATCAAATTAACAGGAAAGTCAGAATTCATGGCATTATCAAGACATATATATGTACTAATAAGGAAAATTCGGTATATTTTCATATATTTTGTATAAGTGACTAGTATGTATATGTCAAGACAAGTATAATAGTCATAAAATACTAAAATGTGTTATGGAAATAATGATCATGTATGTAAACCGCACATAAATAATTATGTATATAAAGACATATTAGAAAGTGGGTACTAAAGTATAAAAATAAAAATTAAATAGGCTTAACACTATTATAACGATTATTTTAACAACATATAAAATTTCCAAATTCTAGTATAATTTCATGGTATGGAAAGTAGCAAATTTATTAAATCTTATTAATATATATATATTTTTAAAGTCAACATGAATTAGCATAAAGGAATCATGATCTAATATAATAGCTTGCATAAAAGAAAATTTTAGTAAACTTAATGTAAAATTTATATTAAACTCTCTCTTTAAAACATGATAATGAATATATATATATATATATATATATATATATATATATATATATATCTAATGGCAAGTGAAAAATAATTTTTAAATCATTGTATTATATACAAAGAACTTATGCAGAAAACTTCAAATTTATATCCAATATGATGAACATTCATAAATGTAGTATTTTATAATTTAAAAATTAAGCGTATAGTTTAACTTTACAACTTATAGTTTAAGAATTAGAGATTATAAATAAAATGATAAATTTGATACATAAACATAGATTAAAATGTAAAAATTATATTTTTATTTTTCTACAATAATCATAAAGATTTTTGTATAGAGACATTATCTTTTTAAGTTTTAATAAATCAAGATTCTATGTTAACCATAAACAATTAGAGTTAGAAAAAAAACATGAGAGTGGATGTGATTTTACTTGTCTTGATGGGAAGGAAGATAAGACTATTTTGAGACTAAAAAACTTCTTCTCCTTTTCTTCTTCTTTTCTTTTCTTATTCTTCTTCTTTTTTTTTATTGTTGGAGTAAAAAAGTAAAAGGAAGAGAGGAATGAAAAATGAATGAGAGAAAATAAATGAAAAGAAGGGAAGAAAAAGATATAGACAAATGAGAGATATGGGGGTAAAATGATGGTTTGTCATGCTTGGCCCAAAGACAAGTATGGTGAAGGTAAGGTATAAGTGAATAAAGACAAAGTAGACATAAGGCAAATGACTATTAATAATAAGTGATTAGAATTGTTTAAAACTATAATTTTAAATTAAGCTAACCCAAATAAACTCAAATTTCATCTTTACAAGTCAAAGAAGAGAGACTAGTCAAAATATGTGTAGGGCCTACCGGTGATTAAAATAATATTATTTTAAGTGATTATCTGGAAAATTTCAAAAACAAATCACCAAAAATATAGAAAAAAGAGACGAACACAACGAATTCACTCTTGGATATATTTAACATCCGAAACACAAATTATGATAGAAATTAGGTTGTTACATCCTACCCTCTTTAAAAAAATTTCGTCCTTGAAATTAAAATTTTTTTTTAGAACAAGAATAAATACAATAATAAGTTCAGATGTATGCATGTGTAGACGGGAATGGATAATAATATTATGAATACGATACCTGACGTGATCACTCAAACAAGTGGGGATACTTCTTCCGGACATCATTCTCCTGTTCCCAGGTAGATTCTCTTGGCGAGTGACTATCCCATGACACGAGAACGAGGGGAATCATGCAGTTCTTTAGAATTCTCTCCTGTCGATCAATGATGGCAATTGGTTCCTTCTCAAAAGTCAAATCTATTCATAATTCCACATCAGAAAGATCTACAACACGGTTCTCATCTCCAATACATTTTCTCAGCTGAAAAATATGAAATGCATTGTGCACTGCATCCAACTCTGATGCCAAGTCAAATCGATAAGCCAAGTTTCCAACTCTATCGACAATAGCAAAAGGACAATATATCTAGGATTGAGCTTCCCTCTCCTACCAAATCTAACAACTCCCTTCATTAGTGAAATATTGAGAAATACTTTGTCTCCAATTTTGAACTCCAATGGCCTTCTATGATGATCTGCCCATTTCTTTTGCCTATCCTGTGCAACCCTCAAATGCTCCCTGATGACCTTTACTTGGTCTATCATCTAAGTGACTATCTTTGGTCCTAGTATGATACGTTCTCCAACATCGTCCCAACACAAGGGCGACCTGTACTTTCTGCCGTACAAAGCTTGAAATGGAGCCATCTTGATGCTCGCGTGATAACTGTTATTGTAAGAGAACTCTATCATATATAAATGATCCTCCCATGAACCTCCAAAATCTAGCGCACAAGACCTCAGCATGTCCTCTAAGGTCTGAATGGTCAGCTCAGATTGTCTATTTGTTTGAGGATGATACGCTGAAGAAAAATCTAAATGAGTCCCCAAGCTCTTCATCAAACTGGTCCAATAGTGCGATCTGAACCTAGTATCGTGATCCGAAACAATCCGCTCTGGAACTCCGTGCAGTCTCATTATCTCTTGCATGAATTTCCTTGCCAACCTTTCTGTCGACTGGCCCACCCTAAAATGAATAAAATTGGCAGATTTCGTCAAGCAATCTACGATCATCCAAACTGCGTTATTACCCTTCAGACTTCTAGGAAGACCCGTCACAAAGTCCATGGCTATCTCCCATTTCCACTCCGGAATAGATAAGGGTTGAAGCAAACCTGCGGTCCTCTGATGCTCGGTCTTCACCTGCTGACAAATAAGACATTTTGATACATATTGAGCAATCTCCTTTTTCATTCCTGGCCACCAGAAGTGTTGTCTCAGATCTCTATACATTTTGGTACTACCCGGGTGAGTAGAATATGCTAATCTATGAGCTTCTGCTAACACCTCATCTCTAACCTCTCCTCTGGGCACACACAACCTACCACCGAGACAAAGTGAGCCAACTGCATGCACTGAGATGTCTGGTCTCTTGCCGCTTTCATCTTGTTCCTAAGCCTTTTCAATCTCCCATCATTGTTCTAGACTTCTTTGATCCTATCAATCAGTGTAGATCGAAATCGTAACTCCATAAGCTGTGCTGTCATTCCTGACAATAGAACTTCTAATTCCACCCTCTCCATATCTTTTAAGATTTCTTTCTGTCGAGTCAGATACATAGCCATCGGCTTCCTACTCAAAGCATCTGACACTACGTTGGCTTTTCCCGGATGATAGCGGATGTCTAAGTCAAAATCTGTTACAAGTTCAAGCCATCTATACTGCCTCATGTTCAACTCCTTCTGAATGAAGATATACTTAAAACTCTTGTGATCAGTATACACTTCTACCCTTTCGCCCAATAGATAATGCCTCCAAATCTTAAGGGCATGTATTACTGCCACTAGCTCCAGATCATGTGTAGGATAGTTTCTCTCATGAGGTCTAAGCTGCCGGGAAGCATACTCGATCACTTGACCATTCTGCATAAGTACGCAAGCAAACCCTTTGCTAGATGCATCGCAGTGTATTCCCATACCGCCTGAATCATTAGGAACTACTAACACTGGTGCTGTAGTCAATCTGCGCTTCAGCTCTTCGAATGCACCATCACACTCCGTGGTCCACTCGTACTTCTCTCCATTCCACATCAGCTTTGTTAGTGGCGTTGCTATTTTAGAGAAATTCTATACGAATCTCCTATAGTATCCAGCCAATCCAAAAAAGTTACATATTTCTGAAGCAGATTTTAGAATCAGCCAATTAAGTACGGCCTCCACTTTCTTGGGATCTGCTGACATACCATCTCCAGATATTACATGGCCAAAGAAAGCGATCTTGTCCAACCAGAAGTCGCACTTGCTCAGTCTGTCGAACAATTGTTGTTGTTTGAGTCTGTAAAACTATCCTCAAATGCTCTGCGTGCTCTTCCTTACTCCGAGAGTAGACGAGAATGTCATCGATGAACACCACTACAACTGATCCAAATATTGTGCGAACACCTGGTTCATCAAACTCATGAAAACTGCTGGAGCATTGGTCATACCAAATGACATCACTAAATACTCAAAATGTCCATGCCGCACCCTAAATGTTGTCTTTGGAATGTCCTTCTTTCGAACTCGCACCTGATGAAAACCAGAACGAAGGTCAGTCCTAGAGAATACCTTAGCTCTGCCTAGTTGATCAAACAAGTCCACAATTCTTGGAAAAGGGTATCTATGCTTGATGGTGACTGCATTCAAACCCCTATAGTCAACACATAACTTTTGGTTACCATCCTTCTTTCCTATCAACAGCACTGGAGCTCCCCAGGGAGAAATACTAGGCCTGATAAATCCAAATCTTAATAACTCATCAACCTGTCTCTTGACTTCTGTTAGCTCTTCTTGGCCCATTCGGTATGGTGGTTTGAATACAGGCTCTGCACCAGAAAGAGTATCGATGGTGAATTCCACGACTCTGACTGGAGGGAACCCTGACAACTCCTCAGGAAACACATCTAAATAATCTGATATTACTGGAATCATCCCCTCACCTATCTCTATGGCATCAAGAACTCCACCTCTCGGTGTCACCTTGAGCCCAGCTGGCTCCAAAAATTTACTTCCACTAAGAAATTCAAACTCAGTATGACCTAGAATTCGAAATATCACCTTCTTGCCACGACAGTCAATCACTGTATAGAAAGTACTCAATCAATCCATCCCTAGGATAGCATCATATCCACCGTTATCTATCACCAAGAGATTAGCATAAAACTCTCGGCTACTAACTACCATGAGACACAATCGACACTCTCAGCTAGATATAACACTACCATTTCCCAACTTAATATCCCACCCAACAGATAAATTAACAAAATCAATTGAGTTACACAAAATAAAACCCGATGATATGAAACAATGAGATGCACCTGAATCAAATAATACATGGGCTGGAGCACGGTCTACGAGAAGCGTACCTGCCACAACCCCTCCCGAAGTCTGAGTCTTCTCGGTTGTCATCAATCGGACTTGTCCCTATTTTTTGTCCTTTCCGATCTAAGCTCTATTAAAAGCATGTTGTTGCGGCACCAACGGTCTCCTCTGAATTGGTTCCTGGGGCCTTTGGGCTGGTGGTGCTGTCACTATCTGCCTTGGTGTTGCTTGATACACACCTCCTGATCACTCGAATCCCTGACTGGCACTACCTGCTGACTGCTGTCTATTTGGATATGTGGATATCTGGTGGTCCGATGATCCACAAGCCAAACATAATTCCTGTGCCCTCCAACAATTCTTCTGCATATGTCCTGGTATCCGACAGAAGCGACACACTATCTGGTTTGGTGTAAGCCCCATTGGCCGCTTGGTTTGAGGAGCACCAACATATTGAGTTGAGGGTCCTGCGATTTGGTGGAACTGTCTCTTCAGCGCTGTAACCTGAGGTCTCTTCTCCCTAGATACCTGCTCTTGTCGACAGGCTGCACTGTATACTTTAGAGTATGAACTGAAGACCTGTGATGCTAGATGCTCTCGGATGCCATAACGCAGTCCTTGCTGGAAGCGATAAGCTCTGTCCTCCTCGATCTCAACCAACTTCAGAGCAAACCTGCTCAATCTGACGAACTCTGTTGTGTACTCATTAACTGTCTTATCTCCCTGCTGGAGGACCATAAACCGCCTCTCCATCTCACATCGAGCTGATGGATGAAAGAAATGATCATAGAAGACCTCAACGAACTCCTCCCATGTTACATGCTCTACATGCCTCTTCTCCTCTGCTAACCACCAAATCCGCGCAATACCAACAAACTGGATCTGCATAACATCAACACGACTCTCATTTGGAATCCTAGCAGCCTTCAAAAGATTTTACATATTCACGATCCACTGCTCTGCCTCCAATGGGCCTCCTGTACCCGAAAATATAAATGGTTGAAGCTGATGGAAATCTGATACTGTTCCGGGTCTCTCTTGTCTATGGGGTCCTGTCATGCGCTCCAGCACTGCTGCCGTTATCTGTTGGGCCTGGGCAACTTTTATAACTAAATATCTAAACTCTGCAACTGGATCGTGTGGAGTCGCTCCATGCGTACCGGCCCTAGCTTGACCAGCTCCGTGCAGACGTGCTCGAGCTGGACCAACTCTAGGAGGACGACGAGGTGGCATCTCCCTAAAATTTGAATAAGAATAGAAATGAGAAAGGAATATGGTAGATATTCAACTTACAAGGGAGTCAAGGGACAGGTGTTGGATAAAAAAAATAAAAGAAAAAATACTGTTAGTAGATATGTTCTTTTGTATATACATGTATGTATATATATACACACATATGGCAGTAGTCCTAAGGTCTTCCTAAATTAATTTAGAACTTTGATACCACTCTGTAACGTCCCGCTCCTCACTAAACACGGAACGAAATGCGTCACCGGTGGGCACGTGTGAATTGAGGTGCACGAGGCCAATGAATATGTAAAAGTAGGAATGAATAAAGTTAAAATATAATTCATCTACCAATATCTTGGAAGTTGGTCTACTGTCATATAGAAAGAAAGATATGCATGTCTAAAATATAAAGTAATAATTAGGTACTGATACAGAAGTTGAAAATTAAGCCCTCAAAAAAGGTATACATACCAAATCTAAAAATACAAAAGTGGAGCCTACAAATTTACTACTGCTCGGCCTGCTCCAGAAAGTACGAGTAGTGCAATAACGGATTCTCACTCACGTCTTCAGTACCTGTACGTGTGGAGGAACTCAAGGTCAAACTCGGCAAGTAAAATAATAAAAAGTAGAGAGCGTATAATATAAACAAATAAGTAAGATATGAGTGTGGATATGAATGTATGCACATGTGTGGAAAATATTACACAATCAAGTAACAATATCAAGCAGGTGTATACATGCATATCAAGTCTAAGTTAATATCTTATTTTAGTTTATATTTTAAATTAAATAGTGAAGAAATAGACTCGTATCGTAGGGAGTGTGCAATATGCACTAACAAGTAAAATATGAATTGATGTAAAAAGCATATGCACATGTATGGAAACAGTAATGATTAAGTAACAATATCAAGTAGGGATATACATGCATATCAAATCTAACTTAATATCATATTTTATTTTATCTTGAACTAATTGGTGAAGAAATGACTCGTATCCTGAAAGTACCCGTGCATACCAGGAAACCGGCCAAGATGCTGGTACTGAACCAGCCATGCTACTAAGCACTCAAGCAGATACCGATACTGAGTAATCGGTCATCCCATCAATATGGACTAAATAAGAGATGATGGCTCAGAACCATCCAGACGCCTCCGCGAATGGGGTCCTATTTCGGTTGCGCAATCTATCCTAAATTTTTCATGATGCAATATTTGTCCACCCTTTAGTTCTCCCATAACCTAAGATTTCAAGTTATATTACATGCAAATCAATCCGGAATATGATGAACCAATAATGTCAAAGTTAATACATATACATGTCTAGTAACAAGTAAGATGTGGTCCATATCAACATCAAGTTAACAGGCAAGTAATGATCATGGCACTATCAAGACATGTGTATGTACTAATAAGGGAAATCTGACATATTTTTATGTATTTTGTACATGTAATTAGTATGTATATGTCAAGCCAGGTATGATGGAGTGTCAAAATCAAGTTAACAGGCAAGTCATGCTTCATGGTATTATCAAGACATGTGTATATACTAATAAGGAAAATTCGACATATTTTAATATATCTTGTACAAGTGACTAGTATGTATATGTCAAGACAAGTTTGATAGTCATAAAATACTAGAATGTGTTATAGAAATAATGATCATGTATATAAACCACACATATACTATTATGCATATAAAGACATATTAGAAAGTGGGTACTAAAGTGTAAAAATAAAATTAAATAGGCTTAACACTATTATAACGATTATTTTAACAACATATAAATTTTCCAAATTCTAGTATAACTTCATGGTATAGAGAAAAACAAATTTATTAAATCTTATTAATATATATATATATATATATATATATATATATATATATATATATATATATATATATATATATTTAAAGTGAACATGGATTAGCATAAAAAAATCATGACCTAATGTAATAGTTTGCATAAAAGAAATATTTTAGTAAACTTAATGTAAAACTTATATGAAACTCTCTCTTTAAAACATGATTATGAATATATATACACACACACACACACACACACACACATATTTTCTAATGGCAAGTGAAAAATAATTTTTAAATCATTGTATTATACACAAAGAATTTATGTAGAAAACTTCAAATTTATATCCAATATGATGAACATTCATAAATGTAGCATTTTTATAATTTAAAAATTAAGTATATAGTTTAATTTTATAACTTGTAGTTTAAGAATGAGAAATTGTAAATAAAATGATAAATTTGATACATAAACATAGATTAAAGTGTAAAAATTATATTTTTTTATTTTTCTACAATAATCATAGAGATTTTTGTATAGAGACATTATCTTTCTAAGTTTTAACAAAACAAGATCCTAAGTTAACCATAAAAAAACATGAGAGTGGATGTGATTTTATTTGCCTTGATGGGTAGGAAGATAAGCCTATTTTGAGACTAAAGAATTTCTTCTCTTTTCTTATTCTTCTTTTCTTTTCTTCTTCTTCTCGAGTTGGAGTAAAAAAATAAAAGGAAAAGAGGAATGAAAAATGAAGGAGAGAAAATAAATGAAAAGAAGGAAAAAAAAAAGATATAGATAAATGAGAGATATAGGGTCAGGATGATGATTTGTCATGCTTGGCCAAAGGATAAGTATGGTGAAGGTAAGATATGGGTGAATAAAGACAAACTAGACATAGGACAAATGACCTATTAATAATAGGTTATTAGAGTTGTTTAAGGTTATAATTTCAAATTAAACTAATCCAAATAAAGTCAAACTTCATTTTTACAAGTCAAAAAAGAAAGACTAGTCAAAATATGTGTAGGGCCCACCGGTGATTAAAATAATATTATTTTAAGTGATTATCCAGAATTTCAAAAATAAATCACCAAAAATATAGAAAAAAGAGACGAACACAACGAATTCACTCTTGGATATATTTGACATTAGGAATACAAGTTATGATAGAAATTAGGTTGTTACATAGTTTGATCGGAACCTATTAAATCCTCCCTGAAGGGAAATAGTGGTAGTTTGATTGGAGTCTATCTCGATACTTCCAAAAAGAAAATTAGTGGCAGTTTGGTCAAGTATATTTCATCCTCCTAGAAGAGAACGGTGATGTAGTTACATTCAACTACCAATTTACAAAATCCCTTATTTTCCTGAAAGATATATGCTCAATCGCTTCAATTTCAGTCACTCAGAAATTTTCAGTACAGTAGCATGAATTTATGATCATCATTAAGTTCGGTAATAGTAACAGTATTAATAATAGTAGAAATCAACAATATCAATATAGTACTTTTATGACGACTCACAAGTTGAACGGTATAAGATTTCAATGTTCAAACATCTCTTTTCAGTGGACCAGTAATTTAACATGTACAATTAGTCAAATATATTAGTTCAGTCATTTATTCAATAGTTTAGTCATTAAACTTCCTTTAAAACCATTATGATCAATCTCACAAGTCAAAGTTTATTCAATAGACCTCAGCCGATAAGCCACTGGTGGGGTCACCAATGGTTGTATGGATGGTTAGGTTCTGCTTCACTTAATGAATAGAACTACTGATAGATCTGTCAATAGTCATACTTTGCCTGGCTCAGTCATTGGCCACCGATGCGGTCACCAATGGGCTCAGTGGGGCCATTGGTGGGATTGAGCTGATCCCGGATTCGAACTTTTGTACAGTCAATATACTTCAATAAGGATTCGATATTTGGCTAATTTCTTTAAAAGCCATAAAAATCAATATAAGCATGATCTCGAACTTTAAAATAATTAAAAAATACATCTTTGAGCATATATCCATCAACTCACTGTTTTATCCATCTCTTTCTAGTAAATTTTTTTTTATGACTCTACACATTATATAAATAATAGTCAAATAAACCAATAAATATCAAGTATAAAAATATACTTACATAAAGTGAAGCAAAACACTTTTATCAAAAAATATCATAACTTGATACTTTACTTTTATACATATTCAGTAGTAACACTTTCTAAAATCAACTATCAATAAAATCAGAGATACATTAATACTTTAAAATAAAGGATAGTATGTTTTTGAGTGAGATAAACTCACTTGTGCTTCGTATAGTGGTAGACCTACGTGTTGTGCCTGAAAAGGATGTCGAAATTTTCACGAATGGTTAGAAATCCCCTAGTTGAACTCCTCATTCTCCCATCTATTTCTGTGTTTTTTCCTTCTAGTTTTCTACATTGGTAAGGGAAGAGGCTGAGATCAAAAAATTATTTTTAAAGGGATTGAGATCTTTTAGATGGAATGTGTATAGGGATTCTATTTGATTTCACTATCTTAATTAAAAATATAATTCTACAAAGTATGGAAATCAAATATAATAATATTTTAAAAATTAGATAGAGGTCAAGTATAATTTAATTGGTCTAGCTTATTTTATTAACTCAATTAAATAGCTATCTTAGTTAGTATGGATTAGTTCAATTAATATTATCATCTAATTAATGAAATTAACAATTTAGATTTTTTAATTATCTATTCCTTTAAAATCTCTTTGAAATACAAAATTTTTTTTTTTTTTCAAATATCAGAAAAATCATATAGTAAAAGTGGGTATTACATTCTATGTCCCTTAAACAAAATTTTATCATCGAACTTTCATTCACGATTGGAAAACTTAATAAAAGCATATGCATATAATAAAATCTAAAATTCACGTCAATCTCAAATAATAAACGTTGTCTTCGAAATGTATGTGACAGTAGTCAAAAAGAGAAAATTTTCTTTTAAAAAAAATAGCTTAAAAAATAAAATTAGATAATGATAATACAATTTAATAGATTTTAATCTTATAATATAAACATATAGCAGTGCTAAGCTTAAAACAATTTAATAAAGTTAACCAATCATAAATCTAATAGATCTAAGGATAAACGTTAAGCTCTGGTTTTGACTGCAATAGTTTCCAAATCAGCTCAAATCACTTGCATTGATTTAAGTAACTTTTGGGTTTAGATACCACTTGTAACGCCCCACTATCCAGATTTCGGAATGTGGATAACTGAATCGTTTGACACCATATGATAATAGGATAGTCGCAATAAATAGTAAAAACAGAATATAGCGAGGGAATAATACATCCTTAGGTAGCAATAATTCAACTCAAACTAATATAAGTTTGCATCAAAATAACATCCAGAGAAATATAACAAGGGATAAAAATGTCTCAATAAAACATTTAATGCCAAAGACACTTAATATATTTTTAATAAAATCTAATAAAATAATATTTCATAAAGAAAAACTATCAGTTAACTATCCATCAGTCCTGTAACTATCCATATCCTTGAGATTATACTAAGTCCTTCTCCAACTCAGACAAGTCCATCTTTAAAATATGATTTGTGTCGATCATGCACAACAAGGGCCACTAGTATAGTAATGGCTAATAAATACAATAAAATCATTTATGCAAACTAATGGCACAGTATGTAACACCCTATTTTTAATAGCCAGAAAACAGGATCATTAGAAATTATATAATTGAACGCCCCATTTTTAATAGCCAGAAAATAGGATCATTAGAAATTATACAATTGATAGCAATCACATTTCACAATTTACAATTCACCAATCAAAGTGGAAATAATATGATATAAATCACAGGATAATAAATTTTCTAAAAATAACAAATTTTTGATAAAGTTCAAGTCCTAATAAACTCTATAAAATAATTCAAAACTAATAAAACTTATACAAATATTCCTTATTGAACTCTCATAAGATATCATTACAGTTTCAATACAATAAGATACATCACTAAGTCAAAATAAATATTAAAATACTCTTGAAGTATCGTCTGTTCTTCCAAATATGTCAAATCATGTTCTATAATATGTCAAACCTCCATATCTAGTTCTAATCCTGATTTTGGTCATACATAACCAGTGGAAAACAATATATCAAAATAATAATAAAAACACGATACAATAATATATGTGTGTGTGTGTATGTGTGTGTGTGTATGTTTATATATATGTATGTATGTGTATGTATATATACATGTAAATCTCTAGTTATGTCTACTTATTTAGTTCATTCAACAATTAATTACGATGTCTTTGAAATTACCAAAACATACCAAGTTGATTACACCAATGAACAACATCCTGCAACACTTGGAAATATGGAGTCAAGATCAACATGGCCACAACCCATCTTGTAAGTACCTGAGAAAATGGATTCAAGAATGATATGGTTGTAGCCCATCCTGTAAGCATCCAGAAAAACAAAGTGAAGAATAATATAGACAAAGTCTATTCTGTTTTAGATAACAATGTCAAGACTTTGTTCATTATGGACCTCTAGCTAGTTTGATTCTACCAATCTCTAATTATTCAATTCTTTATATTATCAATTACTCTCAGATTAATGCCAATAGTGATAGTATTTAATTTCCAATATGATAATAATACAATATCCATACCTACCCACCATTACATATTTAACAATGAACAATATCGATTCAATTTTCATATTTTCTATAACTTTGAGTTGACATGATAAAATCTAATGAATTAAAAATAACAATAACAAGACGATAACAATGATAACACGAACCATCCTCCTTACAAAATAATACTTATTAATAAAACAAGTCAATTCGATAATCTTTGATTCTATTTGAAGAACTTGATTTATCATTATAAAACACTTAAATGATGCAGTAAATAATGTATGATGATATTTGTAGTAAATAACATACTGATATAGATATATAGCAATGGTTATATTTTATCATGACGAAAATCTAATAAAATGCAAGAATCAACTAATATTTGTTCTGTACAGTAACCTATATAACTTAATGCATTGGGCTAGTAATGGCTAGTGTTGGCTTGCGTGATCCAAATCATGTATCTGTAATTAGAATTGTAAAAGATTCTTCAAATAAAAGGTGTAAGTAATAGTCGTATCTTACTAAATAAATTATTTCAGAATTTATTGAATTTATTTATTATACTTAATATAGTCAAAATTGAATTTTCTTTTGATTTATTATTTGTCAGTGACTCTAGCAGAATACTGGTTAGGCTAAAACATGTTATTCTCCTAAGAATTAGGAACACTATTCTACCATAATTTCTAAATATTTTATAAAAGTTGTAGATAAATTGATTATCTTTCTACCATAATTTTTCTAAAATTATTTTAGTTAATATACGATTTATAACCAAAGTTTTGACATGACTAATCTGCCTAAAAATTCAATATAGTAATAATAATCGTATAATTACCGAGTCATAACATATATTTTTAATAAGAATTTTGAAAGAATTTCAAAAAACAAGAGCTGTGGAGCATTGAGTTTTCTATTTATAATAATTTTTTTGGATTTATTTAAAGCCACATGCTATTTGCAACAAATTTATGAATATAACTTGTCATAGCTTGGACAAAAATATTACCACAGTTAGATAACTTAGTCAAAACTCACAATTCCATCAATAATTAGATAAAAAGTTCTGAACAAAAATTACATTGAATTAAATAAGCTCTCTCTAAAATTTTTCTCGAAATTTTTAAAATTGATTTACTATTTTCAACCAAATTTAGAAGATGAGATAGTGTGTTATATAACATGTATAGAAAAAAAAAATCCTATCTTTAAACACGATTTCAACAAAACTATTGATAAAGGATAATCACATATACTCAAACCAATAAAACAACAATAATGTGAAATTTAAATACTTATTTTAGCATGTTACGAATGAGGTAAACTTGTTTTGGCCTGATCTAAAGGCAGATATATGATTTATGGTCAAAAGAGATGTCAAAAACTAATGAAATCTCTATGAACTCAAGCTGAACACTTTTTTTTTGTTTTCTCTCTATTTTTCTCCACGAATTTCTCTCTATTTTTCTATGTTGGGAAGGGTTTATTATTTGTTAGGATTACGTATTTCTATAGAAGTGAGTTTTTAATTAAACTAATTAACTTTTAAGTTAGGGACTTTCATTTAAATGGAAACTCTATATTGACCATGTTTTTTTAGTCAAATATATGATCAAATCTAACGTAAGAAATCAAGTATATTTTATTTATCATAATAATATGAAATTAATTGGCTAAGATATGGGTTGGGTTTCTAATAGGTTATATGAAGTCTAGGGTTCAATTTTCCTCATCCTATTATTTTGCCAATTAACTTACTTTATTTTCAAAAAATAAAAACACAAATCTAAATAATTTAGGGAAACATAAGTGGGTGGTTGTTATACAATGTCATATATGTATATGAA
This sequence comes from Dracaena cambodiana, assembly GCA_036321105.1. NCBI lineage: Eukaryota > Viridiplantae > Streptophyta > Magnoliopsida > Asparagales > Asparagaceae > Dracaena > Dracaena cambodiana. The sequence goes on from JAYEPQ010000005.1 coordinate 10,992,641, forward strand.
GAACATTAGAAAATTACATACAATCATAAATATGCATGCCCTAAGTATAGTTATTCAATAGTCAATATTTTAGTTATGATATTTGAAAAGCCAAAATAATATAAAGTTACAACTTACAAGTCTGAATACATTCCCATGACTCTCAGTAAAATAGTATAGTAGCTTGATTGAAGTCTATTTCAATCCTCCCGAAGGGATGTCATGGCAGTTTGATCGGAGTATATCTCGATCTTCCGAAACGAAAATAATCACACACTTACATTTAACCATCAATTTACGTAAATTCCTTATATCCCTAATATCCAATGTATATTCAATTTAGCTCAATTTTAGTCATTTAGAAATTTTCAATAATAGTAGCGTGATTTAGTGATCATCATCAAGTTCATTGAAAATAGAAATCAATAATATCAATATGTAAGTTTAATGACCACTCACCAATTACACCATTATAATACTTTCAGTATTCAACTGTATTTCTTTTTAGTGGATCAGTAATTTAACATGAACAATCAGTCAAATATATCAGTTCAATCATTTATTTAGTAGTTTAGTCATCAAATATTTATGTAAAATGGTTATAATCAATTTAACGAGTTAAAATTCATTATTAAAATTCATCATGGTAGATCTCAGCCGATAAGCTACCGCTCGGTCATCAATGGGGTCAACAATAGGATCACCGATGGTTGTACTGGTAAGTAGGCTCTAATTCACTTAATGAACAAAACCACTAGTGAGTTTTTTGACAGTCAGGTTATGTCTGACTCAGTCATTGAGTTATTAGTGGGATCACTGATGGACACACCAGTGGGATTACCGATGAGCTCACCAATGGGATCACTGATGTGCCTAGATTGGACCAAGAACTACACTTCTGTAAAATCAATATAATTCACTAAAGCTTCGGTCTTCGGGCAATTTCTTTGTATTAAAATGATAAACAAACAATATAAACATGATCTTGAACTTTAAATAATTAATAATCATATTTTTAAGCATGTAACTATTGAACACTGCATTATCTATCTTTCTTGGCAAAAAAACATTTTTTTTATAAGTCAACGATGATATAAATAATATATCACATAAACCAATAATAACGAGTATAAGAACATGTAATTTTTCTTGCATAAAATGAATCATAACTCTTTTATCGATAAGATATTAATTTGATCTACAGATTATATAAATACTCTTTTTCTATGCATATTTCACCAATAACATCTTTCTAAAATCAATTGTTTGTAAATTATCATTAAAATTAGAGATATAGTAATATTTTAAAATAAAGGATAACATGTTGTTGTGTGAGATAAACTCATCTTGACTTGGTTTAGTGGTTAATCTAAATGTTGTACTAGAAAATTGTATTGAAATCTTCACAAGTAGCTGGAAATCCCATAGCTAAACTGCTTTTCTTCTTTATTTATGTGTTTTTTTCTTTTTGTTATCTATATTGGCAAGGGGAAGGGTTGACTTCAAAAGCTATAATCCTAGAAAGTATGGAAATCAAATCTAATCGTATCTTATTAATTAGATAGGGAAAATGTGTATTTTAATTAGTCTAACTTATTTTATTAACTCAACTAAATAGCTAGATTAGTTAATTTGGATTCGGGTTAGGTTCTATAAGGTCATGAATTCAATCACGTCATAATCTAATTAACTAAATTAACTATTTTACACTTTTTTACTTTATCTATTCCAATTAAAATCTCTTTTAAAATTCATTTTTTTTCAAAAATCAGAAAAATCATATAGAAAAAGTGAGTATTATTGTCAGACATTCCTTGCATTCCACGTTTGTGGCATCACCTACACTGCCCTAATAGTTGTTTCGCAACTTTACTACTAATACTCCTCAGAGTCTTGTTTTGTAGTTATGGAACTTGCCTGCCAATATCCCATTGGAGAAATCCTACTCTCCGAGTTCTTCTCCAAATGTGCCATCTTCATGCCCATATATGTCTGTTGATGCGACCTACTTCGCATACTCCCAAGTGCAGGAGATCATCAAGTAATACTCGGGAGTCAATCCAAAATCGTTTACTCGAGAATGCTAATTCTAATGCTAGACACTTATATTATAAGTTGCGAATCAATTAAAAAATGGAGAATTGTTAGTTTGAATGAATTAGATATTGATTGATTTAAAAGATAACAGAGACATGGATCGGCTCGGATTAGTTAACACCTCCAAGATCATACCTCTGGATGATTATTATTATATTTGTCTTAGTTGCATAGATTTCCAGGTCTTATACAACCAGAGAATATTCTTTTAAGAGCACAAATTATTAAAAGATAATCTTGTTAGTAATTAAATCCCTCAATTAATGCCTATATGAAATTTGGAAGTAATCTAAGCATGATCTATGGTTTGAATGAAGTAGATATTGATTGATTTAAAAGATAACAGAGACACGGATCGGCTCGGATGAGTTAACGCCTCCAAGATCATACCTCTGGACGGTTATTATTATATTTATCTTAGTTGCATAGATCCCCGAGTCTTATACAACCAGAGTATATTTCTTTAAGAGCACAAAGTATTAAAAGATAATCTTGTTATTAATTAAATCCCTCAATTAACCAGAGTATATTTCTTTAAGAGCACAAAGTATCTACAAATACGAAGAAGTCATCCATAAAATCCTCTAGGTAGTCTTCTACCATGTTACTATAGATACTAATCATACATCTCAGAAAGGTTGCAAGTGTATTATAAAGTCCAAATGACATTCATCTAAAAGCAAAAGTGCCAAAGGGACGTGTAAAAGTCATTTTCTCCTAATCCTCTAGAGAAATTTTTATTTGGTAATATGGCAATAACCGTCTAAAAAGCAATAACATTAATGAACTACAACACTTTCAAGAATTGGTCAAGAAATAGTAAAGAAAAATAATCTTTTCTGGCTACCTAATTTAACTTCTTATAATCAATACACATACACCAATTCGTAGCAGTACGAGTTGGCACCATTTCTCCGTTCTCGTTTCGAGCAACAGATACCTGCTCTTTTTAGGCATGACTTGGGTCAAACTTACCCACTTACTATCTGCAATTGGATAAATAATACTCGCATTGAGGAACTTTAATACCTCGGCCTTGACCACCTCCTTCATTGCAGGGTTATGACTATGTTGCATTTGCCTGGTGGGCTTAACATCATCTTTTAATGGTACGTAATGTATACAAATGAGGTATCCATACCTTTTATGTCCACTATATTCCATCCTAGAGCTCCCTTGTGCGTACGGAGCACGGATAGCAATTGCTCTTCCTAATTTTCCTCAAGATGCGCTAAGTTGACCATTAGAAATGTTTCGTTAGGTCCTAAAAATGCATATTTGACATTTTCAGGTAGAGGTTTGAGCTCAAGTGCTAGGGCCTCTAATCTGGATGGAATTAAGTTATTCATTTGTGGGGGTAACTCTTGAAAACTTTCTTCCTTGTATCCACCCTACAATATATGTATAATGAGTATCATTCATATAGTTTACGAAGTGAATAACATAATTTAAATTAAATTTATAATGAATTTTAGTATTAGTCACTAATACCATCTCCAAAGGATTGGAGATGTATATGGAGATGATGTCATCCTCCCTGCAAACTTCTTGAATAAGGTTAGCATTGTACACTTCTTCCATGTCGAAATTGGGTTGCTTGCAGACATTGAAAACATTGAGTTCTTGGGTCATGTTGCCTAATAAAAATCTTACTACCTATTTCAACAATGTATCACCACATCAGCTATGGTACATGCAAACGTGCATTACTGATAGGTGCAGTATAAATAATAATAAATCTATGTGAAAGTAAAAAAATTATCAATCTGCATGTTTGTCATAAATTTGAAACTTTATTTAAAATCTCAATAAAAGATTACAATGAGAACATTTGTCCGTTTACAGAATATGAGAAAAGTCTAATTTCCTCTTTATTTAAAGTTAGGTTCATTTGTAGCTGTAAAAGAAGATCCTGCTCGTCATTGACAATCTGAACATGAACTCTTCAGTTGGTAGCTTTTTGCCAAGCTCTTGGAAGGACTCTGGTTTTTTAGCACAAGTTCAAAGTGGAGATAATCCAATCCCATTTTCAGCCCAAATTTTTGCTATTTATAGAGGTCTAAAAACCTTTGAATTTGTGTAATTGTCTAATTAATGACCTCCATAATTTGAGGATTAATTCGCTGAATTTGTGTTAAATCCCCAGGATTTATAACAAAAGTCTTGAATCCTCTAGATTTGTAACTAACGCAAATCTCAGCCTTTAGATCTGAATTTTACCTTCTTATAACTTGTGTGGCATGCTCAGATCCACGTTTGAGTGTTACTAAAGATGATATTTACTTCTCGAGGCTTTAGAATGAAAATGCGACTCTCCGGGGCTCAGATTTTGGCTATACTTAGCTCCAAATATGAGCTTAAAAGAAATGTCAAATGCGGATCTCTCTATAGTAGATGATCCACGTTTTAGTTTTTCAGCTGGACCTGTGTTTGTACTGAAATGGGGTTATCTTTGGTTTTATAAATCTTTGTCGTCCATAATGCAACCTCACATTTGAGTCACGGATTAGATTCCTATTTGTATTAAAATACAATTTTAAGGATTTGTGCGGATCTCTATGAACGAGAATCTGCATTTGAATATAAAAAGAAATAACCTTATATTTTTAAGGTTTTACGATCGTAAGGGGTCCATAATTGTCATCCTTTATTTAGCTTAATTCATGGGTCTCTCTGGATAAGAATTCACGTTTTGGCTGTGAAGAATTAGTTTCACGACTTTGTAAGGGTCGCATTTTAGCCTTTCTTGGCTCTAAACACAGATCTCTCTTTTAGTAAATGATCCACATATCAGCCATTTGGGCTTGAATTATAAGTCCCTCTCTTTCTCTTCTTTTCTAAAAAAATTTACCAACAAAATCCCCTCCAGAGTTTTCAAAATTTCATAATTTTGAAGGTGTTTTGAAATACTTTGGATATATGAAATGGGATTTATTCTGTATCCAAAATAGTTTTAAATGCAACTTTGCATTAAATTTGCAGATTTATTTTCAAATGAGACCCTGCATTTAATTTGCGAGTTCACATGTAAATGCGATTCTGCATTTGAAATTCCAAATATGCATTTTAGGCGAAGCGTCGACACTGTGTTTCCGCCTTTTTGACGTAGAGATCGGACCACCCCATGCACTCATAAATGACGAAATCTTTATGATATTTGGGCCAAATATCTCGGCTATCAAATCTTCTGGCCGAAAATCTCGGCCATCAAATTTTCTATATAAGATACCAAGTCTCTTTCAAAATTCATTCTGACTTAGAAATTTTCTAGCTCTTAAGCTTTCTTCGACTCCAGGCTTCTTCAAGCTCTCTGTCTCCAAACTTCTTCAAGCTCTTCTTCTTTTAGCCTTTGGGCTTTCCGATTTAAGTTCTTTTAGAACTTTCATAAAGACAATGACGAGGAAATCCTCATCCTCTAGTCAAGCTGCAAGCGGTTCTCAGAATCTTCAAGTCACTTCTGGCCTTTCTTCGGTCGTAGCTAGCGAATTTCGTCTCGTCTGTTTTTTGGTGATTTCTTCATAGACTGAAAGAACTATATATATATATATATATATATATATATATATATATATATATATATATATATATATATATATATATATATATATATATATATATATATATATATATATATATATATATATATATATATATATATATATATATATATATATATATATATATATATATATATATATATATATATATATATATATATATATTTGAAAACATGGGCTCGTGATCCATGTTTAAGATCTGAAACACAAAGTTTCAAAAGAGCTTCTTTTAATTTTAAAACACGGGTCTATACTTTGCATTTTGGATCTGGAAGAAAAAACTTGAGAAAGTTGATTTTCCGATTTGAAACGCGGGTCTCCAAACATCTGTGATCTGCATTTTAGATTTTTAAAACAACTTAAAAAGTTGATCTCTTTTTTATTAAAAACGCAGGTCTCCAGGTACTTGTGATCCGCGTTTTAGATTTGAATAGTTAATTTTGTCATGACTTTGTCCAAATATCTTCTCTTATTCTTTTTCTTGATTTGTGCTGTGAACTGAGGTTGGCATTTAACAAAACTTCCAGACGGTATGTTTCTGGGAGATATTGGAGAAACCTCAGTATTTTCCATGATTATTGGTAAACATGCGATTGGCCTACTGCCAGGTTCGTTAAAGGAGTATCTTATTGGAAAGATCCCTATAACTGCGAGTGCCCTCCTGAATTATGGTAAGTTTTCTTGTCAAAATCTCATTAGCCTCCGTAGCTATTATGATATATATATTTTTATGTCTCTTGATAAAGCTTTGAATTTGATACAGAATATTACTCTTTAGAATTTCTAGAACAATGTTTGCACCTGCCTGATTCTCAACTTTTTCCCATTTCTTTGGGAACTCAGAAAAATTCGTGTGCTTTACATGAGATAAAAGATTTTAGGTCTGCGGCATTGTTGTCTTCTCGCTTTTCATCCTCCTTTATATAAGGTAAGGATGATAAATGGTTGTGAGCAGCCTTGTAACTTCCAAGTGCTCTTCACTATTCTCCAATATTTGTTGATCCACATGTTGTGTATTAAGAACACGTATTTGGTATACCCAGCTTTGAACTAATCAAGTTATTGACATAATTGATATTGACATGGCTGAGCAAGCAAAACTTGAAAGTTTTGATCAGCAGCGAGAAGTTGCGGAGGCAAGCTTCTGCTCAGGCTTATGAAGCCATCCAATTAGATATAAGGGATATTGAAGAGAAGATTAAGGTTCTCTTGACTTAGTAGTTTGTGAATTTTTATTTATTTTATTTATGTATGGAACTTGAATATTTTGTCAAGGAGCTCTTGTAATGTTGAATTAGTACTGAATGGAAAATTTTGAGAATGGAAAATTTTTTGTTGTCATTCATTCCAAGGTATTTATTAACTTGATGAATGAATTTGGTGTTGATGATTAGAAATAACTATTAACTTAATACATTATTGACTCTTTTGTATATTGTCTAGAGGTAATCATTAACTTGACAATATAGAGTTGGTATTCAAACACTCAAGTAGTTTTGCGACGAATGAATAATTTTCTTAAGTAGGATAGAAGTAATCATTAACTTTTCTGAATAAGATGTAATTTTAGCTGCTCAGTGATTTGTACTATAACAATTTTTTGAATTGCCAGAGGTAATTTTTAACTTAGCAAAGTTTTGATGAATGAATTTGACTTTGTCAGAAATAATTTTTAACTTGACAAATTTTTGGATATAATAAAATTTGGTTTTGTCAGAGATAATTTTTAAATAGATAAATATTTGGTGGAAATAAAATTTGAATTTGTCAGAGGTAATTTTTTAACTTAACAAAGTTTTGGTGGAAATGAAATTTGATTTTGTCAGAGATAATTTTTAACTTGACAATTTTTTTTGTGAAAATGAAATTTGGTTCTGTCAGAGATAAGAGTTTAACATGACAGGTTCACGGAAATTTTTGCAAACTTCCAGTTATAAACGGATTTAATTAGCCTTTACCAATCGTCATTTGTATTGAGTTAGCCATGCTATTTCTCTCAGCATGATGAGGTTGGTAAGGATTTCGTTTGAGTTTTACATGCCAATCGTTTTCTCTTCCCTTAGCCTTAGCACCTCAGGGCATTTCATGCTTTTTACCCCTGTTACAATGAGTTGGCGAGAAATTTATTCTCTTTCCATTGCCTTAACAGCGTTGGATAGTTCATACTTTTACCCCAGCATGATGGATTGAAGAGAAATTTATTTGGGCATACATGCCAAACTTTTCATCTATTCTCAGTCATAAAAACGTAAAATGAATTTTCATTTAGTACCCCCAGTTGCTGTGTGGAGCTACATATTAGCAATGAGCTAGTATATCTTCATTTGTCGTATTTCATTGGGGAAATTGATAAAATAATTTGCCACAAAATATTGACTACCCTATTGTGGAATTGAGTCTCCCGAAAGGAACTCCATTTGATTGGTGGATAAATTGGTTATGTTCTGGAGATAATAGTGATAAGAATTTGACACCTCCATTAATCTCTTTAGAGTCTTTGTATACTTTGGCATTTGAGCGGACCAATGATTAAGTCTTTAACATTGAATTTTTCTTTTGTTGAGGGAAAAATTCATATATATGTATAAAATAATTTGATATTTTTATGCTCTTTTCCGAGATACTGTTCGAAGAAGCAATTTGAGGGTTATTGAAGAGGATATGTAACTCAAATAGTTCAACTTTTGACCTGATTGCTTCTTACTATTATATAAATTGTTTGTATATAATCTATTTTGCCTTTGAACTGTTTGAGGTTCTTCTTGATGCCCATCAAAACCTACTTCAACATTTACTGGAGACCGGGTAATTGGTTTGGCATTTTGTGATGTATTTTTGGAATATTACATTAGGAGTAATATTTCTTTAGAGATTTTCCATTTATTGGCATCATTATCTTGTTGCTGTTCAATTTTGCCAATCGGTACGCGCCAACGACAAAAGGTCCTTCCCATTTTGGCTGGAACTTTTCTTTGGATTTTTGATTAGTTATAATCAGTCTTTTTACTGAAAGGACCAAATCACCCTTCTTGAAAGTTCTCTTGTTGACCTTTTTATTGAAGGTTTTGGAAATTCGATATAATTCAATGTTCTGTTATGCTTCAAGGCACTTATCATCGAGGGCTTCTTACTCTAGAAGTCTTTGCCTATGCTTCTCTTCCTGTGTCATTTTAGTAGCTAATGCGACTTGCAATGACGAAATATGGATCTCCAAAGGAAGTACTACTTTGGATCCATACACCAAAGAAAAAGGTGTATCATTCGTAGGTGTCCTAACAGTAGTTCGGTATGCCCAGAGATATGTTCCAAGCTTTTCATCCCAATCACGTTGGTTGGATGAAATGATCTTCTTAAGGAGTTTTACAATGGTTTTGTTGAATAATTCTACTAAACCATTGATTGCAGGATAGTACGAAGATAAAGACACACTTTCGATCCGGTATTTATTGCAAAACCTAGAGAATGACTGACTCACGAATTGAGGCCCGTTGTCATGAACAATTCTCCTAGATACCCCAAAGCGATATATGACATGATGTTTAATAAATTTGATCACGTATGAAGTCTTTACTTTAGTTAGGGGAACGACTTCGGTCCACTTTTAAAAGTAATCAGTTATGGCCAACATAAAATGGTGACCCTTTGTTGATGGTAGCGAGATTGACCCAATAATGTCCATTCCCCATATTTCAAATGGCCAAGATGTAGCTGTTGGATGGAGATATTTTGGTGCCTGATGTATGAAGTCTGTATGTATTTGATAGATCCTGCATTTTCTGGCATAAGTTACTGCATCTATTATTATCCTAGGCTAATAATATCCCATTTTTTGGATTCTATCCCAGAGTTTTGGTCTGATTAATGTGCTCCGCAAATGCCATTATGAGTTTCTTCAAGTGCTTTTTGGGCTTCTCTGTTTGAAAGGCAAGATCCCATCATATGATTTTTTGTATAATGTCCGAACTTTGGCACTATAATAAAATCGAATATCTTTTCTTCAAATTGTTGCTGCTTCTTTGGGATCTTCTGCCAATATCTCGTAAAAAACGTAGTCTATATAAGGGAATCGCCAATCTCTCGGCTCGAGATTAGATTCAAAAGCATATACTTCATGTGCTTCTTGTTTCCTGTCTGAACTTAACTCCATTTAGAGTTCATTTTTTAGGCAGAACAATTCTTTGCTTCCCACTGTTATGCGTTTGCTAGAATCTTTGGATAAAGCTAAAGTGGCAACTAATGAAGCTAGTGAATCTATATAGTTGTTTTGGTGGTGAGACACATGACTGATGTAGAAACCATTGAAACTATCAGCTATTTTTGTGACTGCTTGGTAATATGGCAAGAGATTTTTGTTTTTGACTTCATATTCTCCTTTGACTTGATTGATGATGAGTTGAGTCTCCATATGCTTCTTGATATTTCACCCCAATTGTTTGGCTATTTTTAGGCCAATCATCAAGGCATTATATTTAGCAACATTTTTAGAGCATGATATTGTCAATGAATATGCTCGAGAAATGATGTAGTTATAAAGAGAGACAAAGACAACCCCCCCATTCCTGCTACTACCTTTCCTTTGGGTCCCATTCTGGAGGCACCATCAAAGAAAAATTGTCAGACTTCCTTTGAAATTGCATTTACTTCAACATTTTCATGTGGAGTAGTTATTTCATTAGGGATATCTTCGTACAATTTCGAAGACACCGGAATTGGATGCTCGGCTAAGAAATCAGTTATAACTTGACCCTTAATCGACTTTTATGGGATGAAGCATATCATATTGTGATAGTAAAATAGCCTAATTAGGTAATCTTGAATTTAATAACCTCAGTTTGGTTATTACTATTCTTAACGGATTAACTCTCAATATAACGTGGATTGTGTGTCCTACCAGATTGTGTCGTATTTTCTGTACTGCAAACACCAAAGCTAGGCATTTTTTTCCATTGGGTTATATCGATGCTCCGCTCCAACCATCATTCTACTTTAATAGTAGATGGCTTGTTCATATCTAAATTCATTCTTTTGGGTTAACAAGGCTTCCAAAGAGTGGTCCATGGCCCTTACATATAATAAGAAAGACATTCTTGTTATTTGAGCTATAAGGACAGGTGGCTTTATGAGATATTATTTGATCTTTTCAAAAGCTTTTTGACAAGCATCATCCTAAATGAATGACACTCCTTTCTTTATCAATCGTGTGAATGGTCGACATCTCCCGGACAAGTTTGATATGAACCTGCGAATGTTTACTAGTCTTTCCTGTAGTCTTCTCAATTCTTTGAGATTTCTAGGTGATGGCATATCTTGAATTGCTTTGATCTTTTTTGCATCAAGATGAATTTCCTGGAAAGTGACTACAAATCCAAGAAATTTTCCACTGGAAAGTGCCATAAATGATTTAGTTGGATTTATCTTAAACTGGTGTTTCCGCATGATATCTAACACCATTCTCAGGTCATGAAGAAGATTGTTTTTACTTTAGCTTTTGATAGCTAAATCATCTACATAATATCACATCGTCTTCCGGAGATGTTCTTGGAATATGGTGTTCATAGTGCGTTGATATGTAGCGCCGACATTCTTTAGGCCAAAAGGCATAACCGTATAACAGTATACCTCTAGTGGTGTTCAAAAAGATGTATACTTTTTATCGTCAAGATACATCTTAATTTGATTGTACCCTAAAAATCCATTCATGAATGACATTTGCTCATAGCCGCAAGTATTATCGATCATGACGTCTGTGATTGGCAATGGAAATTCATTTTTTGGGCATGCTTCATTCAGATCTCTAAAGTAATGCAAACCCTGATTTTGCAATTTTTCTTAGTCATGGAAACTACAATCAGAATATTGTTCTTCGCTAATGAAACCTGATTCAATTAACTTCTTAATTTCATCTTCAATAATTTCAATTAACTTCTTGATTTCAGCTTCAATAACTTCTATTATTTCAAGATGGAACCTCCGTTGTTATTGTTTAACCAGTTTTGCATGTAGTTGGATGTTCAACTTGTGCATTGCCACTTTTGGGTCTAATCCTGACATGTCTTCATAATTCTAAGCAAAAACATCAGTATATTCTCGAATAAGAGAAATCAATCCTTCTTCTTCTTTAGAAGATAAATTTTCGCTTATAAATATGAGTTTAGGATTAATTTCATCACCCATATCTATTTTTATCAGTTTATCTTCAGTTGGAGATTCATGTTGTTTAAATTGAAATTTCCATTTCATATTGAGATGTTCTGCCTAGGAATCATTCTTGCTTGGTGGCAATTCTTCATCTTTTTCTTCTTTTTGGTCTGCGAAGACCATGTTGATGGAGACTTCATGAAAAATGGCTCAAATACTTACATCTAAATCCCAACATAATGATTCAGATTAATGGCTATATCGAAATTCTTCAAAATTGATTTCTGAAAGGGTACTAAAAGTGGTAATGTATCCAACACTTACCAGTTTTATCATAGTAATCCAGCATCTTTTCTTTTTGAGCAAAAGGCTGAAGCATAGTTCTTTCTTTTACAAAATTCAATCTCCTGCCTTTGTCTAGGTTATATCTCATGTTTTTCATCATTTTATGAGTATTTTTATTGTAATGGAATAACTCAGGATGTTCCTGTTCATCCTCAGAATCTAAACATTTATTATTATTATTATTGTTTGCTTTTTCAAATAATATAGGTCTTTGACCTTTATGTTTGAGAGGAACGTCAAAAATCTCTTCACTTGCATCTCCATCGTCATTACTTTGTATCTTAAATGATGAATGAATAGGTGCTCGGAATGATACTGGGGAGTATATTTTATCTAGTTGATTTATCTAGTTGATCACTGACCGCATCAGTACTAGTACTTGAAAGTTCATAATCAACACTAGACGAATAAGCAAACTTCATATTTTCATTAATTACCCACTCGTTATCAAAATTGGCGGTGACATTTATATCAAGGCCTTCAAGGCTTATTACAATTGGTTCTACATCCCAATTTTCATCATTGGATCTCGAATTTTCGGATCCTTATTCAGTATTGACCTCATTGCGCTATCTGATTCTTCTGGGGCAGGTTGTTCAGCTGCTTCAAATATGTCTTGATAAAGCAGTGCATCTATAAAATAATTTTCAACCCCTTCCGCTACCAGAGTTTTAATGTTTCTCTCTTTGTCTACTATTTTATACATTGTGAAGTGTATAAGGGACAATGAGGTCGAGATAAATCCATGGCCTTTCGAGTAAGAGGTTGTAAGATGTGTCAGCATCTATAGTATAGCATATGACTTCCATATTTAGATCACCAATCTGGCACTTCAATTTCACCTTACCTAAAGGTTTACAACCATTAGTGTTGAATCCGAAAATAGTTGTGTTTGTTTATGTCAGTCTATTCATGGGGACCCTGAGATACCGCAGTACCCTCCTTGGCATTATGCTCAAAGCAGATCCAGGGTCGACCTGAATTCAGTCAATCTCATCCTATATAGCCTTTATAGTACAAATGCCAGTGATGCTTGTTATTCTTCAATTGCATATCTTCCAGGGAAAAAGTTATGTAAGGTATCTTCTTAGAACCTTAATGACATGCTGCAAAAACTTCTTTTTTGTTTCTGAGATTTGGGTCAGAAACACTTCAGATTCTTATAGAGTTTCTCTTAAGACTTTTCTGGTTTACTTGGATAGCCTTAGGAGCTCATACAAAGTTATTCTTGCAGGAATGTTGGCCAATTGTGCCAACACATCAAACCAGAAAGTTTCTTGGAACCTTCGATTGGTTCTTTCTCCTTGGTTTTAAGAGGTTTATCAAACTTAAACTCTTTCTGTTTATTTTTCTCTGGAATCTAAGCTTCAACCACCTGATCATAATCTTTCAAGTAGTTTCTTCCTGAGCGAGTTTCAGAAGGTTGTTGTTTGTCTTTATTGACCACCAATGATTCCTTGAGTTCCCTCTTCTAAGTATGAAATAGGATGAACTATTGTGGTATCTTCAAGAATTGCAATGATAGCATTGGAAGTGCATGTCTTTCCCTTAGATTTCTTTTTAGATGAACTTGAAGTCCACTGTTCATCTTTAAGAAGATCTAGATGTACACACATTATCTCCCTTTTGGATGTTTCAAAGGGAGATAATCCTTTCTTTTGTTGTTGATGAAGATCATAATTTACAACCCTCATTGCACTTTTAGGAATTGGTTGAACTCTGTCTTGAATGGTTGCTCTATCTAATCTGGAGCTTTTCCAAATTTGAATGACACCATATTTACTGTCGCTTTCTTCTGCTATTCCTGCAACTTGATGACATTGGCATCCACCAGGGTTTGAATTTTGTCCTTTAGGATGTAACAATTTTTAGAAGGATGGTTAATGATCGTATGATACACACAGTACTTGGGATTATTAACCTTTTCTATAGCTTCAAGGCACTTCGCCTCTAGAAATTTCAAAATATTCTTCTTTATGAGCATATTAAAAATAGTGATAGTATGCTTGTCCTTGAAGGAATATTGTTTTTGAGGAGCCCTTGATCGAGGAGTCCTTATTGGAGGAGGTTTAGCTGGGCCTGGAGTATCTATCGCCATCGTCTCTTTCCCTTTAAGTTGAGACGATTGAAGTGTTCCAGGATCATTTCTTCCTGGTCTTCCTCCTTCAGTCTCAAGCTATTGTGCAATTTTTTCAGCTTCTTCAGCTTATATTGAAATTTCTTTCCAAGTAGAAGATTTTATAACCCCATCCTGGCGAGAACTTTGGATGAGAAGTTATACCTGTAGGTTTCTACTAAGATCTTTTCTGGCATCCCATATGGGCATCTCAAGGAATCATTTCTGAATCTTTTAATGAAGTCTCGAGCCGACTCTCCCTTCTTTTTCTTGGTAGCAAGGAGTGTTGGCATTGAGATCTCCATATTATTTTTGTAGAATCTTGTCAAGAAAGATTTTTCCATGTAACTCCATGAGTTGATGCTCCTTGTTCTAGCCTTTAGGACCATTTAAATGCTAGATCTGTGAGGGTACTAACAAAGACTCGCATGATGATTGGGTCATTTACAGTCAAATGACCCGTTTGTGACTTGAAATAGTAAAAGTGCTGAATCGATGACCCTTACCATTAAAGGACTTGAGCTTCAAAAGTTTGTAATTTTTTGGGAATGGTGTATTCTCTCACTCCATCAGATATGGTCTTATGACCCCCAGCTCTTACAAATTGCTCTTATGAACTAGAGCATTAAGCTGATTCTGGAAGCTCTCCATGAGGGCAGTATGTGTATTGCCTTCATATTCTGAATTCTCAAATTGATGGTAAGAGTGTTTAGAGCGGTTATCTTCTTCTTTATTTTTCTCACCACCAGTGCTTCCAGTAGGACTATGAGATTCATTTTCTTTCTTTTCCCTTTATCATTCCTCATAATGCGAAAACTTTTGGAAGAAAATTCTCCCTTGTTCTTTGTTTGCTCTTTGATAAGGAATTAGAGCATTCTCCTGATCTCATTTATAGTCTCCTAATGTTACTGGATGATCTTTTCTTGCTCATCCATCATCTTCATAAATTTTTCAGGATTTCCTTGCGCCTTATGTGCAGAGGCGGATTCTTCAAGGAATGAATCAGAGGTCAAGGATTCTGCAACAGCAGAGTTTATTGTTTCTTCATCGGAGGAGATTCTTACATCTTTTGGTAATCCAATAGCACTGTCACCCCTTTCTGAAGTCAAGACATGTCGAATATCACTGAATACACTCTTCAGTCCAGAGGAGTGCTCAGAGTCTGATGAGTCTATTCGAGGAACTCTTCTCGTCTTCTTTTTCTTCTTTCCTTCCAAAGATATCATGTTGGATGATATTTCGGGATACTCTGGTTCAGAGAATTTTTATTTGATGTTGCGTCGTCTTCTTTTTGAAGTTTGGACTGAAGACGGCACAAGTCTGTTGAAGACAAACGGTTTTGCAGGAGTTGTAACACAGCGGCAATGGGACAGCACTATGTTGATTAACTATTTGCAATGACAATGAGACACCTGGAATTTTTCTCTTTTCTTTATAAGAAATTCCCTAAGATCCCTTGTATTGGAACTCGCAGGGTTGTTCGTAGAGGCAACATCCCCTCTAAATAATATCTTTGGGATAGGAGTTTCTACCCCCTTGATACATGACCCTAAGGCCCATGTTTTGATTCAAAAATGCAAGTCTAAGACCCACGTTTAACTTTAGAAATGCAATCCTGAGGTCTGCGTTTGGCTTGTGAAATGTGGATGTAAGCTCTGCGTTTAAAGTCATATATGTACTTGGTGAGCGAGTGGCGTTTCATGTAGGAAATGCAGATGAACCCAACTGCATCTTGGTCCAGTTTTTTATTGGAAACCACGACTTCACTCTTAGGTCTCCATACACGTACTGGAGCTTCACGTGGTTGTTCCATGATAGTTGGTTTTCCTTCATGACTCTACGAGAAACGTGAGCCTTACTTTTTCTCAGATTCCTCTTCATGATGCGGATGAGAGGAACCTTTTCTTTAGTATTATCTTCTTAGAGATCAGAGAATGGTCATCTTTTTTTATTGTTGCAGGGATCCTGATCCATCCTCTTAGAATCAATGCGGGTCTTGGGTGAGGCAAATCCGGAGCCTTGTGCTGAAAGAGGAGAAATCTCTCCTTTAAGACCGGACTGGTCTAGAGAGTCCTTTGGTAGGGCTGTAATCTTTGGAGCCTCATTAGAGGCTAAGTTATTTGAGACTTTGCTGTATTTTCATAAAGATCTTGGGCTCATGGAGTCAGAGGAGAAGAATTCCTCATATTTCTCTTGGTCGAACTCGATGATGAGTGATTCGACCATAGTGCTAACTGGGACCTTGTCGGATTGAGCTACAGCCATATCATTAGAGACAATAGATATCCCCAGCGGAGTCACCAATCTTCTGTTTGCTATAAATTTGGAATTTTATTGAAAATCTTAATAAAAGATTACAATGAAAATATTTGCCTGTTTACATAAGATGAGGAAAGTCTAATTTCCAATTTGTTTAAACCTGGGTTCTGTTGTAGCCATGAAAGACAATCCGGCTCTTCGTTGATGATCCAAATATGAATTCTTCAGTTGGTAGCTTTTTGCCAAGCTCTTGGAAGAACTCTTATTTTTTAGCACAAGCACAAAGTGGAGATAATCCAACCCCATTTCCAGCCCAATCTTTGGCTATTTATAAAGCTTTGGAGACTTTTAAATTAGTGTAACTATCCAATTAATGACCTCAATAATTTAAGGATTAATCTGTTAGATTTGTGTTAAATCTCTAGGATTTATAACTGAAGTCTTAAATTCTCTGGATTTGTAACTGAAATGCGGATCTCAGCATCTAGATCTGCATTTTAGTTTCTTGTGGCTTGCGTAACATGCTCAGATCTATGTTTGAGTGTCACTGAAGATGATTTTTATTTCTCGAGACTTTAAAATGAAAACGCGATCCTCTGGTGTTCATGTTTTGGCTATACTTAGCTCCAAATATGAGCTTAGAAGAAATGTCAAACGTGAATCTCTCTATAGTAGATGATTCATATTTTAGCTTTACAGCTGGGCCCGCATTTGTACTGAAACGGGGTTATCTTTGGTTTTATAAGCCTTTGTGGGCCATAATGCAACCTTGTGTTTGGGTCGTGGATTAATCCGCATTTGTATTGAAATGTAACTTTAAGGGTCTGCGCGGATCTCTCTGAATGAGGATCCACATTTGAATATAAAAAGAAATAACCTTATATTTTTAAGGTTTTGCAATCCTGAGGGGTTCACATTTGTCATTTTTTACTTATCCCAATACACAGGTCTCTCTGTATAAGAATCCACGTTTTGGCTTTGGAGAATGAGTTTCGCAACTTTGTAAGGGTTGCGTTTAGCTTTTCTTGGTTCTAAACGTCAATATCTCTTTAGTAGATGATCCGCGTATCAGCCATTTTGGCTTGAATTATGAGTCCCTCTTTTTTTCTTCTTTTCTCAAAAGTTTTGCCAACACTGCACAAGTACACTTTCAATTACTCCCTTTGGATGTCGCATGTATCTATTTACTAATTATGGTATGATTAGAGTTGGTTCTAGTTCTCCTATGCCCAACTTTTTATAAATAGTAAATGGTAAGAGATTAACGTTAACACCTAAGTCAAGGAGAGCTTTATCAATATTTTATTGCTCAATCACAGACAAAATCATCGAGCATCCAAGATCCTTAGTGCTTAAACGACATCTCAGATTGGAATAACGCACTTACCTGCTCCATAAGAAATGTCTTCTTTTGTACATTATGACATCTCTTCACAGTGTCTTTCAGAACTTTAGTGTATGCAGGCACTTGCTTAATTGCCTCCAGCAATGGTATATTAAAGGCATCAAGAATTTCAGCATAAGAAGTATTCAAGTTCTTATTCTTTAAACACTATGGGAATAGTACAACAGGCTTATAAGTTAGTATAGTGGTGTTTGTATCAGCATTATTTTGCGGTGTCGAATCATCACTGCTTTTATTATTATTTGAAACTAGTTTATCAAGTGTTTACCACTTTGTAAACTTCTTGCAGTAATTATATCAGGTGTATCATCATATAATATAGAAGAGATAGCAATGATACCTTCAACTTTACATGAGTTGCTAGTCTTGGGTTAGGATAGAAGCTTACGTTTTTCTTATATACGCATTGCTGGGTTAAGGTTGCTTGTCTAGGCTCTCATATTATTGAAGGTTGTCGCATTCTGACTGTTGATAATTTGTTGCGACTGTATAAATTACTTGTGAACCTGTCTTATCTTATCCATACTCGATTGGATCTGACTATGTTATCCTCCAAATTGCTCTTCGGTAGTGGTTGATACACTGGAGCTGATGTTGTGGTCGCTGATAGATCATACTATTGCCTTTAAGTCACAACTGGCTTTGCAGGCTGGGTGTACTGCTACTGAGGATTTTGGTTCCACTGACAATTCAGATGATTTTTCCTACTGGTGTTGTGTGTTGAAGAATTTAAATTATTTATCGAGTTGAAGAATTGTATTGAAGGCATTAGCTTGCTCTTTTAGCACTTCTTTAAAGGCAGATAGAGTTGGACAATTTTGGATAATATGTCCTTATAGCTCACAAATATCGCAAGTCTCTTGTACTTCCTTCATTACTTTTACTGTCTCCGTTTCCTTAGTAAGCAAGTCATCAACCTTCTTTGTCTTATGGTTATGTCTTGGGTCTCACCTAGATTGATTAACCCGCTTTTGTTCACAGATGTGGTTATGGATTAACTACACTCTGAAGCATCCTCAGTCTTCCAAGTTTGAGAGTTTTCAGCAAGGAAAACAAAATACTCTGATGCTTTGTTAACATCCTTCCTTAAAAGCTTTTGCATATTGTTTTTATGAATTGCTTAGTTGCAATATTAAAACCTTGATAGGAAGTACTTCCAACCTCTATATCTTGAAACCATGATGTGGCATAAGAGCATTAAATCTTTAAATATATCACAACAATCGAAAAATGTTTTGCTATCTTTCTAACGAAAGGTAACAATCTGCTTATGTAAATAGTTAATTCGATGCAAAAGAAATAATTTCTTGAGAACTCTTTTTGCATCTCATCCCATCTTCTGATTAAATTTGGCATGTTTTTGCCTTTTCTTTCAAGAAGAACTGTAAGTGCTTTACCTTCAATTATTCTACATTGATATTCTGTAGGTTGATAGTGGCATAGACGTCTTCAAATTCACAAAGATTCAAATAGGGGCTCTCCTTATCCATCTCATGAAACTTTTGCAATAGCTGCATAACTCCTAATTTGATCTCAAAGTGTCATATATAGAGGGAAAATAATACAAGAGAATTGGATTGTCTTGTCAGGATGTAAGTAATTGCAAAGAGATCTCCTATTCCCTCCATGCTAGCTCTGATAATTATTTGTGTTTTAACCCCCAAACCCATTATTGTTGATATTATTGGTTGTGTTCTAATTGTTGTTGCTCATATTAATAGATGGTGGATCAACTAAAAGATGTAGTGGATCTAAGTATAACGAATGAGTCTACCATTAGACACTCGGTGCCAACCAATCATACAAAATCAAAACCAAATAAGTGGATGTCATTTTAATCGTAACCTATACTAAAATGTATAAAACAACAGTATAGATCCCTGACAATAATGCTAAAGATTTGATGCGACCTATTTTGCACACTCCCAAGCGTAGTCGATCGTCAAGTAATACTTAGGATTCAACCCAAAATCGTTCACTCAAGATTACTAATTCTAGTGCTAGACACTTCTATAATAAGTTACGATTAAATTTAAAAGCGAACAGTGGCTGGTTTGAATAAAGTAGATATTGATTGGTTTGAAAGATAACAAAGAGACGAATAAGTTCGGATGAGTTAACATCTCCAAGTTTATATCAACTGGACAGTTATAACTATATTTATCTTAGTTGTATAGATTATATGGTCTAATAAACTGGAATATATTTATTTAAATGCACAAAATATTATAAGATAATCTTGTTATTTGTTAAATCTTTTAATTAATGCTTATATGAAATTTGGGAGCAATCTAAGCATGATTTATGGGTAATGGAAATAATTATTCAAAATATAAGCATATACCATGCCTAAATAGTCAAAAATATATCAAAAACTAAGTAATAACTATACTATCAAGAAAAAAATCATTAAAGTTCCAAAATTATGCATCAAAAACCGAAGATAAGTAGGGAAACCGAAACAATGTTATATAGATTAATTAAACACCAAAAGCAATAAAAACCAAATTAGATCGAGATCAAGAGTTTGTCTTCTCATCCAAGACCTAAAATGAATTAGTTACTCATGCTAGACATAGTTATAAAAAAAATAAAAGAAATCATTTATCATCAAACTATTGTACAATACAAGAACTATTGTCCAAATCTCTCTAAAAATAAAGAAAATAACTCTCAAATATATATATATATATATATATATATATATATATATATATATATATATATATATATATATATATATATATATATATATATATATATATATATATATATATATATATATATATATATATATATATATATATATATATATATATATATATATATATATATATATATATATATATATATCTTTATTGCAGATACAGTGGGTATTTATAACCCCCACATGTCTTGGTTGCAAGATACTAATGTATTTGCTACATGGAAACTCTTTTTCTCTTCAAAAACTTGCATATCAACATGTTAGTCTCTACCATTGTTTTCAACTGCTTCAACAGTCGTCAACGACTTTCTACATTGTCTTAGTTTCCAGGTGACTATCGACAGCCCCCAGATAGTTATCGACATTCATCTGTCATATGCATGTATCAGTAGCTTTAGTGCATGCTTATCGTCTCTGTTTCCTTACTTCCAAAATCATATAAAAAGATAACAAAATACTAGTTTAACTTGATAAAATACTCACGAGGGGAATTAGACGAGTATTCATAAATGATCATTAATTTCACATATTTTAGCTCAAAATTGAATTATAAGTGCATAAACTAAGTATGAAGTAATATGTTTTTTACTCGTAATTACACTCCCAACCTGAGTTTTGCTAGTTACTAGAAAAAATGTCAAACTAAGAAAAGTGTCCTAGCTAAAAGAAAAGGAAAGAAATCCTAACTTACTTTCAACGGAATCATGGTTGCACTTAGCACGTGCAATATGCTCTTAAACTCCTAGCTTTTAAACAGGGCCGAGAGTGTTCATGCCCAATGGAAAAGAAAGCTACGCACTAGCCAAGGAAATATTGAAAAATATTGGACCAACATACATTCACTACTTGAACTACATTATACGGAGACAAACGCTTCATTAGAGAAAAGTTTGACCATCGTATATTGCAATTTCATGCTTCCTGAATTTAGAGAGATTCGGGATCTCATTTCAACACATGCATTAAATTTTATCCTTAGCTAGTTAAAAAGATTTGATTCAATCAATGTTGATCCAGTCGTTTATAGTTGCATAGTTCGTCATACTCACAACTTATCATGTGCATAGAAGATTGTGATGTTCCAGAGGGATGATCGATCCATACCATCACTGGAGGAAACTTGACATGTTATCAGCTACTGCAATAATAGTAGAAAGTATTAGCTGATAGTTATTCCCCTTCGGTCAAGAGTATTATTGTTCCTAGAAAAAGTGGTCTCCATAAGTTACACCGAAGAGACCACCAAAACAGAAGCTACTCTAATATTGCAAATATATACATTTTCCATACAACAATTTATTCTCTACTACTTAAATCTTAGTTGTTTTATTGTTCTTGATTTAGGACGATAGTCCCATAATACATTCTCCTCTACCATTGGAAGCTCTACCAGTTCTTCCATTACAAGCTTAGCCAAAATCTCATCTTTTGAAGTATCAGCATTCAGTTCCAGAATTCTTCATCATGTATATTTCGCATGTGGGAGATCTTCAAAGAGATGGTAATTGTGGGGTTAGGTTGGTTGCTAGTTGGCTTGAATTTGATGAGGATCAATAGAGACAGATTAGGAGAGATTTACTCAATGAGCTGGAGTTGAACAAATTTGAGTAAGAGAATATTTTCGGAATAAGGAAAAAGATTGATGAGCTGATACGCTGACTATGAGTGAAAAGTATTATATTTTGTAGTTATTTTATATACTCTTAGTCCAATTTTGATATTTAATATGTTTAATGATTTATTATGTAAATTACTCTAATCCTCTGCTTTAATATTTTTTAATATTTTATAAACTTTTTGAAGGGTTTTGGATGCAAGAAAATGAAATAAGCATACACGCATGCGCGAAAAGTCTAATAGTAAATCTACCAATGGGCTATTGAAGTAATTGTTGAAACCGTTGTCGATAGTTCCTCAAAATTTTTGACTATAATCTCTATCTAAGAAGGGATGTCGAAGCAGATGCTGAGGCCACTGTCGACAATAAAATGAATAGCACAGCAGTTGCAATTTCAAAATCAGTTTTCATATAGATACAATTAGAACTGGAAAATTTTGTGAGGGAGAAATTGTAGAGCTCTAAATTATCTTTCCAACGATACCAGAATCAGCTCAATTAGAGTTCAAATACAAAAGTCATAATCATTTTACTGAAGTGCTATGCAGCAAAACTAGCAATTTAAGCATGAAAATCATATTTCCTACTCGTATTTGGACTCATTCTAAACTTGTTTTTGGATCCTACCATTAACCATTGAGATCTATTGGTTTCAGATCTAAAGGATAAGATTATTTAGGGTTTTTAGGAGTTTATAAATTCTATAAATATGAGAGAATGTGCCTCCCTATGAGATATCAGCTTTGTATCTATATTTTTTTCCTCTTTAATAAAAATTCCTCTTTTTTCAATGGTGATTAGCTAAATTCTTAGTGGAAGATGGATAAGAATTCTCTAGTTTTTCAATAATAATTTGTCTATATTTCTAATTTTTATTTCTAGATTCTTATTGTTTGGCATGGTTAATTAATAAAAGTTTTGCATGTATTCAGATATTCTATCTTTTAGGACATGATTTATAATTTCTTTTAAAAATCCATATCATGATTCTAGATATAGTTTATTGATTAGATGTATGGAATTATAATAATATGATCATGGAATAAAAGGATATAGTTTATATCTTGTTTCGTATCTAATATTTGATTTATTGTAATCTTTGTATATACTTGAAATATTCTATCTTTTAGAATATGGTTAATATTTTTTTTGATACAAATTTAGATCATGATTCTGGATATAAATTATTTATGGGTATACAGGGTTATGATAATTTAAATATGGATAAAAAGAGCAAGAAGATAATTTCTAATATTTAAACAACCAAAGTAGAGAACTAGATATAAATCATATACCTTAACCATCTTTCTTACTGATTTTCATACTTTCAAACAATTACTCTTTTTGTTAGTTTTATTCCGTAAACTCGTATTTTCAATACCAAATTGTCCTCATGCATTCGACCTCAAACTGACCAAAATAATACTAATTGTCGATCTCTTACATTTGGGAGAGTACGATTTAGATTCAATCACATGCACTAAACTATTTTGAGAGTTGCCTACAGATAGATCATTAGATGACTATGCCCGGTATGGGACATCTTATAGCATTGCGATATCTATACTTCATATCAAGGGCTCAATGCCTAACTTTTTTTGTCGCTTAGAATGAAAAGTAAATAAAGAAATCCGTCTTACCTCATCAACATATTTGGGAACTTGTTGCTAGGGAATTTTCTGTTCTCCTTATATGGCTATATGAAATAGCACGATAGGCGAGAATATCACTCCAGGTAATCTGGCATACAATCCAAAGGATAACTTACCTTAATCCCACAATGTTTCTGAGACAATAAATGGTCTAGTCACTTAACTCATATCTCCTTGCCATGTGTATATGTAACCAAGTAATTGTTACTTAATAATCCTTACTTGTCACTCGTTACGGAGAATGGTAAGGGAGGATACATTGACGTGACCAAATTGCCCAAGTACTCTTATGGGGTTTTAGGCTTCGACAAATTCCTTGACCTTAATGGTAGCCATATGGTACGAGACTTCTTGGAATGGATAGTGATATATTAAAGCACTATAGGGATCCCATATAACTTGCATTCTTTAATAATCAATTATACATTTAACTAAACCAAATATGATCACAACCAAAAAGAAAGCAAATTTATTCAACTTGTGTTCGCAGCAAAGATTCATTGCTTTCCTCCCATTGAATTAACTTAAATTACAATAGAAGTGAACAAGATAAAAAGAACAAACGAGAGGATTTTATACTTCAATCTCTCTCTTTTGCAATATATTTGTGGGAAATGTGGCAATGGGATCTATAGTAGTTCCTTTAGATGATCGAACGTCGAACTCTTCTTCTCTCGAAGGGGACGGCCGACTGTAGAAGATCTTCTCTGGTCTTTCACGAACTCAAGGCTCTGTGCGTAACTTGAATTCTCTAAGAGGAAAAGATCTCAATTGCCGAAAAGAAAACCCCTAGGGTTTCACTAGGAAGGTATTTATAGCCCCAGGTTAATATAAGAGTTTCTATCTAAATAGAACTCGCATTCATCAAGGATTCTAATCAAATATCTTAGTTTTGATTTAAATCTCTTGATTTTGAATTCTGATTGGATTCAATTCGGGTATTTGGATAAGCCTAAATTATAATCTCAATCGATTTGAGATTCTGGTTATCTGCTCACGTGGAGCTAATCGCATCAAAACGCGACGCTAAATAACCAGAATGCAGAGCTAACGCGAAGCTATTGATAGCCCCGCGTTTTACTCAACGCGAGGCTAAAACTAGCCAGACGCGGAGCTACAGAATTAGCTCCGCGTTCTGTTGTGGAAAATCCTTTTAACTTAGAAATTTTCACTGCCAACAGAACCCCCTCCAAAGTTTTCAAAATGACTTAGAACTTAGCAAATTTTGAAATACTTTGGATCTTCAAACTGAAAACGCGGAGTTAAAATACCAAGTTTATCTCGCGTTTTTGTTCACTTATGCAGAGCTAATTAGCTTCCTTTTCAGCGAAATGAGTAATTATTTCATTAATTACTCTGAATTTCCGCACCGAATACCAAGAGACGGATTCATCCTGTTTAAATAGAGGCTTTGACTCATCTTTTTCTTCATTTTGAGAAGTTAGAAAATTCAGAGCTCCGGCAACCGAGCGAGCGATGTCGACGAACGATCTTCAATTGATCTCCGTTCGACTCTCCATAGATTTTCATCATTAGGATGTCGCTCCAGAAGAGTACAGCTTCGTGCACGGCGGCTGGCGCTAACGGTGACGGCAACGGCCGTGGAAGTAGACACAATGGCGTATCAGTCCATGCTGTGATTATTGAAGGTAAAAACCTTAACTTTTTGGTTTCCTTAGAACCATTTTGGGATGTTTTGGCTCGGTTTTGACCAGCCAATTGTTTACTTCATCGGCGAGATCGCCGTTCTCCGGCCGTAAGGCTTGGGAAGAAAGGAGAAGACGGAGAGAAACTCTGATCTTCTTCTACGCGAAGTTATCGCGTCATCCTCGCGTTTTGAAACACGGGGCTATTTTAACTAGCAGTCGCTTTTCAATCGCGAGGCTATGTTGATTAGCAGTCGCGTTTAATTCGCGAGGCTATGTTGATTAGCAGTCGCGTTTCAATCGCGAGGCTATTTTGATTTAGCAGTCGCGTTTAAATCGCGAGGCTATTTTAACTAGCAGTCGCGTTTTAATCGCGAGGCTATTTCCTCAACTGTGCGCGGAGTTAGCTTAGCTCCGCATTTTTATACTTAGAAAATTTTTCGAGTTTTGTCTAACTCTTGATTCTTCTTTTGCAGTGAAGTGTTTGAACCAGATCCTTCTTGAAGAGGAGTGCATGTGGCTTTACCAGTCTTCGTCAATAAAAGTAACTCTAAGGAAGCCAGAAGCATATGCTTTACAACATACTTGCAGGTTTCAAGCTCTGGTTCCAAGAACTAAACTTTTGAAGGAGTTCTAAGAACTCTGCGGCAGCTCATTAAGTTTTCTTGAGGACCATTTTTGTTAGATGACAATCTCTGTCGCTTTCCAAAGTGATAGAGATAATCATCTAAGGGCTTGTAGTATGTCGAATCCAACTTGTGCATCTTCATTAGGATTCTTATAGCAGTATTTTCAGATAATCCACTAATAACTTTAAACAGATCATAGTTGATATTTGCAGATGAGATCTCTTGTATGTGAACCCTGGAATTGAACTTCAACACCCCGCGGAGGAATCTCGCTGTTAGGTTATTGATAAGTCGATGTATATGTAGAAACTTTTGGGAGAGCTATAACTCCCTCTTCTTCTGTAATCTTTTCCTTTTATGAAATAAAGGCAAATATTTTTCTCTTTATCTGTCGGCTTCAAGAATTCTTGCTTGCTCAACAAATAGATGGTTTGTAATTTTTGGTAAAATAATCTAAGACTCATTTGCGTAACTTAGACTATCAATACCAAAATGATCGGGTAAAGATCATTTTAACTTAGATGGAAGCGCTTAATTGCACTCACCAAAAATCCAAGTTCTTCATAGGAACGCAAAGTTAAAAGCCTCGCGTTTTGCATAGTTGCGCGAAGTTAATAACTTCGCGTTTTCCATCGTCACGCGAGGCTAATAGCTTCGCGTTTTTGGAGAGTAACTGATCAGTCATTTTCTCCGAAATTCGCGCCGAACTCCAAGAGGCGGTTTCTTTCATTTAAATAAAATCTCTATTCCTCATCCTTCTCATTTCACTTGAGAATTTTCCAGAGACTTAGAGATTCAGGCGATCATAGTTCAGGCGGCCCGAGCTTTTTCCGATCGAGTTTCTCCCGATTTCCCGTCGATTTTCCTAAAGTTTTTTTTCAAGCAATGGCACCTAAGACTCGTGCTTCTTCTCGCGCAGCCCCATCGTCGGCAACTGGCGCAAGCAGTGGTGGCAGCGGCCATGGCAGCGACGCGCCAGCCCACATTTCGCCTATTGGGGGTAAGAATCTCTCTATCGAGACTCTTTAAAATATTTCTAGAGTGATTTGGCTTGATTTTAACCGATCGATCACCTCTTTTATCGGCGAGATCGCCGTACTCCGGACGTAAGGCTTGGAGAAGAGAAAAGCCTCTGACTTTCTTCTTACGCGAAGTTATCGCGTCATCCTCGCATTTTGAAGCGCGGGGCTATTTGATTTAGCAGTCGCGTTGAAACGCGAGACTATTTTGAACAGCAGTCGCGTTGAAACGAGAGGCTATTTTGAACAGCAGTCGCGTTGAAACGCGAGGCTATTTTGAACCGCAGTCGCGTTGAAACGCGAGGTTATCTTTTTGACTTCTGCGTGGTCTAATTTTTAGTTTCGCGCGGAGTTACTTTTAGCTTCACGCGGTCTAATTTTTACCTTCGCGCGGAATTACTTTTAGCTTCGCGCGGTCTAATTTTTAGCTTCGCGCGTCCATACTTAGAAAAATTTTCTATTTTGTAGAAACTTCTCTAACTTTGATTTTCCCTTTTGCAGTAGGGTATTCGGCGGAAGCCCTTCCCCATAAGCACTACTTTGGTTTTGCTGGTGGTTCTGATCCATCAGCTCAATTTCGCTTCACCACCATCCTGGCCGCATACAAACCGGACTCGAGAGGCCGCAGGAAAAAGTTGATTAAATATCACCCCACTACTGCACGTGAATTTATCACTGATGCAGCCTTCGAAGATGTGAACAGAGAAGCGTTAGAAAAACCCGCATTTCTCTTTGGGGACCAGATGGAGCAATCAGACGAGATCCTCTCTGAAGAGGATTGCATGTGGTTGTATAACTCTGGCGAAAGTTTAATGTTTCTGCCTGGAATGGACCGTGGCTACCCCCTGATCTACCTTCAGAGGTTGGCGATGCCTCGTGAGTTAAAGTGGGGACTATCTCAAGAACAGGATGGCGTCCCAACGGGCAAATTGGGCGCACAGGGGGCTTATCAGGATGGCCCCACTAGATGCATTACTGGTTTGCTTCCAGGCCGTTTTGGCAAGGAGCTCCCAGTAGGAGAGGTTCCGATCTGCGCAAGACTTTCCTAGGTGAATTATTGGCGAAAGAAGGTCAATACCCGGCTAGCAATTTTAGGATGCCTGGCTGGGTTTACTCTTCTGGCAACATGTGGTGGGCCCGCCTTGTCCAGTACATGTTGGATTCTCATGAACCCATTCTGAAGGAGATTGGCCTGTATAAAGCCATCAGGAACGTTCAATTCGGATTCCCTCAGAGTGCTTATCATTTCTTCTGCTTTCTTGAGATGTACAACCCTGAGACCTGCACTCTTTTTACGCCAGTGGGTGAGCTAGGGTTTGCTCTCCACGAGATGTTTGAGGTATCTGGGCTCTCAATAGGCGAAGTCCCCTACGAGGAGTATATCCCTACTACCGAGGAATTGAACATGCTGATGGCGAAGGATGAGCGCATCTATGCTACATACTGGGAGATGATGTGCTACTACCGTATCTGTGCTGATTTAGCAGGTGTGCGTAATCAAGGTATCGGCCACAACAAATGGGCCGATTACCTCTTTACCAACTTGAACTCTAAGGACAGTTCAACAACTGTCCATGGCCATGCTCCTGTCTACATCACAGAGATTGATCACCGCATTGCCAAGACCCAGCTAATGTATTATACCACTGATTCCAATGAAGGTGGATTAGGTCCTGGTATCTCTTTCAAGAGCTACTACTATCAGGCTCAGTCCCCAGTGTCTAACAGAGGCCTTATTGCTGGGTTCTTGATGTTGTGGCTGAAGAGATGTGTAGTGCCATCATTGCCAAAAGAGGCAATTGCAATGACTGTGGTCTATCCAGCAGTCCTCCTCGCATACGGCCGACCTTTCGGACTTCTTCCCGCCATGGTGTGCAATTTACAGCATGGATTGCGAACACTCTGTAATGACTTCATCCCTGCTGATAAAGGCAAGGGGAAAGGGAAAGGAAAGTCGAAAGAGGTTGCCTCGGTGAAGACTCCGAACCCTAGGGTGGAGCTTTCTTGTACTTATCTGATGGCATGGCTTGTTATGCACTGCCCGTCTCTGATGAGTGCTGCTTCACGCCGCTCTGGTGACAAGTGTTGCTTTGTGGAGCTATACGAGCGCTCTTCATGGAAGTACTACTATATGTCCCAAATCCGGAAGACTCTCCGGCACCACCGAAATTATGAGATCTTTCGGTGCTTCTCTGATTTTCCTGGTGGAGAATACGAGATGAAGTTGAGGGATATTGCAGGAGCAGATAATTTTACTGCCTTATCCTCAGGAGCATTCTGGTGGCTTCTCAATATCCGGCCAGGGCATCTGGTGTACCGTCAAGACAGTAAATGTCTTATTGAACCATACATCCCGAGTCACTTTGCTCGCCAATTTGGATATTCTCAACTTTATGTGGGTAATCCAAACAAGAGTTTAGCCTATGAGGAAAATTTGTACGAAGGTGCCCGTGGCTGGTTTCATTTTGTAGCTGGTGGGACCGGAGCTGAATTCGCCCTTCCCCAGAAGTTGCCAGAATTGGCCATGACTCTCAGTTTTTGCACCTGGTATAGTGTTGCAAATGCGGACGTGCCTCATTTCTCGATCAACCGAAGCTGTTGTAAGGAAATTGAGGCTTTCTACATTAGTCGCCAAGGTGCTTCCAGAGTTAGAGTAAAGGAATGGATGAATTCCTTGGCGCCGCAGCCGAACCATCAAACGTCAGCGAGTCTGGCGATGATGATGATGATAATAATAATGACGACAACCCTGACGTTGGAGGTGCTCCTCAACCTATCGTCATCCTTCCCTGGAGCTCGACCCTCAAACGCCGCGGTGCCCTGAAGAAAGAAGCTGCCGAAAAGAAGAAGAAGTTGGCTCCGGGACCTTTAGTAGCCCCGCAAGAAGCAGCTGTTAAGTTCGCTTCGGATCTGCTGGCTTCAACTCTACCTCCAACGCCAGCAGGGGAGAGCGGACCCGTTGGAGGTCCAAGTGTTTCCGAGGTTCCGGCTCCTCCAACCGCAGAACCCGTTGAGCATCCTGCTACGCAACCACTTGGTAATGAGACGGGTACACTTCTGGAGATGACAGTGGCTCCCCCTTCAAGTCCAACAACTGGACTTGTATCTCTTGGTATAGTTTTTTCAGCTTTTTATACTCTGTTCTCTATTTATTATTATTTATTATTTTTTTTTTGTATTTGTATGCAACCCTCTTTGTCTTGCTTTTCTGAGGTACAGGTGGTCACCCCCTCTCGCCGATGCATTCAACCACCAAGGGGGAGTCCGAGGAGAGGGTGGACTATTCGGGCACCACTGGCTCAGCGGGTGGATTAGGTAGTTCTGCAAATGATCTTGACGCAGACTACTTCACGACAACTCCTGTCTCTGTTCCTCCTTCAGTTTTCCCAATTGATGAACTTGGGAGCGATGATAGGACAGAGTTGATTATCGAGACTGCAGCCAGAGAAGCTACCCCGTCTCCAAGTTTGCCGTCTCCAACACCAAATATCTGTTCCGACGAGACTTTTCCAATAGTTGTCGGTGTGCCTACTGCTCCTCAGCCAGCAATACTAACGCCTTCTACCATAATGGCTGTTGAGTCACCTGCAACTCCTCTAGCTCCAAGTCTTCCAGCAGGGGACGAGGAAAACCTGAAGTTCTCATTTGAAGCTTCTTCTGCCATCGGAGGAGCATCTGGTGGAAACACTCCCTCATCATCTCCTGTTGGTGGCACTGCCCGGGTGATTTGTTCTAGCGACACTCCTCCTCGAGCTCCCAGTTCAGCCAGGTCTGCATTGGTTTTACTTGCCCCGCATATTATGGACCTAGTACAGGGACGGGCTTCTTCCTCTCCAATTCCCGTAAATACCGCTCCTTCTTCAACGATGCCTTCTTTGGCACTGCCTGCCTTAAATACAGACACCGTAGACCCTCTCGAAGAAATCTTCAACTACAGTGTTAATGATTTTACGCGGTTGCTAAGAAGATGCATCGAGATAATCCTTGCTGGAAGAGATTTCCTCAGTCTCGGACGTCCGATGATATTTAGTTATTTGGATAATATTGAAAGGGTCGGGGGACAAGACCGAGCAGCTTCTTACCGGGCCCGCCTTGCAGACTTGGAAAAGCAAGTGCGTATGCTGAACACAGTCCGCCAAGCGGACATGGAAGCAATTACCGCAATAGAGTTAGCGCGGCTTCGGGTGGAGCTAACGGCGCGTCGAGAGGAGTTAATGCGTCAAGAAGAAGGATGGTCTCGGGAACTGGCAAAGCTCCGAGCTAGTCGGGAGTCCATCACTAAAGGTTTGGAGGCGGTGGACTTCGAGATTAGGAGGAGCCAGGCCGCCATCTTTAGAGCCCAGGAAACCATTGCTAAAGCTCGGGCGGTCTTAGTAACCAACGAGCTTCAATTAGGGGAAGCCGTTAAGAAGCGGGAAGCGCTGATCCTTCAACGGGAACAGGTTGATCAGGAGGAGACAATAAGAAGTCGTGCTATGGAAGAGTCTCGCCACCATCTAACCCAGCATCTTGCAATGAATGATGATGACTTACTCCGGCAGGCTCAACACTCCGTGGAAGCAACTCGTCGTCGAGTGGTTGACGAGGCGACGAATAAGTTGAAGCTCCTAGGAGATTCATAGTTTTCTTCTATTCTTTTATTCTTCATTCTTTTTTGTAATGAGAACCTTTAATAGAGAGAACTTTACTGTTTTTTCTAAATCTATTCCTTTTGAATGATAAAATAAAGATAACTGCTTTTTGATTCTTTTATTTGTTGGCTAGGAAATTTTCTTGCACAACAAATAACTTGTCATCAAAAGTAGTTTTATCTGTTTTTAGGCAAAGTGCTCCAAGTCATACTGTCAGAGGTAAGAGTTTAACATGACAGGGTTTATGGGATTTTTAGCAAACCCCCAGCTATCAACGGGTTTGATTAGCCTTTACCAACTACCGTTTGAGTTGGGCTAGCCATGTTATTCCCCTCAATATGGTGAGTTGTCGAGGAATTAATTTCCTCTCCCATTTGCTTTTAACAGCATTGGGTAGTTAATTTCATACTTTTTACCCCCAGTATGATAGGGTTGGCGAGGAGTTTGATCTCCTCTTCCCACCGCTATAATAGCATTGGGCAAGTGGAGGCGGTCCAAGAGTCAATGGTGAAACTTTGAACTGGGCACACCACGATGATCTGGTCAGGATTCATCAAATTTAGGTCAAAGGCGCCCATTTGCGCAAGCCTAAGAAGGGGATTGGAGGCGGTTCAAGGCTCTCTCTCTCGCGTAACTTGAATTGGGCACACCAAAAGATGATCGGGTTAGGATTCATCAAATTTAGGTCAGAGGCGCCCATTTGCGCATGCCTAAGAAGGGGATTGGAGGCGGTTCAAGGCTCTCTCGCGTAACTTGAACTAGACACACCAAAGATGATCGGGTCAGGATTCATCAAAGAAAAGTCCAAGTGCTCATCTGCGTAACTTGAACAAGTGGAGGCGGTCTAAGGCTCTCTCGCGTAACTTAGACTGGGCACACCGTGATGGTCGGGTTAGGATCCATCAAATTTTAGGTCAGAGGCGCTCAATTGCGCATGCCTAAGAAGAAGTCCAAGCGCTCAATTGCGTAACTTGAACAAGTGGAGTCGCATACTTTCAGGGATATTAAGCATAGTATTTCTTCAGAAACTTGCTGTTGATGGGCATCATCATCCTATCGCCATTCTGATTCATTAAGTGGTAGGCTCCACTGGAGTATACAGTCTCCACGATGAACGGTCCCTCCCACTTGGGTTCAAATTTACCCTTAGTCTTGTGGGTTAGCACCATCAGCCTCTTAACAGCCAGAACCAAGTCTCCTTGTTTAAAGGTCCTTGGTTTAACGTTCTTATTGAACGTTCGCGAGATTCGGGCTTGATACAACTCAATCCGTTGTTGGGCTCTGAGACGCTTTTCATTCAACGCCTCTAGTTCTCGCAGTCTTTGTTGATGACGCTCTTCTGTCGTCATCTTTGTGGCTAAGGCTACTCTTAGTGATGGAATCTGGATTTCGAGGGGCAAGACGGCCTCGCTTCCATAGACCAAAGAGAATGGAGTAGCTTTTGTAGGGGTGCGAAAGGTGGTGCGATAAGCCCACAGGCACTCTCCTAGCTTTTCATCCCAATCTCGTTTATTGGAAGAGACGAACTTCCGAAGGAGCTTAATAATCATCTTGTTGAAAGCTTCAGCTAACCCATTAGCCGCGGGGTTATATGGTGTCGAAGTGATATCTTTGATTCTGAATTTATCACAGAATATTGAAAACCTCTCGCTGACGAATTGCGGACCATTATCATGGATGATCCTCCGAGGGATGCCAAAACGGTAAATGACATGATGCTTGATGAACTTAATCACATCTGTCGTTTTCACCTCTCTCATGGGCACGGCTTTGGCCCACCTTGAAAAATAATCAGTTATCGCAAGGATAAACCAATGTCCTCTGGATGACGGGGGAGTTATAGGCCCCACGATATCCATTCCCCATGCCTCAAACGGCCAACTAGCAACTATGTTGTGCAAATATTATGGGGGTTGGTGGATGAAGTTAGCATGTATCTGACATGCATGGCACCGTTTAGCGTATGCCATTACTTCCGTAATCATATTCGGCCAGTAATATCCCAGCCTTCTTATGCTGTCTCCGAGTTTTGGGGCGGGTTGATGAGCTTCACATACTCCATCATGTGTTTCTCTCAGCACTTGTTCTGCTTCTGCTTTTGATATGCAGCGTAGTAGCAGACCATCTCTTGACTTTCTATACAAAGTCTGAAACTTATGGTCATAATAAAATCTCTGGGTCTTCCTCTTTATCGAGGTAGCTTCCTTTGGATCTTCTGGCAAGATCCCATGTAAAGCATAATCCACAAACGGAAACCGCCAATCACGGGGTTCCAAAATTAAACCTGTCTGGGACACCTCTTTGGCTTGGAATACCGTATCTGGGTGGAGGAGTTCTCTGCTACCAATGGTGATACTTTTAGCTTCACCTGGTGGGATTTCCAGTGTTGCAGCTAATGCTGCAAGAGCATCTGCATAAACGTTCTCATTCCGAGATATGTGATATATGTAAAACTGTTCAAAATATCCTGCTAGCTCAATAGCTAGCTGATGATAGGAGATGAGGGCTTCATGTCTGACTTCATACACACCCGTCATCTGATTGACGATGAGTCTAGAGTCTCCATATGCCTCTAGATGGTTCACCCCCAGTTGCAGAGCTATTTTTAAGCCGATAATGAGCTCGTTATATTCCGCCACATTATTCGTGCACGGTTATGTTAATGAGTAACCGTTAGGCAATATATGTTTATGTGGGGATATAAGCACAACCCCCACTCCAGCAGCAGATCGTTTGGCAGCACCATCAAAAAACATCTGCCATAGTTGTTCTTTACTAATTGTGTTGACCTCTGACGTCTGTTTGGATTTGGACCAAATTGGATGGTCTGCAAGGAAGTCGGCGATTGCCTGTCCCTTCATAGCCTTTTGTGGGACGAAGTGTATGTCATAAGGCGATAGCAATAATGCCCATTTCGCCAACCGGCCGTTTAAGGATCTCGACTTTGTCATCAGAATTTTCAGGGGATTAACCCGTGATATGACATGAATTGTTTGCCCTGAAAGATAGTGCTACATTTTCTGAACAGCGAACACTAGGGCTAAACACTCCTTTTCAATCGGGGTATATCGTTGTTCGGCCCCAATCATTGTTCTGCTTAAATAGTAGAGGGCATGCTCATGACCGTGCTCATTATATTGAGCAAGTAACGCTCCAAAGCATTATCCATGGCCCTTACATATATAAGGAAGGGCTGTCCAGGGACTGGTGCCATGAGTACAGGAGGTTTAGTAAGGTACTCCTTGAGGTCATCAAATGCCTGCTGACATGCCTCATCCGATATGAAAGACACTCCCTTTTTTATAAGTTTGGAGAATGGCTGGCATCGTCCAGATAGGTTGCAAATGAAACGTCGAATATAGGCGAGCTTTCCTTATAATCCCCTTAATTCTTTAAGATTGCGAGGAGGTGGCATCTCGCTAATCGCTTTTACCTTTTCAGGGTCGAGGAAAATTCCTTTTGAAGTTATTATGAACCCAAGAAATTTCCCGCTGGATACCCCCATAAATGACTTAGTGGGATTCATCTTCAGATGATGTTTCCGCATAAGATCGAATACCACTCTTAAATCATGAAGATAATCTTCTTTGTCTTTGCTTTTGACTGCTAAGTCATCCACATAGCACTCCACTGTTTTGCGCAGGTGTTCTTTGAATATGACACTCATTGCGCGTTGGTAGGTGGCACCTGCGTTCTTCAATCCGAACGGCATCACCGTATAATAGTATACCCCCAGCGGCGTTCTGAAACTTGTATGCTTTTCATCATCCGGGTGCATTTTAATCTGGTTATAACCTGAGAAGCCATCCATAAAGGACATCCTCCCATAACCACAGGTATTATAAATCATCACGTCGGTGATGGGAAGTGGAAACTCATCCTTAAAACATGCAGCGTTCAGATCTCGAAAATCGATGCATATCCGGATTTTTCCGTTCTTCTTACGAACCGGCACTATGTTACCCACGCAATCAGGATGTTGCTCCTCATGGATGAATCCGGATTTTATAAGTTTGTTGACCTCAGCAACTATTGCCTCCATCAATTCCGGTCGAAAACGCCTTTGCTGTTGTTTAACGGGCTTGGCGTCTTCTTTAATATTTAACCGGTGTGTGGCAATTTGAGGGTCAAGTCCGGGCATGTCTTCGTAACTCCATGCGAACACGTCTATATACTCTTTGATAAGAGATATAACTTCCTCCTTTTCCAAGGAAGTCAGCGTGTCACTTATGAAGATGGGCTTCGGGTTTTCCTCCGTTCCCATGTTGACTCGTATTAATATGTCTTCCGTGGGCGGGTCACGCTGTTCAAAGTGGACATCCCAGAGAGTGTCCATATGCTTAGCCCAGGAATCATCTTGAATATCAATTGGTTCCTCCTCGCTTTCTGGTGTGGCTGAAACCATGTTGACTGTCAAGGATTGAAACCAAGCGCCAGTACTTTGATCCGAGTCATGATTGGGTGAAGATGTATCTTTCTTGGCCGAAGAACTCTCTTCTTGTCCAGATGGTGATGAGGGAGGAGTAGATACATAGCCCAACCCCCTGCGAGTCTTTTGATAATAATCTGGGCTCTTTCCTCTCGGTCTAAATGAGGGTATAAGATTCCGTCGCCCTTTTCCAAAGTTTAATCCCGGTTTCTGGATAAAATTATAACCCATTTTCTCCATCATTTGCCGGGATTTCTGTTCATACAAGTGAAATTGAGGTGATGTTTGTTCATCACTTTCACTGCTTTGTCTTTGTCGAGGTGACGTAATTACCTTGCCGAACCTAATCGGCCTTTGGGATCCTCGTCGAGGAGGCACTTCGAAGTAGTGACCTTTTCCCTTAACTATTTCAGACCTAGAGAGGAGGGATGACCTAAGTGGCAAGTGATATGCCGCCAGAACTTCAAGTTCGGTCAGGTCATCCACTTCAGTAAAAGTACAAGAGGGTTCAGAGCTAGTTGCTACAGCATACTCGTAGACTAATTTTATATTTTCATTAATAACCCATTCACTCTTTATTACATCAACTATATTATCAAGACTCAAACTGAAATCTAAGTGAGGGTTAATTTCATAATCACCCCCATCGTCTTCTCCAGGAAGCTCGCACTCAGTGTCTGCTTCGTTGCCACTGTCATCGGGCACTTGAAGCTTGCTGTGATCGTCATTGGGGACTTCATGGGCTGGTTTATAAAGTGCAGCATCTGTGAAGTAATTCTCCATTCCTTTGAATGGTTATTTATCTGCATTTAGTATCCGGACTTCTCCTTCTTTATCGCAATACTTCATACATTGATGGAGAGTCGACGGGACTATCATGTGAGCGTGAATCCAAGGTCGTCCCAGCAAAATGTTGTAGGAAGTATCCGCATCGATAACGTAACATGTGACCTTCGTCCTCAAATCCCCAATCTGACATCGCAGTCGGATCTTTCCGAGGGGACTGCTATTATTGGTATTAAAACCATATATTGTTGTATTGGTTGGTGTCAGACGATGGAGGGAAATCCCCAACCGTTGCATCAATCTTTTGGGCACGACACTTAGTGCAGAACCCGGATCAATTTGAATTCGGTCCACCTTTGTAGACCCAACATATCCGGTGAAATATAAAGGCATATTATGCTTTATATTCCTCACCTGTATGTCCTCCGGAGAGAAGATAATTTGCGGAACCTGCCTCCTCACTTGATGATAGTGGGGGCAAGAGTCCTGTTCTTCGATGGCCGGCTCGACAATCTGAGTTAGGAATGACTCAGAGTCTGCCAAGACCTCTCTCAACGCCTCACGAGTTGACTTTGATAATCGTAGCAACTCGTATAGTGTGACTCGAGCTGGAATATTTGCCAGCTGAGCTATTATATCAAACTTGAAGGAAGTCTCCTTGGCTCCTTCATCTCTAATCGGATTCTTCTGGAAGCGAAGCCCTTTCTGCTTCGCCGATTTTGCAAGTTCTGCATATATGTCTTTCGGATCTACTCTGGTGTTGTCCTTGAGATATGTCTTCCCAGATCGAGTACTAGAAGGGCCTGTCCTATCTTGATGAGTGGCCATAGTTTCGGGCTCTTCTTCAGAATCTGTGAAGACTCCCGAAACTATATATTCTTCCCTTATCTCCGCAGAAATAGCATTAACAGTCCGCTTTTTTCCTTGACCTGCGGTAGTTCACTACTCATCTTCTAGTAAGTCAGGGTGAACCCACATAACTTCCCCCTTCTAGGTTGTTACGGGGACGAGTCCTTCTCGGGCTTTGTTATGAAGGTCAAGGTTCTTTGTAACCATCTTACCCTTTGGGATTGTGGTCACTCCTGCGGGGAACTCATGGGTTCCAACCACTATAGTTGTCATGTTGGCGGTGACATTCTTTTGCTCCTCTTTAAGCGTCAGAATTCCAGTTTCTATTAGTGCTTGGATTCTATTCTTTAGAGGGTAACAATTCCTAGTAGGGTGCCCAACATTCCGGTGATAAAGATAATAGTTGGGATCGTTGGTCTTGCCAGCGTCCTCTGGCTTCCTATTCTCCGGAAGTTTCAGCATTCCCTTCCTCATGAGGAGGTGAAAGAGGATAGGCGTCTGTTCCGCCTTGAAAGTATAATTTCTCTCCTGCTGAGGTCTATTTTGCCTTGTACCCTACTGATTTTGGGGCTTCGGCTTTGGTGGAGGGTTTGTCTTCTGAGGAGCAGCTTCTGATGCCATCACCGCTTTCCCTTTATTCTTATTGCTGCTATTTTGGGTATATGGCTTATTACCCCCAGTACCTCTTGATCCACGAGATTCTTCAACTCGCCGAATCAAGTTCTCAGCTTGCTCTCCCTGTTTGAGCAAATCCCTCCATGTCTTAGACTCTACGGCCCCCATTTTTAGGAGCACATTGGTCTTAAGATTGTGTCGACAAGTCTCGACTAGAGTTTCCTGGACCATTCCGTGTTTGTAATGCACGGACTTCTCCCGGAACCTTTCTATGAAATCTTTTACCGTTTCTTGTTCCCCTTGTGTAGTCGCAAGGAGGGAATGAACCGTAATCTCGGTATCATCCTCAAAGAAACGCGAGAGAAATAATTTCTCAACATCGAACCAGGTATTAATAGACCTGGGGGCAACTGCATGAACCAAGTAAAAGCAGGCCCTCGCAAAGTACTTGCGAATACTTTGGTCATAATCGGGTCATTACCCATCAGATGTCCTGCTTGGGACAAGAAATAATAAATGTGCTGACTGAGTGATCCTTTCCCGTCATAAGGCTCTTTCCCGTCATAAGGCTCTAACTTGAGCGGCTTGTACTTCTGGGGGTAGGGTACCACATCCCATTCAGGTGGATATGGTCTTGAGACCCCTGAATCTTTCAACTCCTTTTTGTGCATCAAAACTTCGAGTTGACTTTGTAATTTTTCTATCTTTTCTCCATGCGGATCATGGAAAGAAAAGCTATCGTCGTCCTCGTGCATTGAGTGGGCTTTTTCTTCTTTTTCCTCTTCGTTCAGAGTCTCTTTGCCCTTTTTATCTTCAACGAATTTAGAGAGCATCACTTTAAGGTCTTCAATCGTCTTTTGTTGCTCGCGAATCATTCTTTCTTGAGTTTCAAATCTCTGATTGATTTCATCAGATTTATCTGCCATGTGTGATGCTGCTTTTGTGGCCGAGATGACGTAGAAGATGGCGGTGAAGCTATAGCTGAATTGTCGCTGTCATCGTCATAAGAACCTCTCACAAGCCTTTTATAATTTCGAGGCGGGACGGCTCCTGATTTAAGTCGAGTGATATGATGAGGTTCTTCTTCACTTGATTCTGAATTATCTTCCGTCTCTATAATCTTCTTCACTTTTCCCACAATGTTGAAAGTTACAGCCCTCCATTCTTTTAGGGAAGCGGTCCCTGTCTTCTTAGCAGGGTTCTTGTCCGACTCGTTTAATCGGTCGAACACTGATATCCTGCTATTGCTGCAGCCACAATTGTCCATTACAGTGGACACCGCTGTCATAAGCTGCTGGCAGTGACAAACAGGTTCGGCTTGAAGTTGTTCTATGCTCCTCTTCTTGGACAGATACTCTCTGAGATCAATGCCTTCAGCTATGGGGTCATGGGACTCATTCACCGGTTTAGAAGGTCTAGAGACCCACTGAAGCCTTTTAGGATCACTGGAATCCAGCTCTGGCCTTCTGATGCGAGGATCAGTCCTAATTCTGCAGTCGGGTTGATTTACGCGAGACTTGGAAATAGCTTCGCGTTTTGTCTCGCGGGGCTGAAGAATAGCTCTGCCTTTTGCCGCGTTAGCCTCGCGTGTCTCGCTGGTTTGACGTGTTTTCAGAGTTTTAGCTTCTGGAATAATAGCCCCGCGTGAAGGGAAGTTCTTGCATGCTGGCTTATCTTTGCGATTAACGCAAATCATAGCTTCGCGCCTAGCACGATTCTTACGACTGACAACTATTTGCCAATCATCCTCGCGTTCCTCGCGAGTATCAGAAATCTTGCGTTTATTGCAAGTATTATTAGCCTCACGTTTATCGCTTGGCTCTGTATTAGCCTCGCGTGGATGATCATACGCTGGCTTTGAAGAATTTTTATACTCGCGTTTCTCGCGAGTGTCAGGAATCTTGCGTTTATTGCAAGTATTAGCAGCCTCGCATTTCTCGCTTGGCTTAGTATCAGCCCCGCGTGAAAAATCACACACTGGCTTTAAAGAATTTTTATACTCGCGTTTCTCGCGAGTATCAGATATTTTGCGACTAGCGCAAATCTTGTTGGCTTCGCATTTCTCGCTAGGCTCAGCAGTAGCCTCGCATGGAAAATCACACGCTGGTTTTAAAGAATTTTTATACTCGCGTTTCTCGCGAGTGTCAGATATTTTGCGACTAGCGCAAATCTTGCTGGCTTTGCGTTTCTCGCTGGGCTCAGCAATAGCCTCGCGTGGAAAATCACACGCTGCCTTTAAACAATTTTTATACTCGCGTTTCTCGCGAATATCAGATATTTTGCGACTAGCGCAAATCTTGTTGGCTTCGCGTTTCTCGCTGGGCTCAGCAATAGCCTCGCATAGAAAATCACACGCTGGCTTTTCCTTTCTTTTAAGGCAAGTTGTAACTTCGCGTTTAACGCGATAATAACCGGTCTGGCAATTAGCGCGAGCCACTTTGCGAGGGACCATAGCCTCGCGTCCATTAGCCTTGCGTCTGAGGCAGGCTTTGAGGGCTTTCCGCCTTAGTCTCCGATTCCTATTTCGGAGTTGGGTTCTGGTCAATCCAGTTTCCAGGTCTTCTTAGACAGTAGGAAGCTCTTCCTCTGCTACGATTTCTTGTCCGAGCATCGGCCCTATAGCCGCAGTCTCCAAGGATCCCCGTATCTTAGTGGATACCTCTTTACCCGTTGCTCGGGTATTGGAGTACATGCGACGATAGTGTCGTGTCTCGCCCAAGTCACCTGATTCAGAGGAGAGGAACTCCTCATACTTCTGCTGGTCGATTTCAACGACCAGCGTGTCTACTTCGGATCCGATCATGTCAACGTCCGATTGCGCCACAATCTCTTCATCAGTGAAAGAGATGGCTCCTACTGTGGTCGCCAGTTTGTTCGCAGCAAAGATTCGTTGCTTTCCTCCCATTGAATTAACTTAAATTACAATAGAAGTGAACAAGATAAAAAGAACAAACGAGAGGATTTTATACTTAAATCTCCCTCTTTTACAATATATTTGTGGGATCTGTGGCAATGGGATCTATAGTAGTTCCTTTGGACGATCGAACGTCGAACTCTTCTTCTCTCGAAGGGGACGGCCGACTGTAGAAGATCTTCTCTGGTCTTTCACGAACTCAAGGCTCTGTGCGTAACTTGAATTCTCCAAGAGGAAAAGATCTCAATTGCCGAAAAGAAAACCCCTAGGGTTTCACTAGGAAGGTATTTATAGCTCCAGGTTAATGCAAGAGTTTCTATCTAAATAGAACTCGCATTCATCAAGGATTCCAATCAAATATCTTAGTTTTGATTTAAATCTCTTGATTTTGAATTCTGATTGGATTCAATTCGGGTATTTGGATAAGCCCAAATTATAATCTCAATTGATTTGAGATTCTGGTTATATGCTCACGTGGAGCTAATCGCATCAAAACGCGGCGCTAAATAACCAGAATGCGGAGCTAACGCGAAGCTATTGATAGCCCCGTGTTTTACTCAACGCGAGGCTAAAACTAGCCAGACGCGGAGCTACAGAGTTAGCCCGCGTTCTGTTGTGGAAAATCCTTTTAATTTAGAAATTTTCATTGCCAACAACTTGTTTACCTCATTCGTATTCAAGCTAATCGAGCCATGTATGTACTACTCATAAAGTAATATTATTATCTTGCCTACTCAACCATCAACATATAAGTGGTTGGTCCATTATGAGTTCAACATAGGCATAAATTTTGAAAAGTGTGCAAATATTCATGCCTGTAGAAGTGTAAAATATCCGGCAATCTGGGTCACATGAGCTCCAGATGCAAGTCTCAGATGTCTGTATAAATTTGTAAGTGCACCAGCTCCTCAAGCAAATGTATAAACAGATTATATATCATGCAACAACAAAAAATAATTTATCTATACTTTTAGATCACTTTTTGTCAATGAAGAGTGTGCAACTTAACAGATATAGTAAATATGCTCAAGCAGTGCACACAATCTGTGCCTCGATGTCATTGTCGTTGACACCACTCAGCCGCTCTCTTGACCAATCAATCGACTAATCAAGCCGATGGAAGTGCCAACTTTTGTATTAATATCATTGAAGGCTTCAGTGTGATTGACGCCAAGTGAATCAATGAGCAAATCAACGGCTAGCTGAGCATCCGGTCCTTTACATTGACACACAGATTTACCAGTAACTGGTAAGCCTAGAAGACTACTAACATTGTCCAGAGTGCTTTTCATCTCAGCAAACGGCAAGTGAAGATAATTCATTTCTAAATGCCACCTTCCCATGAATGCTGATATCTTGACACTACTACATATTGATATAAGTAAGTAACCTAGGAAAATATGGATGAATCGTGAATCAGCTCCATTAATTGTGTGTTCGGATATTGCATCCTCAACTACCATGTGGAAATCTTCCTTGTGTGATTTAAGCACGCAATGGCTCTCGTTCATGCACTTTTAATTATGTTATATTTTAGGCAACATAGTTATCTAAGTTAGACTTTTTTTATAAAAAAAAAAAATATACGTCTTCTTTCGATATGACGTATGCAATATGTGTTCAAAAACTTTTTAATAATGACGTATCTATTCGCTCTTCCTTAATCAGTGGAATGACATTGTTTTTAGAGCCTGCATCGTCGGTATTGATCCTCTCATGCCTAACATAGGTATACATTGGGAGAGGAGGGGTCTCGATGTTCAACTTATACTGGACGATAAGTAACTCTTGGATTTTGGAACGTTTGGATGTTTGATTGGATGCAAAAAAAAAAAAAAAAAAAAATCCTCTGATATTGATCGTAGGACAAATTCGGGATGATTGAAGTTGATCCATCTTTGAAATACATATAATTTGCTTAATTAAAATAAGCTAATATAACAACATAATAGAGTATTGGTGTTATGTGCTTTATAATACATAGAAATTTATAAATATCAATATGCTATCAAATGTCCTATGAGAAAGAAGAGAAAATGAGAAACCTACCTTTATTGGACTTATTCTACCTATGAATTAACATGTTAATATTAGCATTTCAATATCGGTCTCTACCTATGTATCATTATATCACCATGTAAGTAGGAAAAGCCATAAGAGCTGAAAAATTAAAAAAGAGACGACGTTTCAAATATATCTCTACAATTAATATACTATAAATTATATGAGAGTAGGATCATATAGTTTGTCTCACTATATTAACACTTTAAACTGATGATGTCCCAAACGTTGAGTTGAACTTTTTTCACATTATGATAAACAAAGTGTTGGAGTTAAAATATTTTTACCATTATATTAATACATTAAATGGAACCACTTACTCCTAAAGTAATAAAAAAATAGCATGATTAAAATAAAAAAAATTGTCAAATTTTGCCAATACATCAAAAATCAAACTAAAACGTACATTATAATTTAAGATATTTGGAAAAAATATATATATCAACCATAACTCTGCAAATTAAAAAGAAAAACCCAGAAGATTTTAGAGATGCACCCAGGATTTGCTAGTGGGTGAGCTAGAAATACAAGTTTAGATGCGGAGTTGGATGGACGTTGGTGGGTGGAAGCATTGCGGGCGGCTAGGATAGTGACGGGAGAAAGGAGCGGGGCTGGTGGGAGGGTGATTGGACTGGTAGGACCGACGGCTGGGCTAGCAGGAGAAGGATGGGCTGGGCGCTCGTCTTCGGGTCAGCAAAGAATCGGGGGACAGCAGGGTAGGGTTTGCAAATGCGAGAGGGAAGGAAGAGTATGAAGAGAGAGAGGAAGGGGGGAGTTGGAAATTTCGGTGGATGTATTTAAACACCTTGTTTTCAAAGACAACTTTTAGATGGGCATTATTCAGGGGTGGGTTCACTCATAAAAACGGTGGGCTCATTTAGAACTTCCCATTAGAAATTTAGCCGTTGTGCTGCACTGACCTAGAAATTCAGGAATTTGAGTCTTTCAAACCTTTGTTTATTAAAAAGATATTATAAAAATACAAATGATAGTTTTTAGGATTAGAACTCCAAACATCTAAAAAGATTAAGATAGGAAAAAAGAGAGCTACATTCATAAATCTCAAAATGGCGATAAATGGGAGTTTCTAGATGGGCACAGCATTTTTCGTAGTGAGCCAACTTAAAACTTCTATCAAATTACAATCTTGTCATCGAATTTTTTTACCAAAATGCTCATGTATTCTTCCTCCCTTCT
Source organism: Dracaena cambodiana (assembly GCA_036321105.1). Lineage (NCBI taxonomy): Eukaryota > Viridiplantae > Streptophyta > Magnoliopsida > Asparagales > Asparagaceae > Dracaena > Dracaena cambodiana. The sequence goes on from JAYEPQ010000005.1 coordinate 11,037,290, forward strand.
CCTTCTATTCTCAAATTAGAGTTCAGTTAACAAAAAAAAAAAAAAACTCTAAAATCCACAAAAAAAAGCGAAAGAGGATGAAAGGTGGCGTTGCCTGGACCAACGATAGCGGTAGGCAAAAGGGAGAAAAAAGAGGTTGGATAGTGTTGGATTTAGAGAAGAGAATAAAAAGAGGAATGAGGAATTGAGTATTTGGATTAGAGAAGATTTTTTTGGAAGAAAAGAAAATAGGAGGAAGAAGGAGGAAGAGGAAGAAAAGAGGAAAGAATCAGTCATTTTTGATCCGGACTACACGTCCCGGATCAACCAGTGTGATCCGAATTAACAGTTCCGGATCATATCAAATTGATCCGGGACTGTTAGCCCGGATCAACTATGTGAGAGAAAGGAGGAGATGGAAAGATATTATAGGAATAATAGTGTGCTCAATAGAAAAATCCTCTCTTTTCAAGAGAGAGTGGGCCCACTAGGAAAAGTGGGCTCACCAGGAAAAGATTGTGCCCATCTTGAAATTCCCCGATAAATGAACAACACAATGAACGGAGAAACGTGCGGTGTGGATGGTGCCACGTCAGCCCAGGACGCGTTCCCCATCCCGATTCACACGGAGTAAAGCGCTCCTCCTAACTCCCCCCATCAACTCCCCTCCTTTTACACCTCCCCCACTCTCGCTCTTCTCGGATCTTTATTATCATTGTTATTACTATTTCTTATTTGAAAATCAAACGACTCTTTTTTCTTTATTATTGTTAAAGCTTCTCAAAGAGAAGGACGCCAATGTCGACTGAGAAGGAGAGGGAGAGCCATGTCTACATGGCCAAGCTCGCCGAACAGGCCGAGCGCTACGAAGGTGACCAATCGATCCATCAACGTTCCCCTTTTTCCTAATTTTTTTTTCCAACTTTATTTGTTGTTTTTTAAGTAAATTTGCACATTTTGGCCTACATTTGTACTTCCCCCCTAATTTTTTTGGGCGATTTTTAATATTAGTTTACCACGGTAATAATTTTCTGATCTATTCGGAGTTTTTCTGTATTTTATCGCAACTGTAGGTTATTTTTCTTCACCTTTTTTTTCCTTAATTTAAAAAAAAAAAAATTGAAATCGTGTCCTAGGGCCGTCGTATGACATTCTTATTAAATCTTGTATTTCTTGATTGAAGAAATTTTCCTATATATTTTTTTCGATCATTGTATTGGCATTTATCCTTGGGTAAAATTAATTTAGGACAATTAGAGAATGATTTAGGGGTTTCTACAATATGAAGTAAATTGTTTATTAATTTACAGTTGCCTTCATGATGTTAGTAATGTAGTTAAATTTCTGATTGAAATGTAATTAACAACCACACAAATGACCCTGGGATGTCCACTGGAATTTTTGTGGTTGCCTATAGTTATTAGTTTGGATTTTACTCTTATAAATGCCAAATGAATGGAGCGGAGAAAATTTTAAAAATAGAAGAAAATAATGGCCATCATGTGAATATATTCAATTAATTTTCTAGTTTATTTCTGCATATTACCCATTTTATATGGAATTCTGTACCTTTATTATATGGAAAACCCAAAAACTTACCTGTTATGAGAGTGTAAGGAACGACTCTTTAGTGGGTTGTTGTCTTCTGAATGCAGAAATGGTTGATTATATGAAGAATGTCGCTAAGCTTGATCTGGAATTGACGGTTGAGGAGAGAAATCTCCTCTCGGTGGGGTATAAGAATGTAATTGGGTCTCGCAGGGCATCGTGGCGCATCATGTCATCTATTGAGCAGAAAGAAGAGTCGAAAGGGAATGAGCAAAATGTCAAGCTGATTAAGAGCTATCGACAGAAGGTCGAGGAAGAACTCACTAAGATATGCAATGACATCCTGGCCATCATTGACCAGCATCTGATTCCTTCTTCTGGCTCAGGAGAATCTGCTGTTTTCTACTACAAGATGTAAGTCGTACATTGATGCTCTATTCTTACGCTTTCCTTTAACCTTAGTTTATTCTACATCATGTTCATTACAAATGCTGGAAAGATACTTTAACTTCATTTGGCTGCCGGGTGAAACATAAAATGCTTTAGCATTCTCTTTATACTACATGTAAAGTGTATTTCAAAGTTAAGCTTATGTTATATTTCGACATTACTGGACCCTTTTTGTTGGGTCCATGTTCATAATGTATTTCTTTTGGTAATGAGCATATATTTTTTGATCAACAAGTAGTACGATCCTTTCACCTTGAACTTGTCACATGAGTGCATCTTAGCATGCCTTTATGTTTCCTGATGATTAAATTACCAATCTTATGAACTGTTTGCAAGACATGAGTGCAGTATTGATTTGTATCAAAGCTTGTGACCTATGAGCATTCTGGCATGCTATGGACTGTTCACATGAGTGCAGCATTGATTTGCATCAGATGACTTGGAACTTGACCCATCTGGAACACTGAAATATGCTAAGCATGGGGACAAAATGTTAATTGAAGTTCTCATCATGTCATGTTATAGTTAACTGTCTAGGCAAATTGTTTATGATAAGTTAAATGATCAGTTAATGGTCAGGAAATTGTCCTCTGTATGGTACACCTTTCGTTGTTTTGGGCTGTGGGTTGTCTAATCAAACAATTGATAAAATTGTCTTTTGTATCATGAACTCCTCAAACAGTTTCTTCTTGTTTTTAATAAAGGTCATAACCATCCCTATCCCAATACCCCCTTGAAGGCCGTAGACTGATGAAAGAAGAGTTTGAGCCCCCAATTCTCGTGTGCTTGCGAAGAGATTTTACCACTGTGGTTCAGTGGCACTTGCCTCAAATGTGTTGGAAGTCTTATGAATGTGGACAGTTCAACCATGAAGCCATGTCGTGTGGACTTGTCAGACACATGTATCCTATGTATATATTCCATAATGTGTCTCTTTCCTTTGCTAGAGATGCATTATGTAGTTGACTTTTTATGCAAAACATAGGTACTTGACTTTTTATGCATCTATTTTTTCTGTGCCATATGCAGTTCTAAAGCCTAGATATGTACATAATGTGTCTCCTTCCTTAGCTAGAGCCCTCTATATCCTTTCTTCATAGTGCTCATCATAGTGAGTGCTCTCTATGATATAATATTACTACCCATCTATGTATTTATTTATTTGTTGTGGCAAAAATGCAGGAAGGGAGATTACTACCGCTATCTTGCTGAGTTTAAGGACGATCAAGAAAGGAAAGATGCTGCTGAGGAATCTTTGAAGGGCTACCAGGCATGCGCAAAGTTATTCCTTTATTTTATTTCCTGAACTGTCTATTCTCTAACCTTTTGAATGTTTTATAGGCTGCATCTAACACAGCTAACACCGACCTCCCCCCAACCCATCCTATTCGGCTTGGTCTTGCACTCAACTTCTCTGTGTTCTACTATGAAATCATGAACTCACCTGAAAGGTATGTTCTATTTTTATTTCCTTGTGGTTTCATGCACTACTACCATTTTCTGCACTTAGCTGATAACTGATATGGAGGACCAAATTTTAAGGGCATGCCACTTGGCAAAGCAAGCCTTTGATGAGGCAATTGCTGAACTGGACTCCTTAAGCGAGGAGTCATACAAGGATAGCACTTTGATCATGCAGTTGCTTAGAGACAACCTCACGCTCTGGACTTCTGACTTACCTGAAGATGGAGGTACTATACTGTGAATTTTCAACTGTTATTGATTATAATACATTTTTTCACTTTCTTTAGATGATATTTTAAATCATGTCAATGTCCAAACAACAACAACAACAACTAAGCCTTTTATCCCAAGTATTTGGGGTAGGCTACATGAACCAAAAAAGAATCACGCCAGATCGATCACTTTGATAGGCCTTCTCCATTCATTTCTATCAAGTAATATCTCCTACTTTAAACCTCTAGAATCTATATTTTTTTGTATTACCTCCATCCATGTTTTCTTCGGCCATCTTTTCGTTCTTTTAACTTGTCCCTACACTGATAAACTCCCCTCATCGAAGTAGTGCATTTGTAGGCCTACGTTACATATGACCAAACTATCGTAAGCGATTTTTTTGCATATTCTTATATATGGGAGCTACACCTATTTTAGCACGAATATTTTTATTTCTCACTTTATCTCTCCTAGTGTTGCCGCATATCCAGCGGAGCATGTGCATCTCTGTTACACTTATCTTCTGTGAATAACGTTTATTTATAGCCCAACATTTCGTACCATATAATAAATCTGGCCTATTAGCAGTCCTATAAAAATTTTCTTTCAGTCTTAACGGAATGTTACGGTCACATAAAACTCTCGTTACACTTCTCCATTTCAACCAGCCAGCTTGTATTTTATTGTTAACATTATTATCGATCTCTCCATCATTATGAATCATGTCAATGTCCCTAGAACAAAATTTGATCCTTAGTCATTCAATCAACTTTTGTCCATGCTAGAATTTTGATTTGTTTTTAACTTTAAGTTTTTTCTTTTTGTTCATTTGTGCTGTATGTGTTTATAGACTTCTGATATGGTTTCTATTTCATCGTTGTCTAACAGATTTCATCCAAACCAGCCCTACTTTTTCTACTACAATTTTGATCTAAATTGTCATATTTCTTGCAGGCATTGAAGGGTTCAAGGGCCGTGGGGAGGGTACAACTGCTGCTGCCGCCGAAACTGAGGTATTATGGTGAATCAAATGGCAACCATAGCTTATATATTATTACTATAGGAAATGTATTAATGTAGATCTAAACTAATTGCAGCAGCACTGATTGATCGAGGCCATGATCAGGAGTATCCCGTACATTTAGGACCACGATTGCAGCTATTGGGACCGAGCATTCTCTTTCTGAAGTGGGTGCCATTTTTCCTGTTGTTGCTTCTAAATGGATGATGGTGTGGCTTAGCAAATCTTTAATATTACTTCTAAATAGCACTCTTTCGTAGGTTAGTAAAAGATGGTGGTGTTGGTGATGGTTGTAGTGGGTTTTTCGTTTTATTTGTTTTCCTCTTTCAAAAGTATTTCCAGACTGTTTGGTTAAATGTTCTCTCTTGTTTTTTTTCTTTAGTTTTTCCAAGTATATGCTTAGCAGGATTTTCCCATATGATGGTCGTAATGCTTGTTCCTTTAATTTTCTGTCTGTTTTACAAAGTTGGCATGAAAACCCCTGGATTTGTATTACCAAATGCTAGAGAGCCTAGTCTTCTAGTTACTAACGTGATTCATCTTCAGTATGCTAAGAATTACTTATTTCTGCACTAGCACTGATTCGTCTTCCCCTGAGCAGAATAATTTGGAAGCATGCACGAATTCTCTCTAAATTAGGAAGTTCTGTGTGCAGGAATGGTAATGAACGTGTCCACGGACTAATTTTTTGCTCTCTCTATATAATTTTTTTTAATTAGAAAAATAAAATTTTTATTTTTATTTTGTATTGGATGGGTCAAAAAATGACTCATACCAATTATCCTCCCTACTTGTGTATCAGCAATTTTAGAAGCTATCTGTTACTCCTTTGCATGGCTTTTCTCTGATGTGATTGCAGATATTCCGAAGTTACAGCATCACAACAAAGTTGCAGAAGGTGAGCAAGACGAAGTATCTTTTGATGTTTATAGTAGCATAGATGCCAAGGCACAAATTCGATGTAGAATTTTTTTTTGGGGTATTTACTGGTTTGTCCCTCACATCTTTATATATTATGATTTTGCCCCCCAAATCTTCATATTTAGAATTTTGCCCCCTAAATCTCATAAGTTGCAACAAATTTGCCCCTCTCTCTAACTTTCCCTAACACAATTAAATATTTGACCATTTTACCCCTCTTTTCCTCTTTTATTTTTCTCCTCTCTTCTTCTTCTCTCTTCCTCCTCTCTTCTCCTTTCTTCATTATTTCTCCTCTCTTCTTTCTCATCTCTTCCTCCTCTCTTCTTCTTTCTTCCCTAACACAGTTAAATACTGAAAGAAGAGAGGAGAAATAATGAAGAAAAGGAGAAGAGAGGAGGAAGAGAGAAAAAGAAGAGAAGAGGAAAATAGAAGAGGAAAAGAAGGGTAAAATGGTCAAATATTTAACTGTGTTAGAGAGGGGGGCAAAATTATTGTAACTTATGAGATTTGGGGGGCAAAATTTGAAATATGAAGATTTGGGGGGCAAAATCATAATATATAAAGATTTGAGGGACAAACCAGTAAATACCCTTTTATTTTTTAAATTATTATTATTGTGGTGATAGCTCCTTATAGGAGGGTTCAGATCAAATTCGATGATGCAGATTTATTTTTATGATTCACCCCCTTAAAATTGATTTATATTAAAAGGTGCTTCTAGTACTTGAAAGTCTAAGTACTATCGACACTTTTGGCCCATGAATAAAGTAGCAGAAAACAAGGGGAAATCTATAGTGATGCTTGGAAGTATTTTCAAGATTGGAATACTGTACATTTAATAGTTGTTTTTTTATGCAAATGTAATTTTCAAGTAAATATGAGTATGACAAAGCAAATGTACAACTTAAAAATTCATTTTATAAAAAAGAATGTAAATGAGCATGACGTACATAATGTATAAAATAAACTATGATGCAATGCATAAAATAAAGTAGGATGGTCTTAAGATTTTACCAACTAATAGCAAATTAAAAAAATTTATTAATAAATTTGAAACAACATAATATACACAATTAATATTGAAATAGATCTTTACATGTTATTATGATTCAAGCATTATCATGGTCCAGAAAAACTAAATCTTTTTGTAAATTACATAATTGAGTTGCCAGCACTAAAAGCTTATGTGGCTTATAGTGAAAAATAATTATTCCATTATTTTTTTCAAAATTGAATAATGATTCACTTTTCCTGGCGCCCTAGAGTTTATCTGTCCTTCTATTAAATATTGTATTCATTGAAAATCGTTATTTTTGTAAATATTTGATAAAATACCAGGTCAAAACAAAAATTTCTAAAATTAGATATGAGCGAATTACAGAGAATTAAAATAATAATCCAAACAAAAAATTGAAAATAATATTAGAGAATAATGAAAATAAACCGTCAAAGTAAGAATCTATGCAGCTGTTTACTTATTTTCATTGTTTTCATCAATGTAGAAAAAAAAGCATTAGGTAACGGAGCGAGGCGCAACGCTACGCATCAGCACGAAATAATGCCCGCTACATCGGGCGGCATTTTTCATAATAAGCACACATTATGTTTTGTTTTTTCATAATGCGCTATAACGTATGTTTTTTACTCACTTAAAATTCCCTTATAAAGCGAGACGCTGAGATAAGCCCTAAAATCCCTATATCCTCTCTCTCACTCAGTCTCTCTCCTCGATCGCAGCCTTCTTCTCCCCGATACCCTCTCTCTATGGCTGTTCCGGCTCCAAAACGACGACAAGAAGCTCCGATCACCCTCAAAAGCCATCTTCCCCGATTTCTTCGACCAATCGAAGCTCCCCGACCCTAAAACACTACCCCAATTCTGATAGAGTGTCCAGCGCCCTCAACAACTTTGACTGACTAACCTCCGATCACTCCACAAAACTCCTATCGACCGAAAATTAAATGTCTACAACCTCCGACGTCTCCAATTTCAATTCGACAACTCCGCCTGACCTCCGACTCCACCTCCACCTCCACCTCTGGCATCTTGCACGGCAACCACGGTGGTTGGTTTCCTCCTCCGATGTCACGTGAGACTTTGTCTTCATCCCCAACTCCGATCTAGGGAGGTTCTGCCTTCTTGGTTCAACACAAGTACGTTTTCCAAATCTTTTTTTAATTCCAAATATTAGCACTTAAAATTCATAAAAAAATATACTAAATCCTTCATTTGCAATGTTTAAGAGGCAGATTTATGAGTTGAATTGTTTTTTTTTCCAATTATGTGCATGGTTTTTGATTGTTTGAATGACAGTCCAGTAGTCAAGCTCTTGATTTTTGCTAACTTAGTATATGAGGCAAATTCTTAAGTTGTAATGATTTTTTCCAATTATTTGCATGGTTTTTTGTTGTTTGAGTGGCAGTCCAGCAACCCACCTCCTCTTGCTATGCTCCTGAAACATAATAATTAGTAAAACTGAAAATTACTTGCTAACTTAATAATTAACCATGTTATCATTATATTATTATGTTACAATTTCATACTAGAATGTGTAAAACTATAAATTAATAAATAACAATGTTAGTTGGTTATCCTTACTTATATATGAATAATATGTCTTATATTATTTAGTTGCTAACTTGCTATATGGAACTGAAACTTGAATTGAAACCATGCAAGAGACTTAAACTGAATGTAATTTAAATTTCAAAGTAATTTGGGAGATCATGGTTACTGCATTAAGTGTTTTACAGATCCATTTAGGAAAAAAAATAATTTTCTTAGTTAAATAAGCAGATTGAGTGTTCTACTTGTCCTGCTTCATTAAAAAGGCAGATTGAAAATACATAACAATTTTGTTAATTGATAGCATTGTGTTTTGTATAAATTGATATTTGATAATTTGAACTCGAAGAATCATATCAAAAAATATAGATCCAGCAAGAGAATATGAAATTCACAAAGAAGGAAAACTAAATATTTATTTTTATTGCAAATACTGCAATCATCATATAATTGCAGGGATCACTCAATTTAAACATCATTTGGCTGGTACGAGACATGGTGTTAAAATGTGTGAGTGAGTCTTGCTAGATATGAAGAAAGCAGGTAAATATATTTTAAAGTCCACTGAATTGGAAAAGAAGAAGGTATCATTGAGCCATGAAATTTGAAGAATGGGGGATCCAGAAACTGAAATAGTAGGCTAAGAGCTTGAAAGCACTGTCGAAAACAACACTCAGCCTTGAACTTTATATGTGATGAATAAATTTATCAATTTTGAAGCCCGCCAATCGATATTGGAGACAACCTTAAAGAAGGAGGTAAGAGAGAATTATATCAGAAAAGTAGGAAGATGCATCTATGCAAATGAGTTGTCATTTAACATCTTGAATAGTTCATATTAGAAGAAAATGATCGAAGCAGTTAACAACTTCGGATTTGGCTTGAAACAACCATCTCCGTATGAGATAAATGTGCAGGTTCTTAAGGCCGAGGAAGAGGATATTGATAAGATCAAAGAGAAGTACATGGTGGCTTGGAAAAAATATGGATGCACGGTGATGTCAGATGGATGGCCTGAGAGGAAGAGCATGAGTTTAATAAACTTTCTTGTAAATGCACTCAAGGGGACTTTTTTTTATAAGTCTATATGTGTCGTCTCAGTTCAAGATGGAAAGTTACTTATGAGAGTGTCATGATAAGATAGTTGAGGAGATTGGAGATTGAAGAGAAAAATGTTATATAAGTAATTACGAACAATCATGCTTCTTATGTCAATGTGGGCACAAAATTTATGGAATCAAAAAAATATTTTTACTAGACTCATTGTGTAGCTCATTATATTGACTTGATGCTTGAAGATATAGGTAAGATGAAGATTTATAAGGAAACTCTTAAAACAGTAAATTTGTATCATACAATTCATCTATAACTATTGTTGGTTCTAAATTTGATGCGGATATATACGAAGGGAAAGAAACTGCTAAGACCGGTCATCACTCGATTCGCTACGTCGTTCTTAACTCTACAAAGACTATATAAACTAAGGCAACCTTAGAGAAAGATGTTTGCATTTGAAGAATTTAATAATGAGTGTTTGGCAAAAAAAAAAAAAAACCGAATACAGTGGAGACTAAAAAGATAGTATTATCTAGCAGAAGTTTTAGGGTCCAGTTCTATTTTACTTTTGCACCACACTTCCACTAGTTTATGTGCTGCGAGAGGTAGATTCGGATATAAGGCCTTTTATATCTTTTTTATATGAGATGTTTCATAGTTGTAAGAAGAAAATTGTTGATGCCTGTAATGATAGTAAGAGGAAGTACATGTCATACTAGAATATAATTGATAAGAGGTGGATGAATATATTGCATAGGCCCCTTAATGCAATGGCATAGTTTCTTAATCCAAAATGTTTCTACAGTGATACTTTTTTCAATATTCCTTAGGCAAGAAAAGGCCTTCGTAAATACATGCAACTCATGATTCCCTACCTCAATGAGTATGCACAAGCTGATATTGAGTTGGACAGTATAAATAAAAACTTGGAGAATTTAGATCTCCGCTAGTTCAAATGACTATGAACACTCAAAGCCAGGTATATCTTAATTCTTTGTTTTCATTTATATAGTTCTATGTGTAAAAACATCATTAACTTATATGATTTTTTAACACCAAAATTAATATCTTTTTTAGTTGGTTGGTAGGAAAGATATGAAGATGTTCTAACAGTCCAGAAGTTTACAATTTGGATCCTCTTCTACAACTAGTGCTTTCGGATGTGAACGCAATTGGAGCACTTTTGAGTAAGTATGAATTTTAAAAAATCTTAATATATTATATTTTTAAGTTACTTATTTATCATCATGCTCATATAGAAATTCAAAAATTTATTAAAGGTACATTCAAATAAAAGATGTCGCTTAGAGTAAGAAACACCTATATTATCTTATTTATGTCATGTATAATATTAAGCTTGGAGAGAGAAATATTCGGAGAAAAATGAATGCATGTGGATCCAATTTTGATAGATGAAGCGACATTTTAGAATGAATGGCTTGTTGAGAGTGAAGAACTTTATCTTACAGATGATCTTGGATTGTTAGATGAGCGTGTTGAGAATGATTCTAATACATGAACAAATAATTTTCTAGATATCACTGCGATTAATAGCAATCAAAATGTTCCACCCATTGCAAATAAGAGAGACAGGTAAGATGAAATTGATACTATAATAGAGAAACAAAGGGTCAATATTTTTTTGTAAGTTATCAAATTTATAAAATGTTACATTCTTAAATGAATAGTCTACTATGAGGATTTAAATATCTGACAACATTCTAATTTGTATATCTCTTGTGTAGCATCTTCTATAGACAAAAATCGATTGATGATGGTATTGGTGAGGTGGAGGATGATATTGATTCGAAAGATGAGTAGGATCTTCTGGAGACAAAAAAATCAATTGATGATGGTATTGGTGAGGTGGAGGATGATATTGATTCGAAAGATGCAAACTATATTTTGGAGGAGGATGATCTACTCATAGTAAATTAGATGATGGCAAGAGTATATACTTGATCTTATAAGAAAAACACTATTTTTATTTGTATGACTTATATTACAACAATTAAGCCTTTTATCCCAAGTATTTGGGGGTAGGCTATATAGTATATGATAATGTTTTACGTTGACTGTCATCGGCCTACCACAACCCTTCTCTTTTATCCTGATTTGGAATAGGCAGTGAAAAGATAAATCTTTAAACACAGCACTGGCGGAGTTATTTGTATGACTTATATTCATATATTTAATTTATATATTATGAACTATGAATTGTAAACATGGTATAAATTGTATGAAAAATTGTTGCGAAATTTGCTAAAAAACTTCTAATATTTTCTATTCCTTAAAAATGATTTTATAGTATTTTTTATGATTTTTCATATTTATTTACTTATTTATGAAAATTATCAAATACAGTTATATATTTATTTTAAATAAATAGAAAATTCTGAAACCTACTTTATGCACTACGTTATTTATTACATAACCTAACAAAAATAATTACATTAACGTTATCATTATTTTAAACATTGGTTTTAATATATTTTCTTAATTTTTTGGATTATAATCTTAAACCATCGGGCTTACTCATACCTAATTAATTGGGTTTTACTTTTTATTGGCAATCCATCAAGTAGACATAAAATCAATAGTTTTTGGTAAATGTTATTTTTGTATCCACTTGACGAAATGATAAATAAATTTCAAACCCTGTGTTGGTGACCATATTTATATTAAACAACTAAAGCGGGTGATCATAATCATGGGATTAATGTTTTTTAACTCTCGTACATGTTAGTTCCCTATGCTGACAACTCATTAAAGTAGTTCCATCTATATGTTATCTAGAATAATCTCTGGTATACACATACATAAGTACGTATACACCCATAGACATGATAAAAGTGTATTGTGATATGCACAACTAGCCAACTTTCCAAACTAGTACATTCCAAACCGGAAACATTAACATGTGGGGCTCTTGGGTATTGATAATAATTCGATACAGTATATCGATTATATCTTGTAATTCTATGCATGTTTTTGTAGACAATCAGGCCAGAAACTCTACTTCGACCTATTTGTAATGGATTCAATCTCTGGCCCATCTATCTTGAAATATATAATCTAAAATGTATTCTGACTTTGAAATCATCAATTTTCTATTTTTCTAAATTTTTTGTAATTTTCTCATGTGTTTCAGAGGGGAAACTCTAAATGAGCCCTTTTCTAAGTATGCTCATTTTTCAAGTTCATTGTTATAATAAGTTTGTCATTTTAAATTTTGGACTAAATTATCCTTTTCTTCCTGGTTATTGTTCTAACCAACACTCAATAACCCTAATATGTAAACATCTCTTTTTCTCTCTCTATCTCAGCCTTAATTGTCAAACTCAAAAAATAGTATCATTTATTTTCCCCAAATCTATTTTCAAACCCTAATCTAGATAGAATTCTCATAAAAATTTAAATGTGCACTTAAAAATTCAAAATGATTTAAAGATAGTGGAAGATACAAATATGTAATTGATCTCAATGAAGGATTCACTATGTTTGGAGATAGGAATCAGTTATTTTCCTAGTGGTTAAAAGTAAATATCCGCCTTTTTTAGAGCTAAAGATTCAAACTCGGTTTTGGTTTGGAAAAGTGAAGCTCAAACTTCATTTGGATATTAATACCTGAATAAGTAATAAACCCGTTTGGTTATTATAACCCAAACGTTTTTTTTAAATTTATTTTAAAAATTAATAGGGAATATGATTAGTATTAGTTTCCTTAATAAAAAATTAAAATTTGAACATAATTTTTTTGAAATTTGAACATAATTTTTTTGGACAAACTTTGGCTCCATTTTCTTTAGGATTCAAATTTTTATGATTAAAAAGTGTGTATTTCTTTTATTCATAGTGTGTGTGTGTGTGCGCATAGGTCATGCTTTTTTGGATTTTTACTCAATAAAAATATCCTTTGGTTATGGTTTCAAGGTAATTTATTAATTGATTAAGTTTAATAAGCTTGTTACTAAATAAAAATTTATTTAAAAAAAGTCCGTTTTAATAAGCTTAATAATATTCAATATTTATTTCATATTTAATAAAATTAAAAAACTACACTTTAATTGTTAGCATGATCATTTACAGATTGATGCATCCACCTAGTGTAGTCGAGTTCAGATCAATTGTATACTGGACTATAGTTCCGAGCTTACTCTTCTTGGCTATTACCGATAATGCTTTTGCTATTAAATTTTATTTAGTTATTGAATTTTGATTTTGTAGATATTTGTCAATAGAGATGAATTGTGCTAATGGACTTGAAATGAAGGAAAGAGACTCAACTTAGTCATTATAATTGCTAAATTAGATGGTGGTGGCTGAAATAAAAAATAAGCATTATATTTGGCTGCAAACAAGGTAGAGAACTAAGATTTAAAAAAAAAAAGATATAGAGGAATATGAAAAAAGTAAGTGGATCAAAGAATTGTGGATGTCCATTTTCTTCAAAGGGTCAGAACATCTTTGTGCATGGAGATGATTTGATATTGAAGGTAATATGTGAAGTGCATAATTAACTAGTCACAAAATATCTCGAGAGTCACTCATGTAGGGAAATTATCGGTGAGACATGTGTTCTAGTTAAAATGTACAAGTGTCAAGTGTGGCTTAGATATATTATAACATCAGAGAAGCAAATGGATCCCAAGAATGCATCAACTATGAATAATAAATAATGCACATTATGAATATAGAGTTATCAAGTAGGGTAGAAGATTGCAGATACAACTTTATTTTTGAAAGTTTCAAAATATAAGTACATCGAGTGGCACAAGAGTTATCAACATAATGATTCTGTGACGGACGTCTTCTAGGCTCATCCCTAGGTGTAGACCTATTGTATACATTTCTAGGTGTTATCATCATGTATCACACATAGAAGAAAAATATTATTGGAGATTGCAGGTGTCATGTCGACTAACATGTTGTTTGCTGTTGCTTTTGCATTCTTAGAAAGAGAGAAGGAAGCTAATTATGCATGGGCTATAGATAAACTACGTGGGCTTTTTATCGATAAAATTGAACCATATGTGATTATCACTGATGGAGGGTTGCCACAAGTAAATGTTATTGGCATTTTCTACTGCCAAACACCTCCTGTGCAAATGATATATTAATAAGAATGTATTGATCAACGGGAAAATGTTTGAGCAACAATCCGATTGGGAAAAGTTTTTTGAATTAGAAATTTATAGTTTTATCTAAAACTATAGAAGAGTATAACACACACTTGATAGCTTTGAAAAATGAGTTCATAATATACCCCGATGCACTCTATTACTTCACCACTACTTGGTTGGATCCTTACAAAGAGAAATTTGCAGCTTTCTGAATAAATATGTGCCAACACCGCGACAACATAACCAGTAATAGGTAATTGCTCACCAACTAGCTATATTCATTCTTATGGTTGATAATATAATAGTAATAGGTAATTACTCACCAACAATATGCACTCAATTTAATTTTTTTGTCATACACATTAGGCTGAGAGTGCTCAAACCCGATGGAAGAGACAATTACAAATAGCCATGGAATTTTGAGAATTATTGGATCAACATACATTATCTAATCGAACTACACTATAATAGGATAAAGGCTTCATTTGATAGGAGTTTGATACTGGTGTATTGCAACTTCATGCATTCTGAATTTAAAGAGCTTCAGGGTCTCATCCCTATACATACACTAAACCAGATCTTAAACCAGTTAAAACAATCCGATTCAATCGTTGTTAATCCGGTCGCTTGTAGTTGTGTAATTCGTTGTACTCACAACTTAGCATGTGTACATGAGATTGCAATGTTCCAAAGGGATGGTTGGCCTATACTACTTGAGTGCATTGATCATCAGTGGAGTAAACTTGACATGCTGCCTGTTCCTGAAATAATGGAAGAAGGTATTAGCTACCAAAAAATATGGAAGTATTCATCAACGCGCTTGAAAAGGTGGAAGATGAAGGAAATGTGCGATTACTTAAAAAATGAGGGAAATATCAAATCCTGTCAGTTCTTCCCTTTCTGATCCGATTGTAAATATATTTATATGGGAAAGACCATGTCAGAAGATTGATACATTCACATATCGCAATCCATCATCATTCAAGCTAATACTTTTAGAGAGCAGTAGTTGTTCACTTTCCATCAAGTGTTTAATGTTCCTAAAGAAAATGCTCTCTATAAGTTGCCACCATCGAAGCCGTCAAAACAAAGGTATTTTATTGTTGAAATTATGTACAGTTGAAAATACAATAGGTTATTCTCTTCTACTTAAGTTTTACTTGCTTGATAATTCTTAATTCAGGATGATGATACCTTAATGCATGCTCCTCCAATATTGGAAACTTGCCAATTCTTCCATTGCATGCTCAGCCAACATCTCAATTTTCAAAATATCAGAATTCATTTCCAGACTTCTTCACACCATATATCACATGTGAGGGACGTTCCTTCAGATGGTGGTTGTGAGTTCAGGGTGTTTGCCAGTTGGTTTGGATTTGGTGAAGATCAACAGAGACAGGTTTGGAGGGATTTACACAGTTTGCAGGATGCAAACAAGTTAGATTAAGAGAATATTTTTGAAACAAGAAAAAGAATTGATGAGCCGACAAACATACTGAACTATTTGAGAACTGTCTTCTTGCTGATAGATGATTATGCCTGATATTATATATCTTATTGCATCATGATATGATTTGGTTATACACTTCATATCAAAAACTAAAGGTCTAACTTTCTTTCCTCTTAGATCGTCGCATCTAGTATTTATTTTTCATTACAAGGAAATTGCAATATGAATTTGTTGCCAATTGTCATTTCGTGTCGATATATGATTTATTCTCTTACTTATTAATTTAGATTATATTAAATCATTGAATTGGTTGAATGACTATATGACCATTCATAATTTAGGTTTACTTGATGCCATTACACGTAGTCCCATGTGCAGTACTCAATTGGTAACAACATCATCATCCTTGTGCAGAGGGGTGGGACACTCTAAACTTGGATCGAACTGAAGAATTCAAGAAGATAGTCAGACCGACGGGTACCACTCAAGAGACCATTGACCTATAGATAATCTAATATGAAAATATGTCATGTAACTGGTGGATAATTTAAATCACTTGATGTTCTTTTCTAGCAATATGTAAATTAGAAATGTGAATTTTTGAATTGATTATATAAACTTCACATTTTGATATTTAGCTTTCCCGATTAGCAAAATTTGAAATATGTATGTTTGGATTCACTAAATCAACCTAACATTAATTAGTGTCCAGAGCTTATGAAAAATTGACCAAATTTAGCAAAATTTGTATGTTTAAATTAACTGTTTGTAGATTATATAATATTTTAGCAAAAATGCAAATTGGCAAATGTTTGCCATAAAATCGTAAACGTCTTTTATTTGAATATCTCAATAAAATATTGCAATTTCCATGGTTTTCCATTTACAAAAGATGAGGAAAAATAAATTCTTCTTTGTTTAATGCTGGGTTTTGAAGTAGCTGTGGATGACGATCTTGTTCTCCGTTGACACTCTGGACAAACTCTTTCAATTGGCAAAAACGCTCTGAACTCCTGATTACAAAGGATAGTTGAGAAGAAGATGATCGATCTCCTCTTTTTCCTATTTCCCTGCTCTTTATAGGGGTTTTAAGGCAGCGTCCCTGTCTTATTCGCCCAACAGGTAGCTTCATTATTCTAGTGGTGTCATCATATTTGTTTGGCAGTTACCTTCACAATTTGAATAGTGTCGTCATATTTGTTTGGCAGTTAACTCCACGATCCGAAGTGACAACTTCTTTTATTCGGGTCGGGCAATTTTGTGTTAAACCCCTTTTCGGAAACTATAAATATTATCGCGAATCTCAAACTTTATATTCGCAGATCTGCTCTGTCGTAACTAGGTCGCAAACCTCAGACTTTAGATTCGTGGATCTGCTGAGTCGCGGACCTCAAACCCTAAATTCGCGGATCTGCCTTGTTTTGACAGATAACTCTAGAATTTTTCGCCGACAAAACCCCCTCCAAAGTTTTCAAAACTCTCATGATTATCGGAGGTATTTTGAAATACTATGGATGTAACATTCTCCTTTAATATGAAGCAAGATTCTGTATTAGAATCTCAGACTTCTACACCTCCGAAAGTGCAATTCTGTATTAGAACTACAACTGAAGGTAGCATGATCATGTCTTAGTGCCTCAGACTTCCATTTTGAAAGGAATACGACTCTGTATTAGTGTCGTGAACTTTCTGTTTTTGAAGAAATACAACTTTATATTAGAGTCACGGACTTCCACTTTTTGAAGGAGAATACGACTCTGTATTAGGGTCGCGAACTTTCCTTTTTTGAAGGAGAATACGACTCTGCATTATTGTCGCGAACTTCTCTTTTTGAAGGAGAATTCGACTTTGCATTAGGGTCGCGAACTTTCCTTTTTGAAGGAGAATACGACTCTGCATTAGGTCGCGAATTTTCCTTTTGTTGCGAAAAATTCAGAAGGCGGTTATTTTATACGGTGTAGAGATGAGACGTTCTCTAAGTCGCATTAAATAAAAAGGTACTCACGAGATTCGGACCAGAGATCACGTCTATCCAAAGATCTCGGTCGTTAAATCATCTGTTATAAAATCTCGATTTCTAATTTTTCTCTAAGAAATTTGAACTCCAAATTCCTCTTCAAGGTTTTTTTTTCAAGGCTCTTCATATTCAGCCTCCCTTAATCTCCAATTTTTCTCGCAAAAGATTTCCTTAATCTGCAAAAGATGCCAAAAAAACTTCCTCCTCTGATGTTTCTGCAAGTGGTCGTCGAGACCTTCAGACAACTTCTAACTCTATAGTGGTTTAGCAGGAATCCTTGGTTGGAAGTAATTTTCTTGTCATACACTAAAAAGCAGGTATTTTCTTAGAAAGTTTTTTTTTTTGTTTTAATTCCAAAATTTTCTTCGCAATTGATTACGCTTTAAACCCTTGGCCGAAAGACCATTACTTTCGTTATTCAGGCGGTTATGACGGAAAGAAGGAGTTTAGATTCGGCCAGATTTTTCCAGGTTGCACCGCCTCCAGTGGCCGAGAAAGGAAAAGCAAAATTCTTAATTCTACTCGCCTGATATTGCGAGAGCTGCTGACTACTGCTCCTTTTGAAGGAAACAACCGAGCTTTGTTGAACAAGCCTGTCTTCATATTCGGTGATCAGTTCTCGTTATCCGACGATGGTTTGGATAATGGGGATTACAAATGGCTTCGCCAAGTTAACAGTCGTAACCTGTTTCTTCCCAACATTGAGCGATCTTACCCGTTTCTATTTTTCCAATCTCTTTCCATTTTTAGACAAATGGACTGGCATTTAAATAGGCCGCAAAATGGTGTCTTGCTGGGAGCATTCAATGTACAAGGTGCTTTCCCTCGTTCTACTGGAAAGCATTTTTGTGGGTTGTTCTCAGGGTCTTTCAAACAGGACCTTCCTATAGGTGAAACACCCATAGTCGCCCAGACTTTCTTGCACCCGTTTGTTAATGTGCAAGGGGAGTTTCCAGTTCAAGACTTTCGTCCTCCTGGATGGGTCCACTGCTCTTTGAAGGGAGAGTAGGTAATTTTGACTGATTTCTTTCTGAAGGTTTTCAGATATCAGCTCCAGCATGCAAACCTTTATCGTGCCATTAGGGCAGTTCAGTATGGCATTCCTGCTAGCCGATTTCATTTTTTTTTGTTGGAATTGTACAATCCAGATACTTGTACGGTTTTCTCCACCGGCGGTGAATTGGGTTTCGCGCTGTATGAGATGTACGAAATCTTGGAGTTACCTATGAGAGACATCCCATATGAAGAGTATGTCTCTACTGCAGAAGAGCTTCATTTGTTGAAGACTTGGGACCCTATGGTCTATAACACTTATTGGGAATTGCTTTGCCACTAATACATTTGTACTCATATGTTTGGCACTCGCAATGTAAAGCAAAAGAAGTGGCTGTAATATCTTCTCTCTAATTTTTCAAAGAATAGATCCAGTTTTACCCGTCTCCCTTAGGTTTCTGAAAAGGAAGTCGAGAGAAGAATTGCCAACTTCGAGACATATGCTTATGTCGCCGAATCTGACGAGGACGTCTTCAAGACTGGAATGTCCTTTGAAAGCTTCCACTATCAAACTCTTCAACCTTTATCTAATCCAGCCTTTCTGGCAGGTTGTTTGATGCTTTGGTTGAAAAAATGTGTGATTCCCTCATAGGATACTATACCCATCAGGGCGATATACCCGGCCGTCTTGCTCGCGTTTGGTCAGTGGCTCAGCTTATTGCCCGCGATGGTATGCAGTATTCAAAGCGGATTGCAAAAATTGGTTGATAAGTTTTGGAATGTCAGGAAGGAGCAAAACGACAAAGGAGAGTTAATTACTAAGACTCTCAATCTGCATGTGGAGCTTCCTTACACTTATTTGATGACATGGCTGGTCTTACACTGTCCTAATTTGACGAGTCCTGCTGATTCGCAGGTTCATTTAAGTGCTCCCAAAGTATAACACTATGAGAGATCGTAGTGGAAAGGAGGCTACATGGCTGCAATTCGCAAGACTCTTCATTATCACGCGAATTTCGAGTTGTTTAAATGTTTCCCATACTTTCCAAATGCTGGATATGGAGAGGAATTCGCCGATATTGCTGGTATTGACAAATTCACAGTTTTGTCCTCGTGATGCTTTTGGTAGCTAATAAATATCCGTCCAGAGCATTTGGTTCTTCGTTTAGGGAGCTACTGCTATATAGAGTCTTATTATCCGAGTCGTTTTGCTCGACAGTTTGGGTACGACCAGCTCTATGTTGGTAATCCCAACAAAGAAGTTTTGCTGGAAATTTGTTTGAAAGAGCTCAGGCTTGGTTCCACTTCATCGTTAGTGGTACTCAAGCCAGATTTGACCTTCCAATTAAGACTCCGAACTTGTATATGAGTTTCGGTTTCTGCAAGTGGTACGCGGCTACTAACTCCGCCTCTCAGAATTTTAGTACAATTCTTACTTGTCTGAAGGATATTAGAGCATGGTATGCTCAGAAAAAGGAAGCTGGCAGCACGAAGGTAGCTGGAATGGAGGACTTCGAAGTGGAATGCGGTTCGGATGAGTTGGAACTGATCGTTCAACACGGGAAGGAAGATAATAACGCAGTGGTCCCGTTGATCCAACCCGTTTCTCTTGATATTTCTCCACTCCCAATGCCGAAAGAGACTTTTTCTCAGCCAAATCTACCCCAAAGAAACTTTTGTACAAACAGAAGAAATTGAGGCGTCTCAGTGATTTGCCTATCATTCTGCAAGACATGTCATCTAAAGCTGGTACAGTGGTCTCTAGTTCGGTTCCTAAAACATTGCAGAGAAACCAGAGGAAGATGAAAATGATTCGGCTCTAATTCTTCGTTCTTCCAAAAGATGTCGAAGTTAAGGGCCTGTCTTCCGTAGTGATTCTGTGTTGGTGGCTGCTCCTTCCTCTCCTGCCCTTCCTGTGCAAGAGGATTCTACATCTCTCGCTCACTAAACTATTGTTGATGATGAAGTGGCTGCTCCTTCTACTACGCAAGAGGGTTCTACGACGCTCACTCACCAAGTTGCTGTTGATGATGAGGTGGAAATAATTGGGGAAGTTCGCGCATCGAATTCCCCAAAGGTAGCGTCTCTTCCAGTAGATTATGATGATTGGGGAGATGATGATGATGCCAGTAGTGGAGATCTTGGTTCTTGTACTCCTCCATCAGATCACAGTAAATACGTTTTCTTGAGTGAAGACGTTCGAGCCTAGGTATATGGGCCTGGAGAATCTAGTGCTCACCATCCAGGTTTACTTCTAACCTCTATCTACTTTTTATGCCAAAATTTTGCCATTATCTAACGATACTGTGACATTCAATTGTGCTCCCCCCATTTCTTTAGCAACTCTTGCTTTGACTCCAATCTCAGGGCATATGGCTGTAGATGATATTCTGCAGGATAATACCGTCGCAGAAGTCTTTACTGAAGTAGCTCATGGGGTAACTGAGATTACCGTTTCCGCGATTAACACTTCTGAAGTAGTGGTTCCTTCAATGGAAACTGCCACATATATTGTCCCGGCTGCAATTGTTGCAACTGTTTCTATTGAAGATGTTAAGTTGGTTCTGATACTGGTACTACTACTTTGCAGCAGAGTACAGTTCAGGCTGCACCCACTCCAGTTGTTGTTGATTCTTCCCACGCGGAAGTTGATGCCTTTGAAATTAACTTGCTGAGGGATACAGTGGAAACTTTTCTCCATTTTCTGGATCGTTGCATTGATAATATACTGAGAGGGGCTTCTTTTGCTTCGCTTGCTAATATTCTCAACATTTACGTGATTGATATAGTCAGTATTGGTGGGGAGGAGAAAGTTGCTCCTTACAGACTTATGATAGCTCAACTCCAAAACTATGCTGAGTCTTCATCAAGATCGCGGAGTGCTGATAAGTCTGAAGTAGTTGAAGCTACTTTCCAAAAGTTGATGGAGGAACAACTTGGATTCCAGAAGGAGCTCAAGGAGAAAGCTGATGCTTGTAGAGCTTTCTTTGAAAAGAGCCAATCAGACAGCCAATCTCTAGCTTTCTAGGTAGAGACTGCTGCTTCGATTGTCAAAAACCATGACCAAGCCATCGCTAGAACCCAAGAGTCCATCTCTAAAGCCCAAGCTTTCTTGGCTAAGATAACTAGGGAACGCGATGAGTCAATGAAGAATCTTTCCAGCTTATCCAGACAGCAGGATAATGCGATTAGAGATCTTCAGCAATACAAGCTGAATTAGAGACATGGGAGGCTGCTTCAGCACAAAGTACCATTGCCAGTGAAGAAAAATTGCACCGTCAAGCTGCTGTCCAAGCTTATGAGATCATCTAGCAAGAAATTAGCGATGCTCAGGAGAAGATAAAAACTCTCCTAAATCATTGAACTATAAAGACTTTTTTCTTCTTCATAGTTCGAGTTTTTGTAGTCTTTTTTTTGTAACAATTCTTCTGACTTTAACTTTGCATGGCATATCTTATCATTTGCTTAGTAAACATGATTTTGTACCTATGAATTACGACTTTGCATTTGTCTTCAAAGATTTGCGTCAAACTTGCTATCTTGAGTTTTAAAGTCCACAATTTACGTAGGACCCCTAGTATCTGTGTATCAGGCATGTTTTTACATCTCAAGACTGCGACTTTATATTAGTCTTGAAAAATTCTTTCCTTTATCAGGTGCATGCGACCTTCATGAGTTTTCGTTAAGTTCGCATCTTTTCATTCGGAAGTCCGCGATATAAAAAATTCTTTCTTAAGAATTTGTAGCGGTTTCCGCGAGTCACGACATAACCCTTTATTTGATTAACCAGTGTGAAGTCTCAAGCGTTATACGCTCTTATTAATGATGAGATCCTTTGGTTGTAAAATCTAAGCGTCCCATGCAACAGTAATAAATTCTGTTGAAATCCGAGTTAAGAATCTCAACCGAAGATTTGGCCTTATCTTCTTCTAACCGAAGATTTTGATTACGGAATCGTCTATATAAGATGCAGGACCTCTTCTATGAAGGAGCATTCTAATGTGAGAAAAGTTTCCACCTCTTTGTCTTCTCTTCTTTTCTTTTAGAGTTGATTTTCCTATGTAACCATATTTTCTTCTTTTTCAGTCGAAGTGATGGATGGGGATTGGCATATTACAATACCTCTAGATTGCATCAATCCAGAGAGGCATTCCATCGAAAAGGTTCTTATGACCGTAGTCATTTTCCTTAACTAAGGTAAAATTCTTCTTCTTGTAAATGTCATTCTTTCTTTTCTCTTTTTTGACAAGATTTTAAATTGGCTGCAGGAGATAATCGTAGTCATTCTTCTTAACAAGAGCACAGATTAAGCAATCTGTAATCTTGTTTTGACTAGCATCCCGCAAGGTTGGGGTGCTAAATGGTTAGGGTGGCACTCAAACTGAGCAATCCCTCACGTTATACGCTTGGGAACATGCATTTGGTATGCCCAGTTTTGCACTAATCAAGTTATTGGGACGTTGATTATGACTGAGCGAACCAATTTGGAGGTCCTAACTGTCGGCAAGAAGAGACTACATGAGCAAACTTTTTACCTTTAAGTCATCCTTGAAGATGAGGCTACAGGAGCAAACTTTTTACCTTTAAGTCATTTTTGAAGAGGAGGTTACAGAAGCAAACTTTATATTTTCTTATGTTAATGATTTGTATTCATTCCTGTTGATTGTATAGTGCTAGGGAACTTTCTGTAATTTTGATTTGATAATGAATAAAGAGATTTTTTTTTTTTTTACACAACCAGAAGTGATTAATAAATGATTTTGGTATTGATTATCAGAGATAACTGTTAACTTGATGATTATCGAAGTCATCATCAAATCGCCCAAAACTTTCCAACCACTCGAAGTTATTGCGAATGAGAAAATTTCTTGAATCAGGATAGAAGTAACCGTTAACTTTTCTGATCAAGTTAAAATTCACACTGTTTAGTGACTTACAGTATAACGGCTTTTGATTTGCCAGACGTATTTTTTAACTTGGCAAATTTGGAGGAAATATTTTTAACTTGGCAAGTTTAGAGGAAAGGATATTTTGATACGCCAGAGGTATTTTTTTTTTTTTAACTTGGCAAGTTTGGAGGAAAGGATATTTTGATTTGCCAGAGATATTTTTTTAACTTGGCAAGTTTGGAGGAAAGGATATTTTGATTTGCCAGAGGTATTTTTTAACTTGGCAAATTTAGAGAAAATGATATTTTGATTCGCCATAGGTATTTTTAAACTTGGCGAAGTTGGAGAAAAGTATATCTGGATTCGCCAGAGGTATATATATATATATATATATATATATATATATATATATATATATATATATATATATATATATATATATATATATATATATATATATATATATATATATACATACTTGGCGAATTTGGAGGAAAGGATATCTTGATTCGCCAGAGGCATTTTTAACTTGGCAAATTTGGAGGAAAGGATATTTTTATTCGCGATTCGAAATCTTTACTTTTGAATTGTGTACCTTTGTTAATGAACCTTCGATTATAGATAAACTTTATTCATTATTTGCGTTGATCTGCCCAAGCTACATTACAACTGGTGTTCCGCAGTTTTTTTTTACTGAGAATAATATTTTTTCAAAAACTTGTCGTTAATTGGCATCATGATTTTATCACCATTTGGTTTTGCCAACCGATATGCGCCATTGGAGTAAACCGTATCAATGACAAAAGGCCTCTCCCATTTTGGCTGGAACTTTCCTTTGGGATTCTGACTAGTTATGATCGGTTTTCTTACTGGAAGGACCAGATCGCCCTTTTTGAAAGTTTTTCGCTTAGCTTTCTTTGTTAAAAGTCCTGGAGATTCGCGCCTGGTATAGTTCAATACTCTGTTGAGCTTCTAATCATTTGTCGTCCAGGGCTTCTAATTCTTGAAGTCTTTGCTGATGTCGTTCTTCTTGTGTCATCCTAGTCGTTAGTGCAACTCGCAATGATAGAATCTGGATTTCCAAAGGTAAGACTGCTTCTGATCTGTACACTAAATAAAAGGGTGTGGCGTTGGTGGGGGTTCGAACCGTAGTGTGATACGCCCACAGGCATTCCCTGAGTTTTTCATCCCAGTCATTTTAATTGAATGAGACAAACTTTTTGAGGAGTTTTATTATGGTCTTGTTGAAAGTTTCTGCTAGACCATTGGCTGCAGGGTAATATGGTGAGGAAACTACATCTTCGATCCTGTATTTATTGCAGAATCTGAAAAATACTTGGCTTACGAACTGAGGCCCGTTGTCATGAATGAAGAATGATTCTCTTGGACACCCCAAAGCGGTAAAGCACATGGTGTTTAATGAACTTGATCACATCTGATGACTTCACTTCGGTTAGGAAAATGACTTCAGTCCATTTCGAGAAGTAATATGTTATAACTAGAATGAACCGGTGTTCCCTCGTTGATGGTGGAAAAATTGGCCCGATAATATCCATTCCTCATTGCTCAAACGGCCATGATGTAGCCGTTGGATGGAGATACTCTTGAGCTTGATATATGGAGTCTGCATGTATCTGGCAGGCTTTACACTTCTTGGCGAAATGACTTCAGTCCATTTCGAAAAGTAATCTGTTATAGCTAGAATGAACTGGTGTCCTCTCGTTGATGGCGGAAAAATTGGCCAGATAATGTCCATTCCTTATTGCTCAAACGGCAATGATGTAGCCGTTGGATGGAGATACTCTTGAGCTTGATGTATGAAGTCTGCATGTATCTGGCAGGCTTTACACTTCTTGGCGTAACTAACTGTATCTGTTATCATTTTAGGCCAGTAATAACCCAATGTTCGATTCTATTCCAGAGTTTCGGCCATGATTGGTGCGCTCCGCAAATGCCAGCATGAGCTTTTCCAAGTAATGTTCGGGCTTCTCGGTTAGAAGGACAACGAAGTAAGATCCCGTCATAGGATTTCCTGTACAATGTCCGAAACTCAGTGTTATAATAGAATCGAATAGCCCTTCTTTTGATCGCCTTGGCCTCTTTGGGATCTTCAGGTAATATGCCATAAAGGGCGTAATCTATATAAGGAAATCGCCAATATCTTGGTTCTAGATTTGATTCGAAAACATAAGTCTCATTTTCTTGTTGCTTTCTCAATTCATCTTTGAGTTCGTTCTTTGAGCAGAATAATTATTTGCTTCTTATTGTGATTTGCTTCCTAGCATGTTTGGGCAAAACCAGTGTAGCAACTAAGAAAGCCAGTGAATCTGCGTAGCTTTTCCGATAGCGCTTTATATGGCTGACGTAGAAACCATCGAAATCATTAGTTATCTTAATTACTGCGCGATAATACGGCAAAAGGTCTTCATATTTGACTTCATATTTTCCTTTAACTTGGTTTACGACAAGTTGAGACTCCCTATATGCTTCCAAATATTTCACCCCCAATTGTTTAGCTATTTTTAAGCTGATTAGGAGGGCATTATACTCTGCAACATTGTTGGAACACGGGTTTGTCAACGAGTAGGCTCGAGAAATGATGCGGTTGTAAGGAGAGACAAAAACAACTCCTACCTCCGCTGTCATTTTTCCCTCGGATCCCATTCGGGAGGCACCATCGATGAAAAGATGCCATACGTCTTCCGTGACAGTATTTGCCTCCGGGAACTCTTGCAAGATGCCTTTAGAATTAAAGCCCATTCACCTAGCTCCCCAGGAATATCTTCGCACAATTGCGAGGATACCAGGATTGGGTGTTCGGCCAGGAAGTCAGCTATGGCTTATCCCTTAATCGATTTTTGCGGGACAAAATGCATATCATATTATGATAACAAGATAGCCCAATTAGACAGTCTTGAATTCAATGTCTCGGATTTAGTCATTAATATTCTTAGGGGGTTAACTCTCGATATAATATGAATAGTTTGTTCAACTAAATAGTGTCGCATTTTATGTACTGCGAACACTAAAACTAAACATTCCTTCTCCACTAGGTTATATCGGTGTTCTGCTCCGATCATCATTCTGCTGAGATAATAAATAGATTGTTCGTGACCCAACTCATTTTTTTGTGCCAACAAAGCTCCCAAAGAGTGATCCAAAGCCCTCACATATAGCAGGAAAAGTATTCCCGAAACTGGGGCTACGAGCATTGGCGGTTTAGTAAGTTACTCCTTGACTTCTTCGAAAGCCTTTTGACATGCATCATTCCAGACAAATGACACTCCTTTCTTCATTAATCTAGTGAAGGGATGACATCTACCAGATAAATTTGATATGAATCTGCGGATGTATGCCAACCTACCTTACAGTCTTCTTAATTCTTTGAGATTCCTGAGAGGTGGCATATCTTGGATTGCCTTAATTTTGTTCGGATCGAAATGAATTCCTTTGGAAGTTACTACGAAGCCAAGGAACTTTCCGCTAGATACTCTCAAAATAGATTTAGTCAAGTTCATCTTGAACTGGTGTTTCCTCATAAGGTCAAACATTGTTTTTAAGTTTTGAAGGTGATCACCCTTGTTCTTACTTTTAATTGCTAGATCATCTACGTAGCATTCTACTATTTTTCGTAAATGCTCTTGCAATATCGTGTTCATAGCATATTGATACGTGGCACTGGTATTCTTTAGACCAAATGGCATGACCATATAGCAGTATACTCCAAGTGGCGTTCTGAAGGACGTATGCATCTCATCATCTGGGTACATTTTTATTTGATTATACCCTGAGAATCCATCTCTGAATGACATGCGTTCGTACCCACAAGTATTTTCTATCATAATATCTGTGATGGGTAATGGAAATTCGTCCTTAGGGCAGACTTCATTTAGATCCCTGAAATCAATACAAATCCGGATTTTTTCATTTTTCTTGGTTACAGGAGCTATATTCGTGACCCAATCAGGGTGTTGTTCCTCGCGAATAATGCCTGACTCGATCAACTTTTTGATTTTAATTTCGATAGCTTCAATGATCTCTGGACGGAATCTTCGTTGTTGTTGCTTTAATAGCCTTGCATTTGGTCAGATGTTCAGTTTGTGAACCACGATGCTTGGGTCTAGTCCTGACATCTCATCATAACTCCAGGCGAAAATATCAATGTATTCACGAATGAGGGATATCAATTCTTCTTTCTCCTCTGAGGATAGGTTCTCACTTATAAATATGGGTTTAAGATTCTTTTCATCACCCATATTTATTTGGATTATTTTATCTTCGGTCGGAGGCTCGTGCTGTTCAAACTGAATTTCCCACTTCGCGTTAAGATACTTGGCTCAGGAGTCATCTTTTATCGGCGAAGCTTCACCTAAGTCTTCACTTTCTTGTATCGCGGAGGCCACGTTCGCTGACACTTCGCGGAAGATCATGCCGACACTGACATCTGAATCCCAGCAGGACGATTCTGACGAATTGTTGAATTTTCCTTCTTCAGTTCTCTCGTCTGAGGAACCTTCGGGAGTGGTAACATATCCCAACCCCCTGCCAGTCTTCTGATAATAATCTGGCATTTTTCCTTGTGGGACGAAGGGTCGGAGGATTGTTCTCCTTCCCTCTCAGAAGTTCAACCCCCTGCTTTTGGCTAGGTTGTATCCTATTTTCTTTATCAACTTATGAGAATTCTCATCGTAATGGAAGAACTCGGAATTTTCCTGTTCTTCTTCCTCTCCCCGAAACTTATCATATTAGATGATATTTTGGGATATTCAGGCACATAGGATTCGAGCCTGTTGCGTCGTCTTCTCTTTGACGGTTGAGATGAGGATGTTGTTAGTCGATGAAAAACCGATTGCCTAGTAAGAGCATGGGTTGAACAATGACAGTGCAATAGTACTGCATTGATTAGTTGTTTGCAATGGCAATGAGATGCATGGGATTCTTCTCTCTTTTTATTTAAAAGTTCTTGAAGATCTCTTGTATTGGAACTCTCAGTGACGGCGTCATCTCCGAAAAATAGCTTTGGGACCGGAGTTTCTGTCTCTTTGAAGGCCCTCGAAACAAGTTTCACCCTAACTGGAACAGTGGGTGGGGTAATTTTAGCCTTTGAAATAGGCTCTTTTTCGGAAGCACGCTTTCCGCATGTCACGCGAATCTAAGGTTCGTGTGCGCTTTTGGTTACGCGATCATGCTTTCCCTCCGTAGTTTGAGGGTGAGATATGCATCCATTGATAGGAATGCGAATGTAGATTCCGCGTTTGTAATCATAAATGAATTTAGTGGGTTTGTTCCGTTTCCTGTAGGAAACGCGAGTAAACTCTTCCGCATCTTGATTCTCCATAGTTTCGCATTTTGGCCTCCATACTTGTACAGTAGGCCTTCGCGATGGTGGATTGGCGGTTTTCTATTGTTGTTTGGTTCTGCGAAGAGCACGAGTTTTGCTTTTTCTTAGGTTCCTTCTCATTGTACGAGTGAGAGGAGTCTCCTTCCCCGCGTCATCTTCCTGAGGAGTAGATAATGGTTGTTTTCCCTTATTATTGTGGGGATCCTGATCCATTTTGCTAAGGAGATCAGGAGTCTCAGCCAGAGCTGGCTCAGAGCCTGATATTGGTGAAGGGGAGGATTTTAGACCAGTTTGGTCTGCTGAATCCTTTGCTTGGGTTGTCGTCTTTAAAGTCTCCTGAAGGTTGAACCTTTGGAAACCTTAATGCATCTCCGTAAGGAAGTAGGGCTCTTGGAGCCGGAAAAAAGAAATTCTTCGTACTTCTTCTGGTCGACCTCAATAGTGAGTGAATTGACCAAGATGGCAATCGGATTGAACTACTACCAGATCACCGGAGGTGATGGCTATTCCCAGTTGAGTCGCCAATTTTCTGTTCGCGATAAAATCGTAAACGTATTTTATTTGAATATCTCAATAAAAGATTACAATTTAAACGGTTTCCCGTTTACAAAATATGAAGAAAAATTAAATTCCTCTTTGTTTAAGGTTGGGTTCTGAAGTAACTGTGGAGGATGATCTTGCTCTCCATTGATACTTCGCACAAACTCTTTCAATTGGCAAAAAGGCTCTAAACTCCTGATCACAAAGGATAGTTGAGAAGAAAATGATCGATCCCCTCTTTTTTCTGTTTCCCCGCTCTTTATAGGGGTTTCAAGGCAGCGTCCCCGACTTATTCGCCCAACAGTTAGCTCTATTATTCTAGTGGTGCCATCATATTCGTTCGGCGATTACCTCCACGATCTGAATAGTGCGGTCATACTTGTTCGGCAGTTAATTTCACAATCTGAGGTGGCAATTTCTTTTATTTTGGTCGAGCGATTTTGTATTAAACCCCTCCCCGAAAGGTATAGATAGCATCGTGAATCTCAAACTTTAGATTCGCAGATCTGCTCTGTCGTAACTGGATCGCAAATCTCGGATTTTAAATTCTCAAATCTGCTGAGTCACGGATCTCAAATCCTAAATTTGCGGATCTGTCTTGTTTTGACAAATGACTTCAGAATTTTTGGTCGACAGCAAACTTTATTTAATCCTAGCTGTACGGGAGTATGGGTATATACTCTGGATAGGAACTCATGTCCAGATTTTAAACACCGGAGAGGAAAATTTCGTCAAAATTGTCAATTTTTTGCTGTCAGGGTATTAAAATCCCGACAGAATGTGGAATGCCTGGTATGTATACCCTGGACAATAATACGACCATGTGGGGGGTGAAGCCTTGGGCAACACAAATTGGCCAAATGGCTTTTTTTTTTTTTTTTTTTTTTTTTTTTTTTTTTTTTTTTTTTTGATATTCAGGGTTTAAACACCGGAAGACTAGATAGTTGTCCATTGATTAAGCTCCGAGCAATTAATTTGTCGTCCAATTATTAAACCCCATACAACACAAATTAGCCTAATTCCAATTTTTGTTGTCCCCGGACCACGACTTTGTTGTCCAGGGATTAAACCTGGACAATGCAAATTAGCTTTTCCCAATTTGTGATATCTTGAGTTTAATCCATGGACGATGAATAAGTTATTTAAGCTTTAATTCGCAGGCAATACAAATTGTTTTTTCAAAATTTGAGATGTCTAGAGCATGCACTCGGGATGACCATAGAACTGTCGCCGAACATGTAAATTTTATCTGGTATATTAATACTCGTATAACAAAATTTGGCCACTCTATGGCCATTGCAACTCATTGGATTGGTTTCAAAGTAGCTTATAACAAAATATGCAATTAGATTATATTATATATAACAGTATATGAAATCTAAGAAATACTAACACTGTGTGTTTTAGAAAAAATACCTAAAATTCAAAAAGGATACGAAAATCATTTTTCACAATAAGTCTACTAACATCAATACATTGAAAGTTTATAGAGAAATACACTAGTTTTTCGATCCATCTAGCTAGAAATATATTACAAGTCTATTGCAGAGATATATTACAAGTACTAGAGCTAAATTAGTGGTGATATCCAAAAACTCTTCAGGGATCCATATAACCTGCATTGCTTATTAATAAGCTATGCATTTAGCTAGATCAAATATCATCATAACAAAAGGAAAGTGATAGGTAATCAACTTATTTACCTCATCAAAGTCAACTGGTCGAGAGACCTATACGTAGTACTCGTACATGATCAAGAGACATTATTATCTCGCCAACTCAACCATCAACATGCAAGTGGTTAGTCCATTATGTATGATAAATTCAACATAGGCATAAACTTCAAAAAGTGCATAGACATCCATGCTTATGGAAGTGTTAAATATCCTGTAATCTATGCCATATGAGCTCTAGATGCAAGTTCTTGCAAGTTCTAGCTATATGTATTAGTATGCAAGCATTGCAGCTCCCCAAACAGATATATGTGGACTGAATATCATGCAATAAGGAAATATATTGTATTATAGTTTTGTATCACTCTTGTCACTAAAGAGCGTGCAGCCTAATAGATATAGCAAATATGCTCGAGATGTGCACATAATCCGTACCTCGAACGATGCCGCTAAACCACTCTCTCAAGCAATTGAGTCGAACAGAGTCAACACCTTTTTGTGTTGAGCTCATAAACGCTTATGTGCTACTGACGCTCAGTGAATCAACAAGGAAAGCAATTGATAGCCGAATTTATGACCCTTTTTGTTGACAATCAGATTTACCTATTACCAACAAGCCTAAAAAACTACGGATCGTTATCTATGCTAAAGGCAAGTGAATATATTTGTTTTTGGATGCCATCTTTTCGCGAATATTGATATCTGTATATCACTCACATACTGATATGAGCAATCACCAAGGAGGAGAGAGACAAATTGTATATAAGCTCCATAAATCATATGTTCAAATTCCGCATCTTTAAAGACCATGTAGAAATCCCCTTTATGTGATTCAAGCACCTCAATGGCTCTCATTTTTGCAGTTGTAATTAAGTTATGTTTTATGCACTATAGTTATGTAAGTTATGCTTTTAGAAAAGATTGTCTTTTCAGATATAGTAATTAATGTACATTTTCTTCTGATGTGTAGTATGAAATATGTGTTTTGAATTTTTTTAAGGGGTTTTTATGTATCTGTCCCCTAAATCTTTAAAAATTAGAATTTAGTCTCCCAAATCTTCATATTTATAATTTAGTCTCTCAAATCTTTTAAGGTACCACAATTTAGTCCCCCAAGCCATATTTTCGGTCTGATTTTCCCGTTATATTCTTGAATTACTTCACTTTAGTCATCTCTTTTCTCTTCCTCTTCCCTTCCTCTTTTTATTGGGTTCTCCTCTCCATTTTTTTCCTCTCTCTCTTTTCTTTTCTTATTGGATTTTCCTAACTTACTTCACTTTAGAGATCAACTGATCCATCTATAAAATATATACAATTTATTTAATTAACATAAGTTAATATAACAACATGAATTTATTAAACGAAATATTTAAACTTTTAAATTTAAATATTTGGTGATATCTGAATATTTAAGAAAAAAGATGTATACTTGGAAATGGATTAACATTACTCTCCAAATATACTCTGATTTGTACCAGAGCACCCCTGATTTGCAAAACATTCATTATATGACAGTTCTGTTAGGAGCCTCCTATAAATTATTTAATAAAAATTGAAATTTAAAAAAAAGATTATTAATATTTCCATCATAAACAAAACATCCAAATAGAATCTACCGAAAGTCTAAACAGTGCCCTTGCTACCGACGGTTAGAATTAGAGCTGAGTATCGGTCAGTTCCAATTCAGTTTTTACCTATTTTAGCAAAATCAAAGCAAACTAATTAAGAATGGGAATCGAAACCAAACCAAACTAGTTCAGTTTGGTTATAAATTGATTAAAATTAAACTTTATAAAAATTATATATAATTTTAATCATTATCATAAGCATATATGTTAGATGTATCCAATTGGTGTTGATTTATTATCTATAATATATATATATATATATATATATATATATATATATATATATATATATATATATATATACTGTATAGATATATAATTTTTAAATAATTGTTGATTCAGTTCGATTTTGAGTTTCAAAGCTTTCAACAGAAAACTAACCGAATTATTTTGGTTCAGTTCGGTTCGATTTTGCCTAATCACCCCTAGATAGAATTACGCATATTAAAAGCTGAAAATTCTAAACATCACTTTACATACACCATTTCACTTTGCATTAATTCATGGTTGAATGATTGTCAGTCATGAATTAAGATATTTGCTAAGTTAGAATTTGCCAAATACCTAAAATTCTAACTTAATTTTAACGAAAAATGATATTAGGAGATATCTTAATTTCTGATATCTCCAAATGGTGGAGATATTTACAAAATTAGCAAGTGAGATTCGACATCTCCCAACATCATTTATCTAAAATTCTAACATAATTAATTTTAGATATTTGCCAAAATTAGCATATTTTTGCAAAATTTGCATAACTATTCGCCAACATATTCTAATTTGCAATATGTGGTATTACTAAAATTTTCAAAAAAAATATGGAAAGTTAGCATATGTAGAATAAACAAAATTTAGCAAATTTTGTCAACATATCAAAAATCGAACTAAAATTACACCTAATTATAATTGTAGAAATTTTGAAAAAAAATATATTACTCATAATTCTATAAATAAAAAGTTATGGTTAAAAAATTACCTTTTCTAGAAGATTTTAGGGATGGAACCAGGGTTTTGTGAGTGGTTGAGATAGATCTCAAAGGAGGCAGAAATGGAGGCAAAAGGGGGAGAGGGCATCAGCTAGTGGGCTTCTAGCTAGAGAACAGAGCGAGAAATTTAGACAACTATTGAGGAGGCGCATGGCAGCTGCATGAGAAAAGTGATGGAAGAATGATGGGAGGGAAGCGGCGAGCGACGGACCGCTGAGAATTGGGAAGGGGATTGTTATCAGTGATTTGATAGGAGAATGAGAGGAGAGAGAGAAAAAAATAGAATGCAAGAGAGAGGAAAGAGAACAGAGAGAAAAAGAGTAACTTGAGAACATTTGGGGGTTACTTAGTAAAAATTCTTGTTTTTAAACTTTAAAGTGTACGTACTTAGACAATGCTGAGCTCATTTGGATTCTTCCTTTTCTGAAAAGCTCGACAATTAGCGAATAAAGAGGCATGGTTTACATCTGACTGGACTTTCTGTATGCATCACATAAAATTTTGTAAGTCCAGACCTTAGCCTTCCCAAACTATGAGAGAGATAATTGAACCGATATATCGGCGTTCACATAAAATAACAAAGTCTCCAGCCAACTGGAGGAATACATCATGATCAGGCCTGAAAAATGAATGTTTTTACCAAATCAAAGAAATGAACTAAGGAAATATGTCTATATCTATTATATTAGTGATAAGATCTCTGTTTTGAATTATTTGTCTTAGAGGTTATTATTTTTCTAATATTTGAGATTTCTTTGGAATCTTCTAAAAAGTCTCAAAATCGACAAAATACTCGTTTTTCGGTTTGTCAGTTCTGCCCTTATGAATTTCTATCTTGCGAGCAAGGCATTTCGAAACCATTCTGCGAATAGTGTCATTATTTTTTCATTTCATTCTATCTCCAGTATTTTTCTAAAAAACAAAATCTTGGTATGATAGATTTCTGCGGCCCTAGTATCATATTAAATCGATCTCTTTATTTTCATCTTTCTTTTTCTCTTCACACACAAAAATTAAGTCTCATCCTTTTGACGAGCTGAAACTATTAGAGGGGTTGCCTTGAGACTCGGTGTGGAGGTGGCAAACAAGGGATTGCATGTGAATTTGAGAGAGGACAAGTGGCACTCTCAAACCATACATCAAATGAGCATTTCCTTCCTCCCTCCCTTCATTCTTTCCCATTCCACAAGAAGATCAACCCTCCTCATTCTAGAGCTATAGTAAGGAGAGGTGGGAGGCCAAAACTTGACCAATATTAGAGTATATGTCTGATGCAAGTGATTCAACTCTTTTACCTATTAGTTTCTTATTTCTTGATTATTTTTGGCTAATTGTTGAGTATAGTATTAGTACATATAATCTAGGCATGTATTTGGAAGTGATTGTGATGAATATGATACTACAAAAGTTTGAAGAATATCGGAGTTGATGAAACCACCAAGTAGCGGTATTAACCACTAACTAGTGACATTATCAGGGCCAAATGCCCCTGATTTTTCAAGGATTACAATTTATTCTTTAGAGTTTTTCTCTAATACAACTTAAATCCTAAACTGGTTGACTAGATGTTTGATTAAAGTCCATACAGTAAGGGGATCAAGATTATATAGGATCTTAAAGAAGAAAATATTAAAATTAAAAATGTTAATTTGTATGCCTCTTAATTGCATGTTATTACACGATGACTAGTATAATGGTTTGATCAGACTAAAAATGATGATAGTTGAGATGTAGGAAGTTCGGGATCAATAAACAAGATTTGACCATCTGGCAGCAAATAATACTGCTATCTAGCATTCTAATCATAATCATTGTATGGATTTTTGGCCAACAAGCTTGGATTGAGGCTTAAATTACTTTATAATGGTTAGTTTTTCATGAATCTTACTAAAAAGATATGAACTCGAGATTGCCCAAATTACGGCAACTGTTTGGCGATAAAACGTACTAGGTGATAATATTTTTTAGTCAAATAATTCTAGAATTAGGTCAGAAAATCCAATCATTGACATAAAGTAGAATTACACCATCAAAATGAATTTTAACATATTGTAACATTTATTTCCTAATTTCAATATTTAAAACAATATAAAATTGGAAAATAAAATGACAATTCCTAAAAGTTATAATCTTGCTCTCTGATCGGGTTGTTATCTTGATCCTAAAAATTCAATATAATATTCAAGATATGCCAAGAGAATCAGGACAATAAAATACTAACCAAAATTTAAAAGATTTAGCTCCAATAAGATTGCTATCTGACGGTAAATATTGCTGGGTGACTGTCTTACTGGGCTGATCATGATAAAAAATTTATTGTTACTTAATAAGCATATTAAGATTAAAAAAAATGCATATTTAAATTCCGATATAGTTATTAGGTGCCATCATATACTAGAGAATAGAAAAGAATGAGGAAAATAAAATTAGGAAAATATTTATTGTACTTACCCAAGTCTGCAAGCCCCTTACGTTGTTGCTCCTACTACACTATGCTGCTACTTGAAGGAGAGAAAAGTGAGTTTTCGAGAGGATTGAGAGAATGTGTTTACTTTTTTTGCATAGTGAGGGTTAGTATGATTTAAAAAATAATGAAAATGGGAAAATTTTAATTATTATAGACAAAATGGAAGAGTTTCTACATACTGAGATCCCATGTGGCCTCCTATCCATCTCAGCTAGCCATGTATATAAAGAAAAATGATTGATAGGGTAGGAGGTCCACTGAAAAAATAATATTTTAAAATTTGAACTTGCATTTTACAGTGCACAAGAGAAATCTTCAAAAAAAAATATAAAAGTTAGATGAAATGATACGATCATGATGAAACTTACAAAATAATTTTTTAATGTATTATTTAAAATATAAAATTATTAAAGATTGAATTGACAAATTGGTAATAAAATATTTTGCTGGTTTTGGGACTTTCTCATAAATTTAAAAAAATAAATAAAAATTACAAAAGTTAATAAGGTATTCTAAATCCTTTCGTCACATAATTACGTCTTGCAATGATTGCATCGATTTGATCATGCTTCTGCCGATTCTCCAGCTAACAATATCCCCAAAGACAGAATATTATTTAAAGTTATATAATTCAAGTTTTACCTACCAAAATTATCAATCAGGCCCGATACTTGCTGGGTTTTGGATTTTATCAATAAATTCTGAGAAAATCACTATAAATTTAGAAAAATAAAAAATAATAATCTTAAAGTCAAAACTTCATTTTGGATTATGAAATTTGATATAGACTTACCAAATGTCAGACTGATACTTGGTTTAGCTTCCAGTAATTCTAAATTTGGAACGACTAATATGAAGATCAAATAAGAAATACAAGATGGAGTATACGTACTCAATATCAAATCAATATCAATACTCGGGTCCCGAATTAATATGATCAAGTATAAAATACACTGATTTAGGGAGCTGATCGGTTAGGAATGTTATAACTAATAATCATGTAAATTTTTCCGAAAAATTAGATTGGTTCTTACATCATTTTTGTCTGGTCAGTTCTTATTTTTATATATTGTAGATAGAAAAAAGAGAGCATACTTTTATAATATGAAATTCGAAATAAAAATTTTAAAGCTTCAGTTAGGATTAGAAGCTAAACTATATAATGTTAATAGCAATTTTGAATTGATAGAGTATATGGAGCCTCTGGCTCATCATATTATTATGAGCACAATTTTGGGATCATTAGAAATAGGAGGATTACCCGCTAACGATTATGATTGCTACTAGCAGTACCACTGCTTCTGATATTGACGAAATTTTAACTGAGAGATAACCATGTGTATTGATCTTATATGTAATTTTGGTTTATTTTTTCTTTGTAAATTAAGAAATATAGAAATTAGGGTTTAGAGTTCGGATTCTTGACTTTGGATTTACAATTTTTAGAGTTTGTTGTTTCTATTATATTAGAAAGTTATGAGTTAGTTTTAACAAAAAATCTTGAGACTACCATTTCATTCAAAATTACTGCAAAAAAAAATATAGAAAATATCAGGAACCAGAGGACCACTAGTGACAGTTATAACCATCAATCGACAATCTAATTGTCCTTGATGAAGGTAGAGTTTCTCATGAGAACTTGTTAAGGGATGGTGATTACAATTATATATTTTTAAATAATTTAATATTTACTATGACATAATAAAGTAGAAAGTTAGGTTGGATATTAAAAATTGGTTATGGAGTAATATAAAAACCTAGGGTTCTTCTTAAAAATTGAACTATACCTCAAAAAAAAAAAAAAAGACCTGTGGGGTAAAAAATGGTGACTTGGAGTTGTCATGTTACCATAGGAAAAATCATGTGACCAATTGATGCAGACGCTAGCTAGCATCATGAACTGCCAGCTAGCGGTGGCTCTAGCTTTGATGAGCTAGAGCCACAATGTATATGTTGTTAAGGGTGTTAGCTGTAATCTAGGTCCATTTATTGAGATGTTGATTATGAGTGAAAAGTGTGGTAATTTTAGTTTATTTTTTGCACTCATATTCTAGTTTTAGTGATTAATATAAGAAATTAATGATAAATTATTTTATTAATCAAACTCTCAACTTTAATATTTTCTAGTATTTTATGGCCTTTTGTAGGGTTCTATGTGGAAGGAATTCAGAAAATAGAAGCGTATCTCAAATATCAGCTCAAACTGGCCAATTGAAAGGCTTAGCTGTCAATAGCCATTTGCTGGCTGTTAATAGCTAACCACTGTAATCCGAAGACTGAGAATATCCTAGAGCGGATGTTGATGCAGATTGTGATATAGCTTTGGACAACTACGGTGGCTAAACAAATATTTGAGGATTTCTAATGTAAAAAGAGTTTCATTTTAAATAGAATTCTTATTAGAGTTTTTAAGAGGCTATAAATATCTGATGTAATTTAGAAATTTAGAGATATGAGAGATAATATAAAGTTTATACATATTTTTTAAGAGAGATTTTGATAATAGTTTTGTACTCTTTCATAGTTATTAATATAATTAAAAAATCTCTTTTATTCATATATTGACCGCTATAATGAGTAGGAGCAATTTAATCTCTTTATAGGTTCAGATGAGGTAACAAACCCTAAAAGACTTACTGGTATGTGTACTTATTTGCTTATCATGCTAAATTGTTTCATGTAAAGTTGATACTTTTAGTTTCCTATAATTTTGTTACGATTTAAATATGTTTTTAAGTTTTTGATGATGTATAATTTGATAATATATCCATTGCTTAGTTTTTGATATACCATAGACTCTTTAGGCACGGTATATATTTAGACTTTGAATGTTTATATTTATTATTCATATATCATGCTTAAATTAACTCAAAATATATATAGGATTAACTTGGAGAGTTAACCAAATTATAAGTTTGTAATTTTATTTGTTTTTTTTACCTCAAAGATATATTTTCTAGTTGTAGGAAAACCACATAATCTATGAAACTGAGATAAATAAATATAAACATATCCAATAAATTATTCTATGGGGAGTTAACTTATCTAACTAATAATTTTCTCTAAATAATTAATAATCATTCAATCTTTAGTTTAATAAATTAAAAATCCAATCTTTTATTCCATAAGCTATTTCTTTTATAAGTGCATATTACGATAAAAAAAAAATGATCATCGAGAGAATGATCTTGGATTACCACCCTTGTACTACTAGTCGATCTCTTGCACTTGTGAGTGTATAATTTAGATTGCAGATCAAGTTTTTGGTGTTGTTGCCGAGAATCAATACTATTTTGTTATATTTTAGTATATATTATGGTTCCTACATCACTAATTTCTGTGATTTTAAATTTGCATGACCAGTTGGAGGAGAATTTCTAACAATAGGCTCATTTGATTGTACTCAGATTCATAAATACTTTCAATCCACCAATTACTTTACAACATGAGCATTAATAACAATAATAACAACAACATGAATAATGGTAATAATACCGAATTTGGAGATAACAACACACACGATAATAACAGCCATCATGGAGGCAATGAGAGGTCTTTACGCGATTATCTACAATATGATCGGACAACCCAACCTTCGTATATACTTCCTTTCGAAATTAAATTTGAAATAGTTCAACTTTTGCCTAAATTCTGTGGGATGGATGCGGGGAGCCCGTATTTGCACATTCGAGAATTCAAAGAGCTTTGCTCTACTATTAATTTGAAAATATTACTGTACAATAACTAAAACTTAAGCTCTTTTTATTCTCCTTTAAGGATAAACTAAAAATATGACTACACTTATTACATCCCAATTTAATAAGAAGATGGGATGTGATGCAAAAGGAATTCTTAAAGAACTTATTTCGTTGGCATAGAACTAATTATATGTGAAAGCAAATTCTCAACTTTTGTCAAAATGATGATGAACCCTTGTTCAAGCATTGGGATAGATTTAAAGATTTGCTATACTCATGTCCAGATCATGGTTTCGAGATATAGAAGACAATAATTACATTCAATCAAGAGCTGAACACTGTAACCGGACAATTTATAAAAATTATGTATAATAGTGAATTTTTGAGTAAGGATGCTGATGAGGCATGGGAATACTTTGAATCACTTACTGAGAATTCACAAGTTAGAGAGACAGAGGATACTTCAGAATGAAACCAATTTGTAGAGAAGTCTCAGAATAGATGTGGACTTATTAAATTGGGGGAAACCAAAGATATAATTGCATGATTAATCATGATCATAAAGAAATTTGAAGATTTACTTACGAAAAAACATAAACTATTAAGTCAATAGAAGAAATTCCTAAAGTTTGTGATATTTGTGAATTATAAATACATATAACTCGTAATTGTCCAACTCTTTCCGCTTTTAAGGAAGTACTTAACAAATAAGCTAACGCCTTTAATGTCGTTCCTAACTAGCAAATAATCATTATTCACAAACTTATAACCCTAGTTGGAAGAACTATATTAATGTTTAATGGAAGGAGATCCTCAATAGTAGTTTAACTAGCAAAACAAGTCACCTACTAATCCGACACTGTAACAATACATCAACCTTCTAATCAACCTACAGTTTACCAACTACCACCGAAGCGAAATCTTGAGAATAATATTTTGCATGTACATGAGAGAACGGATCAAATGATCCACGCGCAACAACAATTCATTTAGTCGCAACAAATGATCAATAATCAGAATGTGATAGTCTTCAGTGATATACGATCACAAATAATGTACCTTAGTTCTGCTCTGCAAACTCAAGAAAAAGGTAAGCTGTCATCTTAACTGAAGGCCAGTATTTCAGGTAAAGTCAAAAGTATAAATGCCATTACTTATTCAACTAATGACAGTATACCTGAGAGATCTGCCGCAATTAGTTTGTGAAGTGGAAAAGTACTTGATGAGCCCATTTCAAAAAGAGACATTAAAAAAAAACATGGCAATGATTCAGTACAACAGTTTAAAGATGACAATCCAAAATATCTACTTTCACGACTTACAAGCCACCTATACCATTTTCCGAACATTTAAAAAATAAGAATATTAATACATCTTATGCTGACATTTTAGAAATTTTCAAACAGCTACAGATCAATATTTCTTTGCTAGTAGAAATTACGCAAGTTCCCTCATACACAAAATTTTTCAACAAGCTTATGTACAATTAAAATACGTCATAATATACATAATAAGGCATTTTTCACAGAGCAAGTAACTGCATTATTCTACAAGTAACTGCATTATTCCGCTCTATGATGCCTCTTAAATATAAGGATTCTGGATGCCCAAATGTTTCGTGTGTGATAGGTCAACATAATATTGAGAAAGTTCTATTAAATTTGGGAGTTAGTGTAAAACTCTTACCATATTTAGTTTACAAGTAATTGGGTCAATGGGAACTTAAACCTACACCTGTCACACTATAATTGACTGATAGGTTAGAAAAGTATCCTAAAGGCATTGTTGAAGATGTTTTAGTGCAAATTGAAAATTTTGACTTTTCGGTAGACTTTATAGTTATCGACACTATACATATAAAGAATTCACGTGTTTATATCCCTATTATCCTCGGACGTCCAATTTTAGCCATTGCTAATATTGTTATCAATTATAGGAATGGCATGGTGAAATTATCATTTGGTAATATGACCCTTAAGCTTAATATTTTCAATGTTTGCAAATAATTAAATATCGATATTGATAAATTATAGGGCATTAATTATATTGAAGAAATTCGTGAGTGAGACATTAAAACATTATGCATCTCTGATCTATTAGAGCTTGCATTGATAATGGATGATGGTTTTCTTGAATGGCTCAATTTTAAAAACACTATTAATATCATGAAATGTTTAACCGATGCTCATTGTCTAAATGTCACATGATGGATTCATAAAACAGAAGTATTAAAGAGTTACCTCAAAGTATAAAGAAATTAGTACCATCCGATATCCAAGCCCTGATACTTGAGCTAAAACTGCTACCCAACGATCTCAAATATACATTTTTGAGATATAAGGAAATATTCCTAGTAGTTATATTAGCATCTTGATGAGAATCAAGAAGAGCGACTACTTTCGACAGTGCGAAAGTATAAGGAGCTCTAGGTTGGAATATGGTGGACATTTAAGCTATGGATCCCCTTATTTGCACACGTTATATCAATTTGGAAGATAGACCTAAGCCAATAAGGCAAATGTAATGAAGGTTTAATCCTGCCACGAAAGAAGGGGTTAAAACTGAGGTGTTAAAATTTTTTGATACTGACATCATATATCCAATAGCTAATAGTAAGTGGGTAAGTTCAAGCCAAGTTATTTCAAAAAAATTGGGTAACAGTTGTTAAAAACGAGCATGGGCAGATAATACTCACTCGTACAGTTACGAGTAGGCATATATGCATTGATTATAAAAAAATTAAACCAAGCAAAACGAAAAGATCACTTTTCGTTATCATTTCTAAACCACGTACTTGAGAGAGTTGTTGGGCATGAATTTTATTACTTTTTTATAGTTATTCTGGTTAGTATCAAATTGAAATTGTTTTAGAGGATCACGAAAAAATTACTTTTACCTGCCCTTTCGCACATTTTTATTTAGAAGAATACCATTTGGATTATGTAATGTGCCCACAACATTTCAAAGGTGTATGATTAGTATCTTTAGCGATATGGTTGAAGACTATCTAGAGATATTTATGGATGATTTCTCTGTTTTTGGAGATAATTTCAAATCATGTTTGATTAATTTAGGAGTTGTACTTAACTATTGCCAAAAGAAGAATTTGCTTCTAAATTGAAAAAAAAAATCACTTTATGGTTACAAAAGGTATTGTATTAGGTGTCATTGTTTCATCTAAACGGATGGAAGTAGATAAAGCCAAAATTAAGTCCATTTCCACAATGTCAATATCTAAAATTATAAAGAATATACGTTCATTCTTAGGACATAAAGGATTTTATAGAAGGTTCATAAAACATTTTAGTAATATTACTAGACCTCTTTCTCACCTTCTTGTGCAAGATATACAATTCAAATGGATGCAGGCATGCCAAACAGTTTTCGATACACTCAAGGAAATGCTCATTACGACACTAATAATGCAACCTCTGGATTGATCACTACCATTTGAAATTATGTGTGACACAAGCGATTACGTAATTGCGCTAGTATTGGGACAATGAAGAGAGAAGAAGTCCTATGTGGTTTACTACGTAAGCAAATCCCCTTAACAAGGCACAAACGAATTATACAACAATAAAGAAAGAGCTTTTAGGTGTAGTCTTTACTCTTAATAAATTTCGTTCATATATTTTGGACTCACATGTAGTTGTTTTTATAGATCGTTCGATACTCAAATATCTCTTATCAAAGAATGATGAAAATCTATGTTTAATCTGATAGATACTATTGCTCCAAAAGTTCGATCTCGAAATCCAAGATAAAAAAGTGGAGAATGTGGTTGCTGACCACCTCTCTCGTCTGATATTTGATAATGATAAACTACAAATTAGAAACTCATTTCCTAATGAGCAGTTATTTTCTATTAGAACAATTCCATGGTATATGCTGATATTATTAATTTTCTTGTTGCAGGTAAAATGCCAAGTTATTGGAGTACGCAAAATAAGTGATGATTCCTATATGAGGTACATTGTTACTTTTATGATAACCCTTACCTATTTAAGTATTGTCAGGATCAAATCATTAGGCATTGTGTGTCTGATAATAAAATCCAAAGTGCAATTGCTTTCTGTCACACAGAAGCTTGTGGGGGTATTTTTCGTCTTAAAATATGGTGGTCAAGATTGTCCAATATGGAGGTCAAGCTTGTTGAGATTGATTATGTCTCTAAATAAGTGGAAGCCGCTGTATGTAGAAATAATGATCAATAAACAGTTATCAAATTTTTCAAGGAACATATGTAGTCCATATTTGTGGTTCCTAAAACTATAATAAGCAATAAGGGTTCTCATTTCTGAAAAAAAAACCTTTAAGAATTTGATGAAAAGGTATTATATCGCAAATAAAATTCCAAACCGTATTATTGGCAGTCAAATGGATAAATTGAATTAGCCAATAGGGAATTAAGTAAATTGTAGAGAAAACGGTTAATCCATCTTGCAAAGATTGGTCGTTTAGATTCATCGACACTTTATGGGCTTACTGTACGGCATATAAGACACTCTTAGGCATATGCCTCCATATAAAATAGTTTATGGAAATGCCTGTCATTTATTTATAGAGATTGAACATAATGCATATTGGACAATTAAAATGATTAATTTAGACTTCAATTCTGTAGGCCCATTGTGAACATTGTAAATGGATGAACTGGAAGAGTTAAGACGTGATGTATATGATAATTTATGCAT
This sequence comes from Dracaena cambodiana, assembly GCA_036321105.1. Taxonomy (NCBI): domain Eukaryota; kingdom Viridiplantae; phylum Streptophyta; class Magnoliopsida; order Asparagales; family Asparagaceae; genus Dracaena; species Dracaena cambodiana. Next base: position 11,082,009 of record JAYEPQ010000005.1, read on the forward strand.
TTCTAAGGAAAAGATAAAAATATGGCACAATCAACACATTTCACGCCATATTTTTCATCCATCCGACAAAGTACTTCTGTATAATTCATGATTTTATCTATTTTTTGGAAATTTGCATTCACGATGGATCAGACCATTTGTTATTAAAACTGTGTATCCACATGGTGCAATTGATATTGAAAACCCTAAGAATGGTTACACGTTTAAAGTAAACGGGAAACGTCTGAAAGACTACTTAGAATTTCCTAAGCACATGGAGAAATCTCATAATTTAGTGGATCCTCCAACATCATATGAGCTTAATGAAGACACATTATATATTATTGTATATTATGTCCTAATATTTTTTGTTTTATAGCACCATGAGTAGGAAACTGAGGTAATATCTAAGTACTCTCTCTTGAATTTTTCTTGTTCTTAACAGATTTAATAGAAATATCAATTCATTGAGGACAATGTGTATTTTATGTGTGGGGAATGCTTATGAAATTAACTGTAGTTTTAATATCCACGATGTTTTCAAATTTTTGAGAATTTCTCAAATTTTTTGAAGTTTTCAAGAAATTTTGATTCTTCTTAGTTTTTCTTTCAAAATCTTCAAAGAAAATCATTCCAAAAATATTTTCTAAATTATGATTGCTAACTTTAAAATTAGGAACTAACAATTAGTTTTAGAAATAACATTAGTTTAGAAATTAACAAAACTAAAAACTTTATATATAAATTTTTTTTTGGCTTGACAGTTCTCTCAACAGAGAACGACTATCGAAATCACTGTCAATTGTTGTTGACTGTAGGGTAGAATAACTCCACCCGAGAGTGGCTGTTGAAACAGCTATTGATGCAGCTGTTGAGAGTGGTCGAAAACCACTCTCAGTTATAAATAACCCCATGAATCTGTTCTCCAACTATAAACTCTAGTTTCTCTCTTCCACAACAACACAAAGGAGATTTCGTCCCCGTTCGATAGCAGAATTTAATCTTGCGCAATTTTTTTTTCCAAAATTTTACAAATTATTAAGCAAGTAAGTCTTTTCCTATCTAATTTTTCAAGGATTATTTTTATAAAAGGTAACCCATTTATAATAAATAGCCCATATATAATTGTTCAGTTCAATTATTTAGTGCCAGCTTTGGAATAAAAATGGTTTAGAATTATAATTTTATTGTTTTAACAAGCATATCTATTCAAAATGTCTAATTCATGTTTCATTTACTTTTATTATATATATATGTTTTATATATTTGCATTTATATATATATCAAATAATTCGGTCGGTTCAATTCTATTGAGGTTTTGAATTCCGAAACGAAAAATCGACTGAATTTCTATTCAGTTTTACATGTTCAGGTCGGTTTCGATTGATCTGAACTTTGCTCACCCCCAATATATCTAGTATTTTTTTTGAAAAAAAAATTGTATTTCAACTTGTTTTTCAATGTTTTCAAATGACGCTCAGCCCATTGTCATTATTTCGTGACCATTAAACCAGTAACGAGATCCACTACTTAAATCCAACTAGTCATTCCTTGCCTAAGAGACTCAAATCTCTAGCATTTGTAGCAAGCCCAAAAGCGTCAAATCTCTAATGCATGTCACTCCTCAAATCTCTAATGCATGTCACTCCTCCGTTAGAAACAACTCATCAGTAAATTCCCCAAAAAGAGTCTTTTAGGGGTGGCAAGTAGGAAGTGCACAATCCGGCTTGAGCACGACCCGCGCAAGGCACGGGCCTGTCGTGCCACGAGCACGGCACGTCCGCCAGGACGTAGGACCGGGCTCGGCCCGCCGGGCACGTGCCATGCTCGGGCCGAGGCGTGCTGGCACATTTTTTTTTATATATTTTTTAAAAATATTAAGTTGATTATTAAGTAAGTTTAGGAGAATAGTTAGATTATTTTAATTAGTTTTAACAAGAATAAACGATAGTAAAAATAAAATTTTATTATATTAAATCTCATTGCATTACATTGATATAGTTGCTTCATAAATCTCTTTAGAAATTATACAAACCCTGAGGAGAGGGGCCACGATCCTGACCGTCATCCTCAACTTACTCTTAGTGTTTTTTCCAAGAGATTTATGAGTTAAAAAATTACATAAATTTTTTAAAAAAATCACATTACAAAAATTATAAATGTAGAAATTATAATTCGAAAAGTAAAACAAAAGTCTATTTTCATTTATCTTCTGGTGAGATCTCTACTTCTATTTCGTTGGACAATTCTTGCTCTCTTTTTTCTGCGTCGAGCCAGTCCTTCAAGCAAACACACATTTCCAATGTGTATGCTGCCATTGAGCTTCTCCACTCCGTGAGCATTTTACCACCTGCACTAAAAACAGACTCCAATGCTACAGTAGACACTGAAAGAGTTAGTAGATCACAGACCATGTTGAAAAGCACATGATATATTTTTTCCTATGATTTTCACCAGGTCAAAATATCAAAAACTTCATAATTTTCAGGGGACACGTCATCTTCATAGTTAGCTTTTTCTAAATAATAATGTAGTTCGTTAAAATATGTACTAGATTCCCTAAGCTTTTTTCGGTGAAATACGGAGGATATTATTGGATTTCGGGTTTCTCTAATAGTTGGTTCCTTTATATATTGTGTTTTATCACCATACATATCTTCATATGTATGGTACATAATATCTAAACAAATTTTAATATCATTAACTAAATCCCTAACATTATCTTCATAACAAATATTTTTATAAAATAAACCTATTAAAATTTCAAGTCTAACTTATAATATGGATCTACAACAGTTACAAAATATAGTAAGTATAAAAAAATTTCTAAAATATTTATTAAATTTAGTTTCCATGGGTTGAACAATATCTTCAAGTATTGGGTGATTCCTACATTCATTAAAAACTGAGCTAATTTCTGTTAGATAATATAATGAATATATGTGTAGTTGGATAATAAGTGTGTGACAGTGCTCTAGTTGTAATTTCAAATTTTCTTAAAAATTTAGAAATGCAATACAAATGATGTCATTCATTAATATCTAAACTATATATTGGTAATTCTATTTCATTAAACATATTTTTTATATCTTTATATTGAATTACCATATTTAACATTTTATATATAGAATTTCATCTTGTTTTTATATTTAGAGGTAAAATTTTAAGTGAGATTTTAAAATTCCTATATATTTGTTTAAATGATTGTCTTTTTGGCCCACTATTTTTAATAAATAGTATTGTGTTTCTAAGTTTAGTTATTGAATTACTTACTATTCTTAATCCATCTTGTACACATAAATTAAGTATGCGATAAATACATCTAATGTGAAATAATTTTCCATATAAAATTGGTTTTGTAATATTTTTAGAATTTCTATTGCGGCTGTATTTTTAGAAGTATTATCGAAAGAAATAGAATTTTTTTTCTTTCTATTCCAAATGCTGAAAAAACACTAAGTAGGAATTGTGATAAATTATGTGTATTATGAGGGAATTCAAATCTCCTAAATCGAATTATTCTTTTTTGTATACACTAATCTTGATCTATATAGTGGGCCGTTATACATAAATAATGACAACTATTTAGGGCCTCCCAACAATCTGTCGTTATTACTATTCTAAAAATTAAAGATGTTAAAATAGCAATTAAAGTTTTCCTCTTATCTTTATATATTTTAACTATGTCGGATTTACATGTAGAATGCGTGACTTTTTTAAATTCGGGAGCAAAAGATTTTCATATAAAATTTTCTAATTTTCAGTTTTCTGATATAGAAAAAGGTTATTCCTCATGTACTATAAATATTGCCAAAATTTCTCTTGTGTTAATAGGATTGCAATTAAAAGTTCTTAAAGTTCCTCCGTAGGTGTTTATTTGTATTTGTTGTGGCTCATTTGGTGGGTGTGTTTTATCTAGGTGTCTTTTAAGATGACCTGTTTCACTACTTAAAGGGAATAAGTAGATTTTTTTTGACAATATTTACACCTAGCATTTCTAACACCATTTTCCATAATTTTTTTCATAATGTTTCCATATGTCCGATCTAGAAGTCCTACCGAGAGTAGTTATTTGGGTTTCGGATATGGTTGTTTCGATTGGTTCTTCTTCGGACATAGAAAATGATACTTGAGGAGGGTATTCTAAAAAGTTGGCAAAAATTTTGATATTCTTTACTTGTTAAAAAAGGAGAAAAAGAACCCGCAGCTTAAGAGTAAGAAGCATCAGACGAGTATGGATCCATTTAAAAAAACCTCAAAAAATCTTAATAAAAAAAATTAAATTATAAATATCTCTCCGCTGGAGAACCACTTGAGAGGTAGAGCAGAGAAATAAGTACTAGAGGGAGGAAGCTGAAAAAATGAAGAAAAACTTGCTTGAGATTTGAGAGTTGAGGCGTGCTTGAATCTTGATATTGAAGTTTGTTTGTTTGAGACTTCTTGATCACTTGATACTTTCTTGAAACTTGATTGAATATGGTAGAATTTATTTGGAAGAATTTTATGAATTTTTTTGAGAGAGTTGAGGATTGAGAAGAGTTTTGAGAGAATGAATTTGTTTGTGTGAAGAATATAAATGGAGGAGATGAGTGGTTATTTATAGGGGAAATAAATGTTTTTTTTTACAAAACATTTTGCAACCCCCAACGGCCATTTTGATCATTGGAGGGAAAAATTTGCAAAATAAAATTGCAAGAATCCTCCAATGGCTATAAAAATAGCCGATGGGGGCTCTGTACAAAAAACAAATTGCAAGAAATCCCCACTAACGGCTATAAACGGTTATTTAAAAAAAAAAAAATTAAAAAAAGGGCCAAGCCATGCCTGGCACGTGCCAAGCAATGCTCGGCCCACCCGGGTCGTGCCGTGCAGATTGCCTGGGCTATCTCGGCTCGGGCACGCCCCGAGCCGGCTAGCTTGGCACGGCTCAACCGAGTCGTGCCGGGCCGGACGTGCCCAACAGGCCGCCTGGCCCACTTGCCAACCTAGCTCAGTCCCCTACCCAACAACCTAGATATCCCTATATCTAGGGATGGTAATGGACTACGCCCGGCCTACTTACCACCTCTAACTCAGTCCCTCACCAAACAACCTAGATATCCCTGTATTTAGGGATGATAATAGACACATTTACGGACCAATTTTTAGCTTTTTTTATACAAAATTTTATATTAGAAAAATAAAATGGTCATATCTAATTTAAAATTTTGTATCAAGCGGGTCAAAAATTGATCCATGAACATATCCATTACCATCTCTACCTGTGTTAACATCACGAAACAATCCGACACCTAATAAGGAGCAGAAATCCTATTAAGAGTATATCCCAGAGATTACTTGTAAAATGAGTTGAATTCTGAAGAATATTACCACCTTACTCGCTGTTTTACATTCCGAAGTATTCAAATCCATCTACATAAACAATATAGATCATCTTTCCATATAGGAAGTACTCTGATAATAATTTCACTCCCTAACAAGTTAGCATAATTCGATCTCCCCCGATCATAGAAACGGAGGGCCCAGATCTCTCCTAATTTCTCGCCGTGTTCATAAATAAAACTTGTTTCTTTATTCAATAAATAAATACATAATGGATCAGAACCTCCCCAGGTTCGGGCTAACAGGGCTCAGGTTCGGACCCGAAGCGGATTACCTCACCACCCCATCTGTCTCACAGTTCGTTGAATTTTCCGCACTATTTCGATCACTTTATCTTTGCAGCGAAAACCTCCATTCTCTCTCTCTCTCTCCCCCCCTAAAATAATCTGTTTCTCAAAAATTTTCAATTTCTCTCAGTTGAATCTTTTCGAAACCCTAAGCTGGAACGGTGGCGCGAAGAGAGGAGGGGAAACGTAATTATTGCTTTGGGGGATCGATTTCGATCGCCATTTGTGGGGATCTCGCGGAATCCGAGTAAGTTCGCGTGAACCCTAGATCGATGGGTGGTGCTTCTGTTGGTTGATTTTTACCTGGGGTTTATTTCTTCGCTGGGTGTGCAATCTGATTTTGTTCCGATATGGGGGTAATCGGGTTGGAGATGGGGGATCTTTTATGCATATATTGTGGAATTTTTGAGAGGTATTTGATGGGATTTTGAAGTTTTTTTTTTTTCTTTTCACGTTTTTGTAGCTGGATCAGTGGTAAAGGTTGGTTCTGGCTCTAGGGTTTGAGGAATTGGGGTTGCTATAAATTTCTTCTGAGGTGGAGAAATAAATGAAGCATCTTTTTTGCTGCTTGCTTAGTAGCATCTGGTTTTTGAGTCGAGTGCATGCGATGTAGATTTTTGGGTTTTGGTTTGTGTTTTTGTTTATGGGAATTAGTAAGTTCCATAATTTGGGTACTATTTGTTTGGTAATTGGTTCCTTCGGATGAGCAGCTTAAGACTGTCCAGAATTTCCTTTTGAGCTTGATTTTTTTTTTATTATAAAATGGTGCATGAATAAGGTTTGTTAGAGTTGCAGCTTTGTTTATCTCGCTTTATCCCTTTTTTTCCATATATCATTGTTATTTATTTAGAATATTCCATCTATAATTGTTGACCATAAGCATTTCCTTTACTACTTGCAAGTTGAAGTCTTTTTAAAACTTAAAGAAAAACTTTATCATTTTTTTTCGCTGTTCTCCTACGGTATCTTGTCCTTTGCATTATCAAGTCTGTGAGTACTTCGTGTTCTTCAATGATCTTTCAGGACTGCTGGCCCTAAAGATCTGTTAACACATCAGAATGGTGTATAGCATTATATTAAGACCTTATTTAAGCTGTGTTATGTTGACCTCAGTATATGTCATGACATGATTATTCAGGGGACAAAGGTTCTTCTTGTTTTTAATAATATCAGTAGAATTAGACACACTATTTACCTATTTATGTGACTACAGTTCTTAAAAAGCCATGCTTAGCTCTTTAATTGTACTCCATCTCCTCCGTTGTTCTTTTTTTTTTAAAATTTTGTCTGTGTGTGTGTGTGTGTGGGGGGGTGTACACCATTCACCTATTAATGATGCTGATGCTGCATTTCTAATGGAGCTATTCCTATAAATGTATTTTGTACTTCACTATGTCCTTTTGGACTAGATTGTTAAATCCTTTGCTTCCTTTCCCAGGTTGGATCTATTTTGTGTCAGCAATCATTTACTGTATATACTATTTCCATATCCGTTTCTTGTCATATTATCATGTTATCTGTGTTGAAAGATTACAAGATCACTACACGTATCAAATCTGCTACTATGGTTCTGCCTCTTTTAAGTAACTAACTTGGCAATGTTGTAGGCTATGGTTTTACAAGGTTAGCTAGCCTGATAATGCATGTGCCTTCGTTATGTAAAAAGATATTAGAGGGCCTCATACGAACATACTACACATTTCCTATGTGGTTCCTTTCTAAATAAAGAAAAAAAATGTTTCAGGAATTTTCCTCATCAGTAGAGATCATTAAAAGCCTACTAGTTTATTCTACTTATAAAGATTTGGCTGCAGATTAGCTGAATGATGCTTCTCTGTTTAGGTCAGTACTCTGGAAATGACATTCTTGACAAAACGAACTATCTTCCAGAATAAAAATCTACTGCTTTTACCTCCTCTCCCTAGGTGAGCTTCGTCATCATTATTTTTTTTCGTTTTTCTTTTTTAATTAAAAAAATCTAAATCTTTGTAGTTCCTGGTAACTATGAGATATTCCTAATTTCTGTTTCCTCTATTTTAGCTGCATCGTGTCTTTGCTTCTATTCAATCATTCCCTTAACCATAATATAACATGATTTATTTGTTTAACCAATATTAAAATGTTTGTATGATAGTTCATTCATCATGAGAAGTTTGGAAAATTTTGAAGTGTGTGTGTGTGTCTATATATATATATATAGAGAGAGAGAGAGAGAGAGAATAAAAGCTATTTCATTTATAAGGTAAAACGGTATATTGAAACATATGGCAAATTTTCTCATGTTATGAATTCTCCCTATGAAATATTTTCAGTGGTTCTTTCAGATCTAGTTTTTTTTTTTTTTTTTTTTTTTCTTTTTCAGAGTTTTAAACTTCTAATCTTTTAGAATAATATTGCAGGCAAGGGAATGGAATGCTTTTGTATACAAACAATGGCTTCTTTTATATGTTTTGGGGAATTCTAAAAATGTCCACATATGTACTTGGTTGAGAATTGACCATTGTTTTCATGTTTTTCTCCAAGGACCGTTAGGCCTGTGAAGCTTACATATCCCTTTAGTGTTTGTGCTATTTTATCACTCAAAGCACTTGCTGCTGTTGCTAGGGTTTCCTATCTATGCCTGGGAATGAAATTCCTGAAAATATCCACAATTTCTTTGATCAAGACAACTCCTCCCAGGGCCATCAATCTCAAGCAGGAGGTGGAGGTTGGCCAATTTTGAATAATCCATGGGTTAGTACTCATAGGCTGAATGGAGGGCCGCTTGCTTTTCACTCAAAGAGCCATACATCACAGTCATCAGGTACATATCTTTTAGGACAATTCTTTTTGCATCTAGTCTAGAAGTTGAAAGTTATATTATCGCGTTAATTATTTTTGTTAAAAGAGGGACAAAAAATATTTTATATCTAGCATTATAGACTGATTAGCTGATCAATGGCTAATTTGCATTATTAATAAACTTGTGCGTTGCTATGGTATTTAGCAGATCCTGAGCAAGGAAATAGTTTGCAGCCTATACAAACACCTTTTGGCTCAAATTCATTGCATAAGCCAGAGCTTATCAGAAGCCAGCCCAGTCACCAACAGTTCAATCTGAATGGCTATATGCATGGTTCCAAAGGTCTCCAGGCAAGGCCTATTCAGGCAGAATTTCAGGGAGATGGTGGAGTCTCTGATGGTCATAACTTAATGCAGAGAGACTTCTCTAGCTTTCAATCACCAAACAACAGTTCTCCTGAGTATAATTCTGCAGTAACAAGAAGTTCCGAGAGACCTGAGGCAACTGAGGCTCCTGTTAACTTTGATTTCCTTGGTGGCCAGCAGCTGATGAGAAGCCAACATCCAGGAATCATTCCAAGTCCGATTCAGCCTCCAAGGGTCAATGACATGCAATTATGGCAAGAACACTTGTTATACAAACAATTAAAAGAGATGCAGCGACAGCAGCAACTAATGCAACTGCAACAAGGATTAAGGCAGCAGAATTCACTTGGCCAACTGTCTGATGTTGGAAGACAAGCTAGAAGCAATCAGATTCCGGCTATTCTCAGTGGCATGCCTGTTAATAATGCATCTAATAACATGTGGTCAAATGAACTTGTTGGAGGTGAGTCGAGGTTGCCTGGTAGCCCTCCTATATTTCTTTCTGGGAATACAAATTGGGTTCAAAGATCATCCATGCAAGGAATTCCAAATGGCATGTTTTTGCGTGATAAAGGCCAAGCAGTACAAACTACGGGGCTTGCTCCACAACAGCCTGATCAGTCTTTATATGGTACTCCTGTTGCTTGTACACGAGGCACACTGAACCATCAGTCACAGTTCCAAGGAACACATGGGACTACTCATGATATCTCGTCAATGCAAGTGGATATCAGGGCCGGTGAAAACCAGATGGAAGAGCCATCAATGCAGTCGTCTGCATTTAATTTCTTCCAGAGTGACCAGTCTGCAGGTCCTGGGCAGGGCTACTTACAGGATGGTGTTCCGCTTGCTAAGCAAAGGTTTAAGGAAAAAAATCTACTTCAGAATGCTACTATGCAAGTCATGAGCAGTGGTGCTTCATCAGAAAAATTTCAGCAAGTGAATCACTTCTCACCAAGTGTTCAGGTTCAGGAGATGTCAGGAATGTTATGTGAAAAGGCAGTTGAGCAGGTCACGCCTTCTCATTTGATAGCAAACTTGGATCCTACTGAAGAGAAACTGTTGCTCAGCACAGATGATGGAAATCAGGACTCCTCGCTTGGGGTTAATAGTGACAGAAACACGGGAAGATATCTTCGCAGGCATCTTACACAAAATGATGACTATTTTAGTTCCTTTCCTACCATAAATAGTGGAAGTTGGAGTGCTCTCATGCAAGAGGCTGTAGAAGCTTCTAGCAGTGACATAGGACTCAATGAAGAATGGAGTGGATTGAGCTTCCAGAAGAGAGAACTGTCATCTGGGAACCATTCAGCAATGTTGCAGGATAATGGAAATCAGCAAGCATGGCATGGCCAGAACCTTGAAAATGCGTCTTCTCTAACTTCAAGACCACTTCCTTTATTTAATGATACCAGTGCAAGCTCAAGTTGTCATGCCACACGTAATTTTCAGCTGTCTATGAATTTCTCTCTCCATCAGACTGAAAAAGTCTCAGCTGATGCCTTCCAGGAGTCCTATCAACACTCTTCTAAAGAATCTGTCAGCAAGCCTTTTGATCATATTCATCACCAACCGAAGCAATTAGACAGAGATAGTACTCAAGGACAAAAACTATTCAATTATATTCCAAATGGTGTTTGGGCTGGACGAACACCTGAAGAGCCAGCAAACTCTGCACATTCTTCAGAGGCGGAATTCAATCCCCATAACGTGCAGCATTCTTGGACCCACCAAGAGAAGGTGTCATTGCAAAACCACTCAGGTAACAAACTAAATGGCTGGAATGCCCAATCATTACCACCTATGGGAGCTAATGCTTCAAATCTGTACGATAATGATGACAAAAGACAGCATGTTCAGGATAATGATACTGAAAGATCCATGAACATGGAAACAGATCATAATGGAAGCGTGTGGAAGGTTGCTGGAATGGAAGCAGCAACAGATATCCCTAGTTCAGCTGGCCGAAGGGAAACAGATGGATCTGATACTGGTAGTCCTATGATGCATAATGAAGATTCCCGTACAGTCAATCTTTCCGTCATTATGAATTCCAACAGTTTAAACTTGAATCAGGAAACAAATCAGCAAGTACTTAATAGGCCTCAACTTGATTTTGGAAAACATGTTGCTGTTGATGCTTTTCCCCAAAATAAAAAAGAGGAAGTTTCAGTGAAATATCAGAATCAGCTCATGGACATTCCGCAGACATGGGATTCATCTATGTATGCCATGGACAGAAAATCAGGTGAATCATGTGCTTATTACAGAGAAAATAGCCACCCAGGAGATGGTAAGAGTGAAGGGTTTATTTCTGCTAACTCTCAGCCTGGTCATAATACTGAAGGTGGAGTTAGTGGAGGAGAGCATTATCTGCTAGCTAGAAATGAGCCCCAATCTTTGACCAATACCAGTCTTAAATCATCTGCACAGTCTGGTCAAAGAAACATGGGGCCTCGCAGGTTCCAGTTTCATCCAATGGGAAATGTAGAGATGAGCAGAGAGTCCATAGACCCCCAGAGGCACAATTTGTTTTCTCAAGGTCTCTCTCAATCAGCAGTTCAAGGATTTAGAGATCAGGAACGACGATATATTGCGCACTCGCATTTTGGTGGTCATTCTTTGAATAATGCTCTGGATGCAGGGAAGGTAACATATGTTATGCACAAATTGATACTTAGTAGTTATCATTTTAGGTGAAATTCCTTCTATGCAATTTATACAAGATGAAAGTTAAAAAAAACCTTAAGAGAGGCTGAAAAAAGCACACAAAAAACCTCAAAACTGCATTGGAGAAACTAACTGTTTATATTGTAGGCAAGCTCCTCAAATAAAACCATACAAAATGAACCAATCAAGGATGCTAGACGACCTGTTGGAATGTAAAAGAAACTAGCTCTTAATATAGGTTCATCCTTCATCCAAAAGTGGATAAAATAAATCACAATATACTTTAAAGGCAGTATGAAAGGAAACAGAAAATTGAAATGTTGAACAAAATCAATACTCAATAGCATACAAGCACGTTCAGATGATGCCTCCTAATTGAAGATGTGAATGTGATTGTCCAACATGTTTTTCCTTTGCATCGTTCAATATCTGGTGCATGCTCCGAGGAACAGGATTTTAACTCTTTTCTCTGCTATAATGGAATCTGATCTCTTTCTGATGGGAACGAGTTACGTGAGAAACAGAAATAGGGCGATTTTCCCTAACCATCGATTGGACTAAATGTAACCAACTCTACCTTCAGAAGAAAATAACTCTCCGACTAATCTACATGCCTCATCTTAAACTCTGAGGCTATCAATCTTCACATAAAAACCTATAAGTTCCACATAGTACTTTTTTTCCTTGGTTGAAACATCAACATGTTTTACTTCTTAGAACTGATTCCCCAAGCAAAGAAAAGAACTTCAGACATTTTTTTCATGGCAATAAAGAATTTCAATGAGCACCTTGGTTCATTAGGTCTGAATATCCACTTCAAAATCTAACTATTTAGTTTCAATTTCTTGATTGTGTTGCACCTTTAAAACTCCAGTTTGTTCTCTAAAGGCCAATATGATTATTCAGTTTTTTCTAATCACCTAAGTGACGTTCAACTTGAGTGGCATATTTAAAAACATTTTCAACAGTGTCTGTCTTCTCTTAATAAAACCCCATCAAACGCATTGTTTAATCAAATTTCCATATTCTTGTAATTCACTTTGGAAGAACATCTCCAATAATCCTGAAACCTCATTCAAAGTTCCGGTCATTAATCAGTCTGCATCGTCAATACTCTCTCCCATCTTTTGGGATTGTTACTTTTCTAAGGTCTTTTTCTTCTTTTTTTTCTTTTTTCTTTTTCGTTTCAAGAACAAACAGTTAGAAGTAATTGATCTATTCTTGCACGCACAATTAGAACATGAAAAAAAAGGATGGCTGAATGTGCTGTTCTAATTGCATACAAAATACTCAAGAAAAAGAAAATATGTATTTCATTGGGTAGTGAAAGTTTTCATCTGGCAGAAGTCATCATCTTGTGCATCAATAATTGCATCTTACTTTCCATATTGAAAAGCACCATGTAATTCGTGACTTATCCAGGGAAGAGTTTCACTTTTTTCTTTGTGCTTTTGCATTCTGCATTAATTTAATCTTTGTACTCCTATTGGTTCTAATGATTCTAGATATCAACTTAATTTCTTAACTAGTAGAATCTGGTGCTTTTTTCTTCTTTCAGCTAAAATTTTGTCATATTTTGTCTGCTGAAAATTCTAAACATGTTCAGTCATAGAGCTTCGTTCGTTTACTATTATTGATTCTTTCCAAGGAGGTTTCTGTTTCATCAGTTTTACGTTAATGCCTTCTTTGGAATCTTAGACTTCTTAATCTGATCTCCTCGGTCAACAAGGACGCAAATATTTTGGAAGTATATTTTTTTTAAAGCCCTTTACGTGATTAAGAGGAGCATAGTTTCATCAAATAAGAAATGTTTTCCAGAAACTTCCCTTTTCACCTCTTCTATTATGTAAGATGTTGATGGGATATTATCCTAAAGTTTTTCCTAGAAACCTGAATGGTTAAAAACCCTTGGACTTGTGCCTGCTGAATCATCACTTTTTCTTGACACAAAAATGTGAACAACTAACTTCCAGTGAACTTCCTGAGACAGATTAAATTGTCACCAGCTAGAACTAATAAAACCTACTTGACTATTTGATTTAGACATTAAAGTGTCACCCTACCCTTTTTATTTACTGGATATAGTTAATTTTGTTTTCCTATATCTAGGGGCATTTGACTGATTTACAAAGAAATGCCAAAGCAGCAGAAGAAATACAATGCAGAGGTGCCATGTCCAGTGATTCTCTCACACCTTCCTTTAATGGATCAATTTCTCAGTTTCCTGAGAGCAGAAGAGCTGGCTCGTCTAGGTATTGATTGATCTCTGTCTTGCTTTGTTCTCTATATCTCATCGTTGTTAGTTTCTAAAAGAAATTTACCTGTTCTTAAGATATCGTCGCTCCACAGCAAATCCTACATACCTCTACATATGTCCATTACCACTTCTATCGATACGAATACATTCTTATATTCTTTAACATCTTTCCACATGAGAGGATGTTCAAATTTTTGGCATAATTCCTGCTATAATTGATTTTTCTAACCCATTGTTTGATATCTTGCCTTGTAGTCAAAATATACTCGAGCTTCTTCATAAGGTGGACCAATCAAGGGTAGGAAAAACAGTTGAATGCTTTGGTTTTTCTGAACAGAATACACCATCTGGCAGACAGGCGGCAGATACTTCTGATGGATCTTCTTCACATCTCCAGCGTAGCCAGTCATCTTCATTCCAAAGCTTTGGTTTAAAATTGGCCCCACCATCTCAACGACAATCTGTTGCAGACCATGCTTTGCCTCCACAGGCTTCCTTACAAGCTGTTAGTGATTCTAATCAAAGGACTTTTGACTTAGGGACAAGGAGAGAAGATCAGTCAAGGCCACCATCCTCAACTTCTGTTCAATCTGTGCCTTCTGATGTTGATACAGGTCAAAAAGAAAACCAGGGTGATAGATCTTTTCCCACAGGACATAAAAACAATGCCATGCACTCAAACTTTCAAGGCAATCAATTGGCAGCTTCTGAGTACTCACTTAGAATGAATAAGTCTCTACTGCAACAGCGGCAGCAGCAACAGCAGCTGCAGTGGAAGCAACTTCAGGAGCAGCGGCAGCGCTTCACTTCTGCATCCATGTCTACACCAAATGATCAGTCACAGCATATTCAACAATTTGGTGTTGATGCTAAGCAGTTTTCTCATCCTGGGAAGAGACAGGAGTCTCATGATGGAGTTATGCTAAAGCAGTCTTCGATGGCGTCAATGCCTTCTCCTGCTGGCAAGCTTCCTGCTTCCAGACTGACTTCATCCACTGATGGTAGTGCTTCTGCTGCTTCACAGTTTTATCCTGCCAATACAGGTCATTCTCAATCTAGAAATGCAGATTCTGATTCAAGAAATTCCAGCCAACGAATCCCTTCTGTAGAAAGGTCTCATCCTTCTGCCACACCAGCTGTGTCTCAACAAAGTGGCTTTTCTACGTTAAATAGTGTATGGACAAGTGTATCATCTCAAAAACGCCCATCTGGATTACAGCCTCAAGGAATCGTTTCCCATGTACTTCAATCCAGGAGTTTTTTGCCCAGTGGTAGGGAATCCTTGCAAGCCCCACAGAACCCAGATAATCATAACAAGAGGAAAGGAGAAAGGGCACCAACTGAGTTTGGTGCATGTTCTACTAATTCACAGCAATCTACTTACGGTGAAGATCATTCTTTAAAAAATAATGTCTCGCAACAAATGCCATCTCCTGATAGGGTAGATGCTGATGCTAAGGCAGGAAGCATAGCAGGAGGTCCAATGACGGAACCAGAGGCAAAGGATCATTCAGATGGAAATCCTGCTGTTTTCGTTTCTCCATCAATTCACCTACATCAGCAGGACCTCAGTAAAGGAAAGTGTGTCCAGGACTCAGTCATTGACAGCCACAAGGGACAAGTCTCCCTTTCAAGTATTGCCTCTTCAGGGGCTTCTGTTCACTTTCTGGAGTCATCAGCTGTACAGCAACGAAATAATTACTCCCTGTTGCACCAAATGCAGGCAATGAAGGGTACAGATTCTGATCCAGCTGGAAGGGCTGCGAAGCGGCTTAAAGGAGCAGATTTTGGTATGGACAATTCGCAGATGGAGTCGGCAGCACGTCAAAGGTATATTTATGGCCAGAACACAGTGTTCAGAGAAAAGGATGCAACTTCGCAGAACATCTCATTGTTAGCTGATGTTAGAACGTTAAGCTTTTCAGCAAAGGATAACAATGAGATCAGTGCAAGCACACCAATGCAGAAAATTGGCAGAGAAGTGCCAGCGCAAGATCTACTCACCTATAAACAACATGATCAAAATCGTTCCCATCCACTTGGTAAAACTCCAACAGAACCTTTTGCTGGAGGTAACGAGCGTCCCCAGATTAGTCCTCAAATGGCTCCCTCATGGTTCGATAAGTATGGAAACTATAAAAATGGTCAGACTCTAACAACATATGGCGGACTTGGTTATTTTCAAAGGAATTCAAACGGTTTTGGCCAGAACTATGTTTCCTCTAAAGTTTCTGAGGACGTGGTTCATTCTATTGTGCCACAACAGAAATATGATGCGAGTCTAGTTGGTAGTCTTCAACAAAGTACATCGCCCACTACCATAGAATCAAATCATGCTGCTCCTTCCCCTGGCCATTTACCATTAGAGGCCACTGACAACTCTATAATTCTGATACGAGAGAAGCGCAAAAGTGCAATGTCAGATCTTCTGCCATGGCATAAGGAGGTGACACAAGGTTCCCGTATGCTGAGAAGTATCAGGTGGTGCCTCAATAGAGTGCATGCTTGCCATTTCATTTATTTTTAGAACATGAAAACATGTCATCTATAATATAATTGGTTTCCTTCAGTTAAGTTATAGCTAATTAATTGACAGAATGGTTGAAAATTGTTACAGCATAATGGAGCAGGAATGGGCTCGGGCTTCCAATAGGCTAATTGAGAAGGTCGGTTTGGACTATATTTTGTTTCAGAGTATCTTTTATTTTTCTCAGCTCTACTTTTGTGGATCTCATGTTTCCATTCCTCATTGTAGTTGGAAGAGGAAAGTGAGAGGATAGAGGATGGGATGGGTAGATCACGGAGAAGGCTTATATTCACAACTAAGCTAATGCAGCAAATTCTTTCCTCTGTACCAGCTACATATCTTCGTGCAGATGCTGCTGTATCACATGAATGTGTTATATACTTAATGGCTAAGCTAATACTAGGAGATGCGTGTAGCCTGACATCTTGTTCAGGGTCTCATGCAGACCTAGGTAGCGGAAACACGTAAGACCTGCTTCTGAAATTCCATTTTTATATATCTGTATGGCCAATGCCTTAAGATGCACAATTTACATCTACACATGACCACCATATGCTGCTTATGAATCTCGATATGTAGATTTTGCAGTCAATGATGTATTCCTGCAATCTTTTCTGGTACCTGTTTATGCGCTGATCAGTCTGATTAAGTTTAATTAACTGAAATCCAGGATAGCAGGAAATCTTAGCATGTCTGAGGAGGGAGGCTGCAATCATTTCTCTAAATTCATGGAAGATTTCATTGGAAGATCAAAGAAGCTGGAAAATGATTTTCTGAGGTAGGAAACAAATTTCTGCTGTTTTATCCTTCCTTTTGGTGGTTCATATATCTCTAGTTGAATGAAAATTGTGCAATATTTTCATTCTTATGAGCAATATTGCTATCCTTATCGGATTATTCTAGAGACTTGTGCTTTCGAATGGGAGCTTGGCTGTCTCATGTCATTTTGGTTTCTGTGTTTTTTTGTGGCGAAATTTATAGTGACATCTATACCAAGGAACACTAATTTGTTTGAGCAGTGTTGTATGGATATTTTACGCAGTTGTAATTAGGATATCTTTAGTTTCATAGATGGGAAGATTCCAAGAAACCTGATATATATCTACTATGTTTAATGCAAACCCTTGTGGGGTGCACAATTCAATTTGGGATTGGATTTGTCTCCTTTCAAAAATAACTATGAAGTCAATCTAATATATGTACCACCATACCAAAATTCAGATTGGACACTTAAAATTTGTGCAGGCTTCAACTTTAATATTTTCATTCATCAGTGCAAAAGAATTACATGAAAATTTTTAGGAAATCCCTTTCACATTCGTTAACCATATGACATTTTATGGAAAAGTTTGGCAATGTCCTCTTTTTAAACTAATTTACATTTGTTCTGTCGTTTTTCTTGATCTATCAAGTTGTTACTGTTACTTTCAGTTTGGCTATCAATTGAGTAAATTCTTCTTTCTACATGGATGTTTGCCACCAATTTGTGATGCATTAAATCCTAAAACTGATCATAATCTATCAGGTTGATAATAGCAATGTCAAATATCAATCATATGCTATAATACATAGATCAAGCTTTAACATATTTGAATTGGTGTCAGTATCGATCAATGGTTTAAGGTATATAATTGGCAATGTTAGCATATCATCTTGCCAAGTTCTGAAATAGCTGCAATTTTGTACTAATATTATAGAGTATATCGCATATCAAATACCTTAAAACCCGATATCATATTTGCTATATTATAGAGCATGTCATATGGTAGATAACTAAAATCTCAATATAATTTTTGTTGTGTGTCCCACCATGTGACATACTTTGTCGCCTACCGTCCTACGCTTGCACCCAAAATTGTTGCTGATTTTGTGCAAGTTATCCGGGCACGCTACGACAACACAGTCTACGCTTGTTGCTTGCTGGTTTTTCCATCATCCATTCCACAACAAATCAAATGAAACCACTTTGGATTTCTTTTGATTTGATTTGACACCCTTGTTCCGCTCTCGCTCGCTACTATTAACGGTTTCTCTTTTGATTTTCCTTCTCTTTATTGATAGCCGCCAGCTCAGGAAAAGTTATGTGAGTTAGCGGCAAAACTATAATGATCCAATGATTTTTCTTTAATTTTTTTAACAATTACTATCTCTATCTACTTAACTTTTTTAGAATTAAATTTCATAAGTTTTAGAGTTTATTTACCCTTTCATCAAGTGCATACAAAATATTTTATTCATTGAAAACCGTTAATTTTGTGTTAACTTGATGGATGACCAAATCAAAACTAAAATCCAAGAAATTGGGTATGAGTGAACCCTAGGGGGTCGAGATCATAATCCAAAAGAAAAAATTTTAAAAAAGATTATTGGAGATGGTGGAAATGAACTGCAGCTCAGGTAATTTGCGTGAGCTGTCAGTTCATTTTCATTTTTTTCATATATATATATATGTATAGAGAGAGAGAGAGAGAGAGAGAGAGAGACTTGGATCCTTGCAGAAGGATTTGGGGTCATATTTTTCTATTGATATTTGATGATGGGTTTTATTATGATCCATTCCATTAGAGTTAATCTATATCATTTAAAGTCTCTTAAAACCAAAAGTCAAAATTTTTGAATTTTTTTTTTGCCTATACATGAAGTAGGCACTGTTTGGAGGGTTTAAATTGTGAGTTGGTAACTTTAACAGTGTATAATATTCTAAACCTAAAGAAAGCTTATGTGGTAGGATTTCTATGTATTTGGACCATCATCAAATGTTTGAATTGACAAGGTTTATGCTCTAGAGTGTAAATCTATGTATAATACTATTTTTCACTGTTAATTTTGTCCCTACTTTGCATGTGTAAATCTATGTTAATAACAAGTTGGTAACTTTAACAATGTTTAATGTTCAAAACCTAATAAAAATTTGTGTGGTAGGATTTCTAGGTACTTAGATCATTACCAAATGTTTGGATCGACAAGGTTTATGCCTTGGGTGTAAATCTATGTATAATACTATTTTTCACTGTTAATTTTGTCCCTACATGATGCATGTGCAAATAAAATTTAAAAAAATTATTTATTTATTTTTAGCCAATTTAAGTAGTGTAGGTCAACTTTTATGGAATGGCCTTCCATATAAATAGCCTAAGGTTTATCTTGGAAATTTGAAACAAGAACTCTTAAGTGCTATTTTATATTCATATCTGTTATGGTAAATATTATATAGAAGATTAATAATTATGCTTGAACTATACTTTCGATTCATGTTAGGAAACTAAGCTTGTAAACTTGTTGGCTTTTTGTGACTTTTTACCTCAAGGTTAGTCATCTTCAATCATATATAAGGATTGGACAACAAACTCTTCATTGAATCTAAAATGTTAAGTTTAACTTTTTTTTTTCCACCACATTAGTCGCCCACAAGTTCTTTGTGCTCTTTGTACTAATTCACATTTAAAATTTTGATCGACACTCATCTAAGAGAGAGAGAGTGGGAGATGCATTGGATCTTACGTGTGTGCATGAAACAAGATATGTGCACCAAATTGAGTGAGGGAGGTGTGTCGAGAATCATGATGATTGGTGGTTTTTGGCTTGATTGAGATCAGCATCTCGATATGGAAAGCAGAGAATGACTGCAAACTGGATTTGTATCCTTCTTTATAAAGATAGAAAAGCTGGTCATGTATGTAAGGATTCCTTTGCCCAGTGTTGAAGAAATACTTATTATTGGAGCAATACATTGGTAGGTTACATATTGGTGGATGAAGTTATGAACCTTTCATCCATCTCCTGAAAAGCATGTATGTGCTTGGCGTATCTGGATAATAATGTATTCTTCTCTTTGCATCAGAATTGACATTTTAGTTCAGTGAATCTTTCAACATTATACCTTGGTATCCTTAGTTGATTTGTAGGTCGTAGGCATCTGATGGTCTCGGTGAATACTTGCATGTATATGGTAATGTTTAGTTTGGGAGTATATCTTACTAAATGCATGATGCATGAGTTATTTAATTGAGAAAATGTGTGAGTTATTTAATCGAGTGGAGTTGCGGAGCTTGGTCATGGGAAACTTTGGACACAGTTTCTTTTTCCTTTTTTTTTTCTTTTTTGTTTTTTTTGGAGCTTGGTAGGAGCTAGGTTATCCTCCACCTTTGCTGGACAGTTTATTTGAGGTAGTGGCACATCTTGTTTTTTTTATATATATATTTAATCTTAGGTGCTTAAAATGTTAACGTCAAATCTCTTGTTGCAATTGTTCCTTTTCTTATGCTGGCCCTGCAGTTACTGAGCTAACAGACGTGGAGATGCCAACATGGGTGTGACCAAACATGATTCAGTGACACGCACCATATTTTGAAAATACATTCAAAACTAGATAAATTTTTGTGTCTGATAAGGTGTCTGACATGACATGGCCTGAGAATAGAAGTATCTGTGCTAGCTAGGAGTTAACAATCATGCCAAAAGTACTTTATGGGCTAATGAAAATTCTTGGGGCCAAACTTGAGGTTAAACTTGTCCTTTAAGATTTTGGGATATGAACATTTGGCGGTTAGATATAATAAAGCCCAGTTTTATTAGAATCAATGTTTAAAATAGCGATAACGGTAACGTAACGTTTTGCTTTTGTTAGGTTATGTCGCATGTAGCGTGACGCATAACGGAGGTTATGCAGTTTTCTATTTATTTAATAAAAATAAATATAAAACTACATAAAATAATTTTTATAAATTAAAAAATAAATTTAAAATATCAAAAAAGAATATAAAACCATTTTGTAATACATAATCTATTCAAATGTTATATTAAGTTTTTTTTCACATATCTTCAACCGTAATTCCAGTTATCATTTAAACAAGAAAGCAAGATTTTAATTTTTTATTTCAATTCTAGTTATTATCATTATTGTAATTTATATTTTGTAATGTTCAATTTATCTTATTTATAATTGTTGATTTCATTTCAATTAAAAATTCAATAGAATCAATAAGTAATTTTCAGCAACCGGCGGAGAAATACAAGTGAACAAGGGAACAAAATTAAATTAACAAGTTAGCAATTCGACAAACAAGCCAACAACTAATTAAGTAAAAAATTACAGTAATTCGCTAATAATCAAAATAATAATCAACAACAATATATAAATTACTAAAAAAATAATTGTAAATAACATAACATAACTTAATTTTACGTAACGTTATCTAATATAATGTAAAATAACGTAAAGCACTGAGTTATTTTCAGTTGTTATGTAGCGTTGGGGTTCCGTTAGGTTACGTAACGCAATATAACGGGTTTCATAACGCGTTATTTTTAACATTGATTAGAATTACCTTTAGCAACTATTATTAGTAAACCTGAAGTTTATTATATTGGAATACTGGGGTGTCAATTTGGGTGGTATATCTCCTGAATTGAACTTTTTTCTTGAAGCATCCATTGAGCGTACTGTTTAATTGAATATACCCATTTCTAGTACTCCATTGTATATGGAATAATTTTAACATGTATGCGGAATAATTTTAACATGTAATTAGTTAATCTTTTTGTTCTTAGAAACGCAAGTCTAAATTATTTATAAACATTATTCTATGTGCCAGTACACACACCTAATACACTGTTCTCTGTAACAATTTGCCTATGTTCTGCATTGTTTTCAAATATTTTGAGATTCGCGTGCCAATATTTTTGCTTAGTCATGAAAAAGTAATCATTACAATCTCCATAAAGGGACATGAGACTTTGCCTTTGGAAAAGAAGCTAAGTCTAGAACAGATATATATATATATATATATATATATATATATATATATATATATATATATATATATATAGTGACGCAATAGCAGCTGAAAAAATCCATATCTCATCTGTAAGATCACTAGATAAACTATCCCCTTGTCCAATGTATCATTGTAACTGGATGTCATTAGTTGTTTCTATTTAATAAACTAGTACAATAAAATTTTAAGGTCTTAAAGGAGGCATATTCATGTCATGCAATGAAATGAATAATGGATTGAAGATCCATAGATAATTTTTTAAATACTTATTAGCAACAGAGGATAACAAAATGAACCATAACAAAATTATTTTATTTATGTGTAAAATGTCACGAAGCAAAACTATTATAATTTGTGCGTAAACTGCCATGTCCTGGGGTTTGTCATGCAATATGTGTAATATGTTAGGTCAAATTTGATGCCACCAACATGGTTGAAAAGCACCAACTGTATAAACCCTGTTGCCAGTGTTCTTAGACAAGGCAATTATTTGGATATGATGACTTACAGTGAAAACAACGAGAAGAGTGGCCAATTATATAGCTCTAAACTTACTTAGTTACCACAGGGTCCAGAAGTAAGGGACACCTGATATAATTATTATGCCTGCAATCCTCTGCCATTCGACTTTTCTTTTTGCTGACTTTATGATGGCTTGTGGCTTGTGAAAATTTTGATAAGTTCAGAATCCTTTGTTATAAGGGCCATGTGTCCATGGAAGCTGACTTTTTCTTGAATTGCATTTGTTAAAAGAGTACAGTTAGAATGAGAATAAATCAGATTTGACTTCCTTTCTCTGTGTCTCTGTGATTTTTTTGTTGAAGCTTTTCTCATCATTTACTCCCTGATATATCCCTAACTGCTTGTCTTCTAACCTTTCAGATTGGACCGGAGGGCTTCTTTATTAGATGTAAGAATGGAATGCCAAGACTTGGAGAGAAACTCCATAATGAACCGTTTTGCAAAATTCCATGGCCGGTCTCAAAGTGAAGCAGTTGAAGGTTCATCGATGTCTGAAGCTGCCCCTCGTCGGTCCTGTCCTCAGAGACATGTGACGGCACATGCCTTGCCCAGAAATCTCCCTGAAGGGGTGATCTGTCTCTCACTCTGAATGGTTTTAACTTTTTTTATCCAGTTTTGGTGGTTACTTCCATCTATTTCTCTTCCTCCCATGCTTTTGGACGTCCCGTCTTTCCACAACCACACTGGAGTACTGAAACAAGGAACATGGGAGTAGAAGTTGCATTCTCTATGCAGTATAAGCAAGCCGTGTTTTTTTTTTTGTTTTGGGGGGGCGGGGGGATTGGGGGGGGGGGGGGGGGGGGGGGGGGAGGGGGGGATGATGATGAGGGGTAGGGTGTCCGGTCTTTGTTATGGACTTGATACCAATTTCTCCTCTCAGCTCCAGTACAGGCCCCTTTTGTATATTCTTGAAAGCTTAAAAGGAGACTCGGGGGCTTGCTAGATCAGTTTTTGACTGGAGAGAAGGCTCAACAGCATATTTACATCCTACTAAGAAAGATCATGACAACACCTAGGCCATTATCTTGTAAAAGAAGCATTCTGCTTCAACATTGAAAAGGTGTTTGGGTTTTGCGATTTTGCGGAGGTGCTAGGATGAAGGTATGATGTCATTTCCACCTTTCTTCTTCTCTTTCATTTCTTCTAATTGTTATATATATGTTAATACAATTCGGAGCACAAAGGGTTACTTCATCTCAAATATAGAGAAAAAAAGTTTGCAGTTCTAGAAAAGGATTTTTTGTTCTTTCTAGTAAAATAGGCAACCTTTTCTCGTTTGTATTTAGCAAGGAGTGCTGTTAGCTGGCTCTTCCGAGTCTGTGAGATTACAAGTTATGTGTTTGCTTGGAGCTCCCATTCTTTTTCTCTGCAGCTTTTGTTGTTTTGAGTTGTTTATCTTCAAAAAGTTAAAGAAGTCATCAGAAGTGAAAGAGAACATAGAATCTTTGGACTCTGATCATGTCACTAGGGATGGTAATGGACGTGTTTACGAGCCGAACTAAATTTTAGTTCATTCTATACAAAATTTTAAATTAGAAAAATAAAATTTTTATTTTTAATTTAAAATTTTGTATAGGACAGATTAAAATTTGGTCTATGTCCTTATATGTCACCCGTTGTTATCATGTCACCCGTTGTTATCGTGATTTCTTTTGTTTTTTTTTTAATTAAATAAGTAGTTTTGTGCAATTGTAGTCTGTTATCCTAGTGCAACATCAGAGGAATTTTTTTTTTTAATTTTAAATATTTCCTAGAAAGTGATATTAGAAGGGACAAGTCTGGTAACTTTGAAAAGGATGCCTGTCCATGTACACATGCAAGTTTTTATCTTTTTCTTTTCTTTGGTCTGATCATGTAATATCAATGTCAGAGATTGTAAAGCTAGTCGTAGTCTACTTTCTTTAATGAACATATATATATATATATATATATATATATATATATATATATATATATATATATATATATATATATGAAGAAACGGAAAATTTACTGGCGGTGAAGGGGACTCCTTCACTAACGCTTAGGTGGTCCAATAATTGTATTGCACGTGACGTCACTCAAAAGGAAGTTAAGAAAGCTCTTTTATTTGTTATCTTGAGTGGTGCTACGTGTAATACAATTATTGGATCACCTAAGCGCTAGTGTAGGATTTCCCTTTACCGTCGGTGAAATTTCCGTTTCTATATATATATATATATATATATATATATATATATATATATATATGAGGAAACGGAAAATGCACCGGCGGTGAAGGGAGTTCTTTCACTGCAGCTAGGTGGCCCAATAAAATTATAACACGGGGCGTCATTCAAAATAACAAATAAATGAATTCTCTTAAATGACACCACGTCTAATAATTTTATTGAGCCACCTAAGCGGCGGTGAAGGAAACTTCCTTCACCGCCGGTGTATTTCCCGTTTTCTCTCTCTCTATATATATATATATATATATATGAGGAAACGGGAAAAACTGTCATATGAGAGGCTTTCTCCTATAATATATGAGAGGCTTTCTCCTATAATATTTAGGTAGATTAATAAGATGTTTGCATGTGGATTGACTATATAGGCTGTTTTTAAAAAAACTTCTCCATCTAATGTTTTTTTAAAAATTTTTTTCCATATGCAAATATTTTATTGGTCCACCAAGAAGCCCTTTCTATGACATAGGTTTTTCCCTTCTCTCTCTCTCTGTATATATATATATATATATATATATATATATATATATATATATATATATATATATATATATATATATATATATATATATATTAAACCCCTCTCTCTCTCTCTCAATCTCTCTTTATATATATATAGTAATTAGGAAATTCACCGACAGTGAAGAGAGTTCTTTCACCACCGCCGCTTAGGTGGTCCAATAAAATTATTGCATGTGACATCAATTAAAGGGCAGTTAGGAAAATTATTTTATTTGTTATTTTGAGTAGCGTCACGTGTAATAATTTTATTGGACTACCTAAGTGGCGGTGAAGGAACTCTCTTCACCGTCGGTGAATGGTGAATTTCCCGTTTTCTCATATATATATATATATATATATATATTTATATATATATATATATATATATATATATATATATATATATATATATATATATATATATATATATATATATATATATATATATATATATATATAACTGTAAGATTAACGAACAGAGATTGCTAGTTGCTATTATTACTGGCGAAAGAATTCGTGGATAATGGCTGGTGCTCACATTTGTTACAAGTTCACAACCAATACAGACTTGAATCTTGGACAAAGCTGCATCTAAATGGCATTCAATGAAGCAACCATATGAGGAGAAAATTTAGCCATTTTTACTATAATGCGGAGAGAATTCCTCATTGAAGTTATTGCTATGATAATAAAATGCTTATCGATGCCTGTTCTGTATCTCCCTACAGATCACAGTTGGGAAACAAAGCTACAAATAAGTTCCGTGATCCTCTTTGTCGAAGCTCAACTTCCTCAATACTCCCTGCATGCATACTTG
The DNA here is from genome assembly GCA_036321105.1 of Dracaena cambodiana. Lineage (NCBI taxonomy): Eukaryota > Viridiplantae > Streptophyta > Magnoliopsida > Asparagales > Asparagaceae > Dracaena > Dracaena cambodiana. The sequence goes on from JAYEPQ010000005.1 coordinate 11,108,085, forward strand.
AAATAATCCCAGCACAGTTAGGCTGGACTGAGTGGTTCAACGATCAACATGATACTTGTTCAAAATTTCTTTATCTTCGCACTCATGTCTCTACAATGACCATGTACAGAAGGATGGACAAAAGCTCTTAATTCTCTCACTTGTTCTTGCACAAGTAGCTCCTAGAAACATGGATTCTCAAGATAGAAGACAATAAATTTGTTGAACTCCGGGGAACCTTTCTTCTCAGATTCTACAAGTACAATTGGTTCGGAGAAGCTTGAGCACGGGCTAAGCCCGTTTAAAGCTTGTTCAGTAGCCCGGGTGAGCTAGCTGTCATTGTTTCATTTCATTTCAGCAGCAATTGTTTGAAGCACTCCTAGTTATGATGGCTTTTTTTTTTTTTTTTTTTTTTTTTTTTGAGAAGGTATCTAGTACTGTATGACACATGACTTTAGGTGCTCACAGATGATGGAGACCTGATATCTTTAGCACTCTGATCTTGTTGATTTATAAATTAACCAGTCCAAATCCATAAAAAGAAAGCTTATTAAGTGAGAATTTACTACAACGATCCAAGAGAATGAAACTAAGTACGACAATAGTAAGAAAACTCCTCTTAACTAGACAACAAAACCCATATCGTATCTGGGAATTTACTACAACGATCCAAGAGAATGAAACTAAGTACGACAATAGTAAGAAAACTCCTCTTAACTAGACAACAAAACCCATATCGTATCTGGAGATTGTATTGAACTTCAACTACAGTTCTATTTGCAAGTAACTATAAATATCCCTTCCTCCGTGAGGAGAGAGGGGCAATAGATCCGTTTACTTCTTCTTTATCTGTTCTTCATACATTAATAAGAGATAAAAAAGAGATATTGAGCGATGATAATCCTAATTTCATTGTAAAGCGTACATCTGAAAATGACAATTTTTTACTGATGATATATATGCACGAGATTCTAGCTCGGCTGAAAATACGATTATATATCTGTGTGTACATTTTATTTGTGTTATTTTCTTTACAATCTGGTAGTACTATTCAAAGTCAGAAACGACCTCTTGAGCATGACTTAGCTCAGAATCTAATTCTAAACTCAATCTCAAATTTGACACGATGTTCTTAGCTGACCGAAATTGACATCAAACAAGTCATGTTTCCATTTCTTTTTCCAACTTGAAGTTAGCAAAGTAAACATGGCTTCCCTTTGAAGGTGGCCCTGACTTTGGATGTTAATTTAGCACCTGAACTTATTCAAGTAGAATATCTGAAGATGTAGCATAAGAGTTATTTTATGGGAGTAAAGCACTTGCACTTTTTCAAAATGATTAATATAACAAGCAAAGAAAAGGACAATTAAGGATAAACCCTGCCATCCAAGTTGACATCCCAAACCTAAAACGAACACCAAAATAGGCTTGTTCTCTTATCCAAACGAGGATCCCAAACCTGAGGCAGGTCAATAAAGAAACAAACAATGAGCTATCTGCAGTCTTTAGCAGGCATTGAATAAGGAGAGAAAGGGACTGGAGATTTGATCCGTACAATAACCTACCAATCATTTGCATTCAAAAGATCCACTGGACGAATCTCACCTTTGTCTCCATCATGTCAAAGTTACTTGACTATCAACTGAACAATCACATGAAGATGGAGACAGTTATGGTTAGTGGCGTTGCTCGTGTTGTGTACTGAGTCACCTCTCCTCATTCAGCAATCTATAATTATATATTTATTATCTTTGTCTTGTACCTTTTTTTATTTATCAAGGGAGTACAAGGAACACCAAATGAAAGACCCGGCATGGCCCAATGTCTCACTATAAACGAACGTTGGTTACCATACCACTTAGATTCAACCAGTAGTTGAAATATATTCATTTTTCTCATTTCCTATCATTAAATAAAAAATAAGATATAAGTTGGCAATTTGGTTTATTATTACATTCAGGACAGTTCGTTTTTGATTTGATAGCGCTCCCTGTGGAAATCTATGCTTTTTTGCTTTTTATTTCTTCTTCGAAAAGAGAGATTGTCTCTTAACTTGAAACTTGAGACTTTCCGTAAACTAACCAGATTTAAAACTTGAATTCGGGATCCCATTCGAGTTCAATTCTTGAGATTATATGATATTCAATTCTATTCTTGAGTTTTCTTAATGGAATATTACATGTTTAGGCAAATTATGTTTCTTTCTTTGATGATCTATCCTTAATTTTATATTGATGGTAAAATAAAAGCACATTTTTGAATGCGTAGTAGAAGTGCCTTGGCGATTCTTAATTCTAGATAGGAGTCTTTGCCATCGAAATTATTGGACTTTGGGCCTAAGTAGCCGAAGATGTAGTTGTATTCAAATACTACACCAAAAGTCAATTACCAATGAATTGTGTGGCCCATATTGTCATGCCAGTTTGTAGCCCAGTTTTCATTCATGGATTCTAAGCGCAATTAATGGGCCTTTGGGTAAGCTTAGTTATTATCTACTTGAAAAGGACACCATAAAGCAGCAGCAATTTAATACGGGGGACACTCTGAATAATATCTAACTAAATACTACCAAAAAAGAAAGAAAAATATAAAACTAAATTAAAATTCAATTACTTGAAAACATATATTGAGTACGTTTTCCATTTCTCTTTTTTTTTTCTTTCCCTCCTAAGAGGAGAAAAACTGTCTTTCTGCCGTACTTCCTCGATCAGGATAAGTCAAAAATTTGCTCTAACCAAATGTAACATATGACTTGTCCGATATTGATTTTTAGCAAGGTTATATTGATTTTTAGCAAGGTTATCTACTTTCTTATATTATTTATGTTACAACAAATTATATTCTTGCAACACTATAAGCATATCTCTTGACTTACCTTGTAGATAGGTATGTTGTAGTGACTAGTTAAAACAAGCTTGTTGAGCATAGAAAGTTGCATGTAATATTCACATCATAAGAATTGAAAGAATAACCTTAATTAGACCAACTTTTCACAAATTTTTTTTTTTTTTCCCTCTCTATCGATCGAAGAATAACCATATTGAAAAAAAAAAAAATACGACGCTAAATCTTTAAAGTTCTATTTATCACACTCATTGATTTGAACATCACTATTCTAAACAAAATCGCTCTTGTGGAAAAGCTAGAGGGAAAAAAAAAAAAAAAAATCATCCATCTTGAAACTTTTGAAGTGGCCACACTAGAATAAACCATGGTGAGATGTGGCGCGTTGAGTTTATTTTTGTAGCTCCTTTGTCTTGACTTAATTGCTAGCTCCAGGCTCGGAGATGCAAAGCAAACAACAAAGCCTAAATCCAAGTGAGATCCCAAACCTAACCAAACATTGGAGGCGGGAGAGAACACGGACGCTATTGACATTTATTTATTTATTTAATTATGAGGTTTTTAGAGGAAAAGATAAATAAAGCGATGGCAATGTGCATCATCAGCAGTTTTGTCAGTTGGCAGAAAAGGGAGAGAAAGAAATAAAATCTTAGGGAACCAGTGGTTTGGGTTCATTATATCTGCTACTCAGGAGAATTAGAATCTCTCTTTTGACTTCTTGTTAGTGTCATCTTGATGTACTTACTCATGAGGTTATTATATTAGCGAAAAGTGAGATTTCTATTTCTATTTCTAGGTTTGTTTGTTGTCACATGATAGTGACAGTGGAGTTGCTAATAGTATCTTAGTACTGGTCCTTAATCAACACTAATGAAGATTCTTTTGGAATCTCAAACATTCGGATTGGCCCGGCCCGGCCCGGCCCGGCCCGGCCCGATACAACCCTATAATCGACACCATAAGGAATTAAGGATACTCCTGTGTAATATTGTTGGCTTACATCAGTGATAAGAAGAACACAAAATCAGTTAATGTCCAAATAGTACGTCGTTCACAAAACGCAGTAAAAATAGAAGCAAGACATTAGATCCCATCAAGATTTTTTGTTTATGATCATGTACAACTACATAGTCTAGATAACTATAAGAGAGAATTTTATCATTTTTTTGTTTTTTTTTTTATGTAGAAAGAACTTGGGGACACACTTAATTCACAAAATTCAATCTCCTTTTAGATAATTGAGTTTGCATTCCAACTTGAATCCGTTCCCATCTTTGGTCTATCATTAAATTATCTAAGAAGATTGTAGGTTCGAGCCCCCTTTTTTTATTCTTTCTCGTATTTTTTTTTTTTTATAAGAGATGAGGATGAAATCCTATTTATACAACAGCCTGCTTCGATCGTTATCGACAACCACTTCGATAGTAGATTTGACAACAATGCTCTATCAGACTCTGGTAAAAAATTATCAATGGCACTGTCAATAACCGCTCCGAAAATGCCTCTCTATGGCATACAGTGTGGGTTCCCTGTAGAGGGACTCTCAACAACAGATTCGACAACCTTTCCCTGCTAGTACAACAAAGCTTCTTTCTTTAGAATTTTTTTCTTCTAACTATTTTATTTACACTAAAAATGGTAAGTACCTATACTAAATATTACTAATTATTCATGACTATGGATACTGTGTGTGTAAGCCATGGAATCATTAGTACCCCCAACTTGAATTATGCATTGCACTCAATGAGTTATTACAAAAATAAAGAGCATGTGAGAACAAGAAAAAAATTTGGTATACCTGACCACAACCAAACAATAAACCATGTCCTCAAAACAAAACATTCGTTGGCCATAAAAGGAAATAAAATATTAATATATAGTGTACATATATACAATAAGTGTTTTGCTTAGTTGTTCAACTAAATAGTGGAGGATCCACTCTATCGATGGATTCCTTTATATAAGGGGGAAGTTCTACAAGGTGTTTTAGTCGTTTTTAGTTAACCTTAAACACATGAACATTTTTTAGGTTTTCTATTTCGATTATGCCATGAGGGTATATACTGTTTTGACTATGAACTATTCAGTACTTCGTGAGCATAATTTCCCAGTGAATAAATGTAAACACTAATCATGTAAAAGTACCTTGTCGAATGGATGAAATGTACGATATAAGATTAGTTGCTTGTGCAACGCTTTCATCTTCTCCTTGAAGATACATGCATTTTCGTATATGTCACATCTCAATTCATCCAACTTTAATTGGAGCTTTCGCAAAGGGCTATGCTGATATATAAGTATGCACCTAAAGAATGAATCGGACCCATGAAGTTGATACTCCAACAATCTGATATCTCAAGGAGTGAGTATCGGTTTCAGTGGTACGTCATTCCTTCAGCTTAGTGCACATAACTTCTTACATGTTTCGCATCGTCTATATGTCCTGTGTGTCTTTAAATATCTTAGGGTAGTAAAACACATACTAAAGTATCTTAGTAACCATTTTAGATGAAAATTGATCCTCACATGCTTCTTTGTGACAGAAGGCTATGACGCTTTGGATCTCGTCATTAGACACACAATGTCTAATGGTCTGATCCAAGCAATATTAACTTAATAGGGGTCGGCATAGAAAAATGGCATATAAAATTTTGTTTGTGTTGTCTCTAATGTTGCGACATTTTTCCTATAACCAAAAATTAAACTTTATCAGCAAATTGAAGTTGAATGGATAGAAAATAACTAGTCATCAGGAAAAGAATCACTGATGGGTAGTTCATCAGTTTCAAAAGTTATAAGAGAAAGGTTGTCGGCAACCACATTCTCTACTCCATTTTTATCTTAGATTTTGAGATAAATTTCTGGAGTGAGAATATCTGTTTGATGAGGCATGGTTTAGCATCCTTCTTTGCCAATAAGTATTTAAGCACCGAATCATCTATTAAAATAATAACATGTGAGCCTATGGTATAAGAGTGAAATTTGTCAAGAGCAAATACTACTTCTAGAAGCTCATTCTTGGTGGTTGTATAATTCATTTGCACATCATTAGAGTCTTCTCATAGTACACTACATATAGCATTTTCTCCCTTCTATGCCCAAGCACTGTTCCAGTGGCATAGTCACTTGCATCGCACATGATCTTAAATAGTAGTGACCCATCTGGAGGTTATATTATAGTTGCTGAGATGAGCATCTCCTTCAGTGTTTTGAATGCCATCTGACATGCATGTACCTATTCAAGCTACACATCTTGCACAAGATGATGAAACAAGGGTCTAGCAATAATACCAAAGTTTCTAATAAATCTTCTATAAAAGTCAACAAGCCCTAAGAATGAACATATATTTTATATTATTTTAGGAATTGATATTTTAGAGAGAGATTTGATTTTTACCTTATCTACCTCTGTTCACTTTGAGGACACTATATATCCCAAAATGACATGCATTTTCACTATGAAATGACATTTTTCCCAATTAAGTAGTAAATTCTTTTGCTAGCAACATTTAAGTATTGTTCATAAATGGGTCAGACAATATTCAGAGCTATCTCTGAATACGGGGAAGTCATTTATGAAAACCTCAAAGTAATCCTATACCATGTCACCGAAAATACTAATCATACATATCTAAAAGGTAGCTGGTGGATTACAAAGCCCAAATAGCATCCCTTTAAAAGCAAAAGTGCCAAAGAGATACGTAAAAATAGTTTTTCTTGGTCCTCTATGGCAATTTCAATTTGGTAATACCCATAATGGTCATCTAAAAAACAATAAGTTCATGTCCTACAATTCTTTTAAGAACTTGCTCTAGAAGTGGTAAAAGAAATTATCCTTCTTTGTTACCTGGTTTAACTTCATGTAGTCCATACACAAAAGCTAACTCATAGCATTACGAATCGCCCCCCATCTCTTCATCCTCATTTCAAACTACAGTTACCCTAATCTTTTAGGCATGATTTAGGTTGGACTCACTCACTCACTATCTGCAATTGGATAAATAATACATGCATTGAGAAATTTTAACACCTCGGCCTTGACCACCTCCTACATGACGGGGTTGAACTTGCGCTGCCTTTGCCTAGTGGGCTTGGCATCATCTTTCAATGTTATGTGATGCGTACAAATAAGTGGATCTATGCCTTTTATGTCCACCATATTCTATCCGAGAGTGCCCTTATACGTACAACGCATGGAGAACAGACGCTTTTCCAAAGTTTTCTCAAGATGTGCTGAAATTACCATTGGAAATATTTCCTGAGGTACTTGAGATTCTCGGGTAGAGGTTTGAGTTCTAGAGATAGGGCCTCTACTCTAGATGGAATTAACTTCATTCGCTGTGGGGGCAACTCTTTGAGAATTTCCTTTCATGGTATCCATTCTAGATTATACATACAATGAGCATCACTCATAAAGTTTATGACTTGAATAGCATCATATAAATTAAATTTATCAAGAAATTTAGTATTGGTCATTAATGCCATCTCCAATGGATCGAAAATGCATAAGGACATGATGTCATCCTCCCCGAAAACTTCTTCAATCCGATTTACGTAATGCACTTCTTCCATATTAAGATTGGGCTGCCTGTAGACATCGAAAAGATTGAGCTCTAAAGTAATATTATCAAACGACAATTTTACCACTCCATTCCTGCAATTACTTACCATGCTAGCTATGGTGAAGAATGGATGTTCGAGGATAACTGGTATTGACAAGCATGCATTAGTGACATGAGCAGTATCAATAATAATAAAATCTACGAAAAAGTTAAAGTTATGAATCTGCATGAGCACATCTTGTATTACTCTCTTTGGATGCCATACGAATTTATCTGCTAACTATAGAGTGCTGGAGTTGGTGTAAACCCAAAAGTTGGGAATTTTCTTACATTGCCAATTTAATTTTGAATTACGATAATAAAAAGAAAATTACAGAAAAATTCAAGATTACAAGAATGGAAAAAAAATTGATTTCAATTCTCCTTTTAATTTGTGGGTTTTGGTAGCGGTGGAGCCTTACTTCTGCACTCCGTTGACGATCCGAACATCGCGTCGGATGATTTCTCTAGAGAAAGAGAGAAAACTTCGCTCTTGAGATTTTTCCATCACCCTGTTTCTCTTCGTTTGGGACTCTCCTCTCTGAGAATTTCTCTGCTTTGGAAACTCTGTCTTTAGAGTAATTCTTTTCTCCTCGAAACTCTACCCCTCTCTTTTTTTTATAGATCGAGGGATAACTTTTCGGATAAAATCCGGACCAAATCCACGTTATAGAAACACTGAGATTGGGAGTAACTATTCCCTTAAAATCTGAGCCAAATCCACGTAATCGAAACATCGAGGTGGCGTAAACCCATGGGTGCAAAATGTGATAATTTAACTGCAAGCGTAAAGTATCGGTTGTAACACTATACAGGTCATTCTACAAACATCTTAGGTGTTTTTGCATTCTCACTAACTCTATAGTCTAACAGATTAATAAAGGATTCTAACTTGGAGTTAAAAGTTATTCTAATTAGCCTAGGATCGAGAATCCATTAGTTTCCAATCATATTCTTACTTCTATTATTTTCTTCTATCATAAAAATTTGATTTTTTAGTTTAATCTTTATTTAAAGTGCCATAAGAATGAAATATCAAGTGATGTGCAAGTATAACTCACCAAAAATACTACTTTTCATAAAAATAAACTAATATATTAGATAATTCTTTGAATAAGATGAAAACCAACAACTCCAAACCCTAAATAAATATAGGCTATCAAGAAACTTAATTCAAGTATAATCTATCAAAGTATTAATCTTAAGTTCTTATATTTTAATCTTTTCATAGAAAAATCATGTGTTTATTTATTTTATTTAAGAAGAAAAATTTAGAGAGTAATTACATGGTGGATCCTAACTTCATCTACATCTTAGAGCTAAGCTAAATTATCTACTCATATTTCTAATAAGCAAAATCAAATTTTTATTCATAGAAAGCAATTAAATCTAATTTAGAAAGCAAATAAATCTAAACTAGAAATAATTAAAATAAATTAACTAAGGAAAAATTGAAGAGCAAAGAGAATTACCTCTGGAGTCCGGTATTGTAGCCGTCACCCCTTCAACAAAATCCAAATTTTATTAAATTAAAAATGAGTACAAACTATATCCTAATTCTATATTAACTACTGCATAAAAAACCATAGAATATAAGGATACAGCTAATATATAGGCTTCGGAAATCAAATCCTAATTCTAATACAACTGAAAAACCAAAAAATTACATCGAAGCCCTCGAAGAAAAATCATGACATGAAGCCCTATTTGTGCCGCCAATTGGCGGCAATAATATGGAGAAAAATTCTGATTTTTCTTCTGTACGAGTTTCTTATCTTGTAATCTTGATTCTCTTTATTGTATTTGACTTTGACTCTCTGAAGTATTTTAATCTTGTAGTTTTGCTCTCTTTGAACTCTTTTATAGGATTTGTTTCCTAATCCGGCTCTGATTTCATACCATCTCCTTACACGAATCGGATTACCTAAAAAAGATACTAAAAATACCCGAGTAGTATTAATTTATATACAAAAATAGATAAAATATGGAAGAAAAAATATAAAATATGATATTCATCACACCCCCACACCTATCTTTTGCTAGTTCTCAAGCAAAACCTAAACCTAAAAAGAAAAAGAAAAATCGTAACTCACTTTTGCAGGAATCGCTATTGCACTTAGCACGTGCAACATGCCTTTAAATCCCTAGATTACCCTAGTGCACGAGTTGTGTCTCGTGAGGGTTTGCAGTAAATATATCCATAAAATTCATAAAGAAAATAGATTAAGGAATAAAGCAAAGAAAAATAAGGATAACCGAAAATTAAAAATATAAAAATTTTCATACAAAAAAAAGAATTTTTTTTAATAATAATTTCATCAATTAATCTCACTAATATATAAACTCAAGAACGCATTTAGATTATCAATTTTTAAATCGAGTGTTATATCAAATGCAGTTATCATTTTAATCAAAAATTTAAATCCTATATTTCAGTACCTACTAATAAATAATTCATTGGTTTCTATACAACTACGTGCACGTGTGATAGTCCAAACCAGACTACCTGACTACTAGCCTCCATGAGCTTACTCTATTTCGGCTTTGGACTCCAATTCTAACTCATAATTCATCTCCTCTCTACAACAATTTTTTTCTTTTTTTTCTTTTTTATTTTCTCTTTTTTTAGAATATTTCATTTTTCATACGAATATTCACACTTACTTAAAGTACCTGATTACTCGGATCGTACTCTTTTTTTTTTTCACTCTTGAGACTATTGCCTTAATACCAGGTACACTCCATTTTTTTTATCACTCTTGAGATTATTGCCTTAATACCTGGTGCACCTCATTTTTTTCTCACTTTTTTTTCTTTTTTTGGTTTTTTTCTTTTTTTTTGTTTTTGTTTAGAGAGAGAAGACTTACTCAATCGTTATCATCTTTATTTTTAACTTAATAAACTATTGTGAAGTAAAAAATAGATGTATACTTACTTCAAAACTACTGTTAGCGGTATTTATTTTTTAGATTTTAATTTATTTTTATAAAATTCAAACTGTTTCGTCCAATCTACTCTCATATCCAATTTCAAATCTAAATTTGTCCCTTTATCTATAATTAGGTTGATCTACTGATTAAAATATATAAAATTAATTTTTTTAGTTAGTTACCCTAAAAACTATCCAAAGTGCAAAATAAAAAACCCAAAAACCTAAAAATAAAATAAAAAATCTGAAAAAAACTAAAAATCATAGAAAAAACATGAAAAAAAATTCTAACCCACTCCCCCACACCGAAACTCATGTATGCCCTCATACATGAACCCAGGGTGGTAAATAAATAAGAAAACTATAATATACATATTATATATTTACTAGAGAATTCAAACCGATTACGACCTCTTGATCGCTTTCTACTCTCATAATATGTCCTTTACGTTTTGATATGGATGAACTTAGCATTTTTGTCAGTTTTGTATTTTATCTCTCCATTTTATTTTTGATTTTTCTTAATTTATTCCTACTCTTCTTTTTTTATTCAATAGTAAAATTTTAAGGTTGGAAAGCGTACCTTTATTATCATCCATATTCCATCCACGAGCATTTTTCATATCAGTAAGTATTTTGGTTTTATCAACATGTAAAATAATATACTCACTTTGGTGTTGTAGAATCATGAGCTTGATTTTAGATGACTCTCTCAAATCATCAAGTACCATGACCTCTTCTTTTTGAGCTTCTTTCTATTCTTCTAATTTTCTGGGCTTGTCATGCAAATTTTCTTCAAATCTGTCATCAAAATTCTTAAAGAAAATGCCATACTAGTGGACTTATCATTAGTCAAGTTATTATGAAGGGATAAAAATTCTTCTTCACAAATTTCTTTACAATTTCCATCAAAAAAATTAAATAATAATGTGTCACTAGTAAACTCATCATGAGGCAAATCACCAAACAAAATATTTTTTGTATCACCAATTTTATCATAATTACTTTCACAATGGTCTAAAACAGGATGATCACAATGTTAAATTATAAACTCATCATATACAAAATTATTTAACTTATCTACTTCAAATGATAACTGAAGTGGTTGCTCGTTGGAGTCAGATATGTTCAAACTATTAGATAGTTGATCTCCAAAAAATTTAGTATGAGAAATCATTTTGAGAAGATCTTTCATACAAGATTCAGTTTGAGAGGAAGAATTTTGAGAGGATGATTTTAACAAACTTTCTATACCTTTCTTAATTGTATGTCTTCGTTCCTCAGACTTACGATTGTAATTTTTCTTATTTTTCTCAAATGATTGCATCTCGAGATCATGAGTAAAATTTGAAGAAAGATATGATATATCTGTATATATATTTGATGACAGATATGAAGGGGTTGTATGTAAATTCTCATGACATGCATATCTCGCTTCTAATTTTTTTAATTTTTTGTCTAATATGTTCAATTGAATATCTTATTCATGATTGAATGTAGAACATGAAAATGAATAGCGTATAAAGAAATGATCAGATGGAGTACTTTCTTGATACGACTCTTAATTATATATAAATTTAAAATTATTCATCCATTTATAATTGTAATTTTGTATATAAGAAGCGCTCGTAGATTTATTATATGTGTTGTGAATTTGATTATGACCCAGTCCTAGCGAATTTCTTATCCATGGACACTGATAATAATTATGATATAGATCACGATAATGATAGCAACCAGTTTGATTTTGAAAATATTTTTTTAATTTTTTAATTTTTTTTGAAAAAGGTGGAGAGGAAAAGAGATGGAAAGGAAAAAAAAATAAAAAAGATAGAATATTTTTTTGATTTTTTTTACAGAACCAGGGAACAAAATATTTATACATAGAGAAAATTTGGGGGAAAATCACGCCAAAATTGCCGCTAAATAGCGGCAATTGCCGCTATTTAGCTTCAAAACCAAGGAGTTTGGTATTTAGCTTCAAAACCAAGGAGTTTGGCTCCGTGGTTTTTGAAGTGCACTACTAAGACTTTTTATTCTATTTTTTCTTTCTGTATCAGAAGTTTCAGATCCTTGCACACTCAACACACACTGTTAACTCGTAAAACGTTAGAGAAGTAAGAAAAATACCGTCGATCTTAGGCAACTGCACTAAAAACTTGATGTGATAATTTAACTGCAAGCATACAATATCGGTTATAGCACTATACAGGTCGTCACACAGAGATCTCAGGTGTTTTTGCGTTCTCACTAATTCTATAGTCTAACGGATTAATAAAGGATTCTACGTTGGAGTTGAGAGTTTTCTAATTAGTCTAGGATCTAAAATTTACTAGTTTCCGACTATATTCTTATTTCTATTATCTTCTTATATCATAAAAATTTAATTTTTTAGTTTAATCTTTATTTAAAATACCCTAAGTATGAGCTATCAAGTGGTGTATAAGTATAACTCATCAAAAATATTACTTTTCATAAAAATAAACTAAATCATTAGATAATTCTTTGAATAAAATGAAAACTAACAACGCCAAACCCTAACTAAGTATAGACTATCAAGAAACTTAATTCAAGTATAACCTATCAAAGTATTAATCTTCAAGTTCTTGTATTTTAATTTTTCATAGAAAAATTATGTCTTTATTTATTTTATTTAAGAAAATATTCTAGAGAGTAATTACATGGTGGTTTCTAACTTCATCTACATTCTAGAGCTAAGCTAAATTAGCTACTCATATTTCTAACAAGCAAAATCAAATTTTTATTCATAAAAAGCAATTAAATCTAATTTAGAAAGCAAATAAATCTAAACTAGAAAGCAATTAAAATAAATTAACTAAGAAAAATTGAAGAACAAAGAGAATTACCTTTGGAGTCCGGTATTGTGGCTGTCACCCCTTCAATAAAATTCAAATTTTATTAAATTAAAAATAAGTACAAACTATATCCTAATTCTATATTAACTACTGCATAAAAAACCCTAGAATACAAATACAAGGATACAGCTAATATATAGGCTTCGAAAATCAAACCCTAATTCTAATACAATTGAAAAAACAAAAAAATTACATCGAAGCCCTCGAAGAAAAATCACCACGTGAAGCCCTATTTGTACCGCCAATTGGCGGCAAAATGCCGCTATTTAGTGGCAATAATATGGTGAAAAATTCTGATTTTTCTTCTGTACGAGTCTCTTGTCTTCTAATCTTAATTCTCCTTACTGTATTTGATTTTGTCTCTCTGAAATATCTTAATATTGTAGTTTTGCTCTTTTTGAAATCTTTTATAGGATTTGTTTCCTAATCCGACTCTGATTTCATGCCATCTCCTCGTATGAATCGAATTACCTGAAAAAGATACTAAAAATACCCGAGAAGTATTTATTTATATATAAAAATAGATAAAAATATGGGAGGAAAAATATAAAATATGATATTAATCACACCCCCACACCTATCTTTTGCTAGTCCTTGAGCAAAATCTAAACCTAAAAAGAAAAGGAAAAAATATAACTCACTTTTGTAGGAATCGCGATTGCACTTAGTATGTGTAACAAGCCTTTAAACCCCTAGGTTATCCTAGTAGATGAGTTGTGTCTCATGAGGGTTTGCAGTGAATATATCTGCAAAATTCATAAAGAAAGTAGACTAAGGAATAAAGAAAAGAAAAATAAAGATAACAAAAAATTATGAAAAATATTTTTTTTATACAAAAGACAGAATTTTTTTTTTAATAATATTTTCATCAATTAATCTCACTAATATACAAACTCAAGAATGCATTTAGATTATCAATTTTCAAATTGAATGTCATATCAAATACACTTATCATTTTAATCAAAAATTTAAATCCTATCTGTTAATACCTACTAACAGATAATTCATTTTCTATACAACTACATGCACATGTGATAGTTTATTTCGGTCTTAGACTCCAGCTCTAACTCATAAATTATCTCCTCTTTCATAACAATTTTTTTTTCTCTTTTTTCTTTTTTTAGAATATTTCACCTTTCATGCGAATATTCACGTTTACTTAGACGCTGTGACATCTCTTTACACATGTCCTTAAGGAATTTAGCATATGCAGTTACCTTTTTTTATTGCATCCAACAATGGTATATTAACTTATATGTGTTCAAAACCATCAAGAGTTTCAGTATAAGAAGAATTTAGATTTTTTGTTCTTTAAACATTGTGGGTATAGTACAAACAAGCTTATAAGTTGGGTAGTGGTGTTGGTATTATCGTCATTTTTCTATACCGAATCATCACTAGGTTTCATTTGGTTTTTGTCATTCTTTGAAACTAGTTCATCTAGCACTTTACCACTTCATAAATTTATTGCAGTAGTTAGATCATGTGTATCATCAGAAAGTATAGAAGAAATAACATTGATACCTTCAAGCTTACATGAGTTACTTGCCTTTGATTGAGATGGAAGCTTACATTTCTCCTATATGTGCATAGTAGAGTTAAGGTTGCTTATCTATATCCTAATATTGTTGAAAGCTGTTACATTCTGACCATTGTTTGTTTGTCGTGACTCTATAAACTACTACGATGCCTATATTATTTGATCCATATGATACTGCATCTGGGTTAAGTATCCTCAAGGTTGCGATTTGGTGGTGGTTAGTATACTGGAGAGGATGTTGTTGCCGCTGGTGAAACATGATGTAACGGTGCATGCGTCATACCTGTTTGCAGGATGTGCATACTACTACTGAGAGTTTTGTGTCCACTAAAGATTCAGATTATTCTTCCAACCTGGGTTGTATGTTAATGAATATCGATTGTTCACTGGTTGGGAAATCACATTGAAGGCATTTGCTTGTTCGCTGAGCACCGGTTTGAAAAAAGGTATAATTAGACAATTTCAAGTGATGTGCCTTGTGATTAGTATCATATTTTGTATTTTCCTCTCATATTTTATTATTTTTGTATATAAATAATTGCTACTTTGGTATATTTAGTGTATTTTTATAAGTAACAAAGGATTCAAAAGGAAGAGAAGAAGAAGATGCAAATTTGTCAAGAATACGAGCGAAGAGACTCAATTTTGGTGAAGACAAAAACTCAAGTGTAGTAGTAGAAAATTCAAGAGAATTTTTAGCCAAGATAAATCTTGAAATTCAAGAGAATTTTTAGCCAAGATAAATCTCGAACTAGAAAAATTCATATATGGAAAATTTGTAGATTTCAGAATTATCTTCGAAACGAGTTTAAGAACAGATCAATCCGAGTTTGGATTCAAAAGTTATGGCTATTTTACTGAAACACTATAGAGTGAAAAATCTGATCCAGCGGGCTACGAGTATGTTGAACTTAATTTTGGGTTTTTGAATCCGAAAATTAGTATTTTATGCCATCTAATCTCAACCATTGGTTTCTAATACCTATGGATTGGATTAAGATTATATATCTTGAGATTAGTTTATCTTGAATGAGGATTACATTTTTTGTATTGAGTTTGAGTAGGAGAAGAATTGTGTTTGTATTATAAATATTTTATGAATTCTTGTAATTAGAGAGAGGTTTTTAGATATAATTTTAGATATACTTTTGATTAATAAATATTAGGGTTTTGTCAAAGGGGTGACGGCCGCCATACCGAGCTTCAGAGGTAATTCCATTATTTTTCTTTGCTTTTTAGATACATTTAATTACTTTCCAGGGTAAAACTTTAATTGCTTTCTAGGAAAAATATGATCTTGTTAATTAGAAGTATGAGTGGCTAATCAGTTTAGTCCTAGAATGTAGATGAAACTAGGGTTCAACCTCATATTAATCTATTTGTATTCTTTCTAAAATAAAAATAAAAAATAATAGGATTTTTTATTGAAATAATAAAAATGCAAGAACTCGTAGATTAAAACTTTGATAGGTTATGCTTAATTTAAGTATTTTGATAACCTATACTTAGTTAGAGTTTGGAGTTGTTGGTTT
The DNA here is from genome assembly GCA_036321105.1 of Dracaena cambodiana. Lineage (NCBI taxonomy): Eukaryota > Viridiplantae > Streptophyta > Magnoliopsida > Asparagales > Asparagaceae > Dracaena > Dracaena cambodiana. The sequence continues at coordinate 11,124,386 of JAYEPQ010000005.1, forward strand.
TTATTCATTTTATCGAATTTATCTAATGATTTAGTTTATCTCTATAAAAAGTAATTTATTTGATGGATTATACTTGCACACCACTTGATAGTTCATACTTAGATACTTTAAGTAAGAATTAAACTAAAAAAAATCAGATTTTTATTGAAGAAGGAAAACGAATAGATAATATTTGGTTGTGAACTAGTGGATTCCATATCCTAGGCTAATTAGCATTACAAATTATCAATCTAGATTAATAATTAGCTCGTCAAGATAATAGAGTTAGTAAGATTACAAAACACTCTAGATTCCTGTGGGAATGACCTATTAGCACTGCAACTGATACTGTGCACTTGCAGTAGATATTTCACATCAAGTTTGTAGCGCCATTGCTGAGAATCGATGGTGTTTTCTTACTTTTTCTAATATTATACAGGTTAGCAGTATGTGTTGAGTGTGCAGGGACCAGAAAGCGCAGATACATGAAGATAAAAGGGATCAAAAGAGATTCAGAGTTGCGTAGTAAAAACCAGAGAGACAATCTCTCTGGTTCTGCCGCTAATTGGCGGCAAGAACCACCAAATAGCGGTAGCCCAGGTGAATTCTGACCCCATATTTTCTCCCGTTTTGTGTTTTGGTTCTTTGGTTTTGTAAAAAAAATTAAAAAAAGCAGCAGGAACAGTAGGAATCACATCTTTTTTAATCATATCTCTTCCACCATTTTATCTTCACCACACCTCACTTCTTATATTAGTTTAGAAAACTCATGCATCCACGGTCGCTGGTTCATGCCACATTGGATCCGTGATCAATTTGATCGATTAGTAAGATCAGATTTGTTAATGGGAGACAAAATAGACCAATCAATCCCGATCCTTCAGGATCAATGTTATTCGTTGCCCACTACCATCATGCATCAAACTCCCACACGCAACGAGTAATCACTATGAACTGAAACTACAGTACATCAACATGTTTCCTAAATTCAGTGGTTCTTATTCTGAGGATGCATATCTCTTTATTAGGAATTTCAGGAAGTATGCGTGAAGATTAACCTGCAGCACTTGTCAGAGGATGCAATTAAACTCCGCTTCATTCTATTCACTCTCAAAGATAACGCCAAGAAGTGGTTATACAGTATGCCTACTGATTCAATCACTACTTAGGGTAAATTTGTTACAGTATTTCTCAAGAAGTACTATTCCACGTACATGACAGTAAAAATTCAAAATCAAATTAATCAATTCCATCAAGTGCCGGGAGAACTCTTCTGAAAATGCTTGAAACGGTTCAAAAATTTGTTAGCTCAGTGCCCCCACCATGCGATAGAAAAGTAGCGGTTGTGTCAAATCGTGTACGAAAGACTCGATTACACATCCAAAACTCTTCTTGAGTCCATGTGTCATGGGGAGTTCATGAGAAAGAATGAGAATGAAGCGTGGGACTTTCTTGAGGATCAATCGTGGAAAACTATACAGTGAGAAGTCCCGCTGAGAAACCCAATGCATCAACATCTATAAATAAGGGTGGGGTCCATAGCATCGATAACTCGATAACTGTCAAAGCTAAGATTGCAGCTTTTATGTGGAGAATTGAGGCAGTGGAGACTCCTAATGCTCCATCAGTGGGTCAAGTAAATCAAATATAAGGTCCCACATACTTTAACTGCAGAACTCCAAATCACGTTATGGAGGAGTGTCCACTGTTAGTGAATTCCATGGGTCCGACACTTGAGCAGGCAAACGCCTTATATCCAAGGCCCATGTATAATCCATACGCTCCTACATACAATCCTGGTTAGAAAAATCATCCAAATCTCTTTCGGGGTTAAGGACAATAGCAGGGAGCCCCCAACCCAACATGCAATCTCCAGCCAATAGTCAGTTCCTAAGATCAAATATGGGTGCTGATTATTACCCAAACGCTTCAAATCATGGGATAATCAGAACAAATCATCTGCACACAACCAATCACATCCACAACAGAAGTCTAACAATGATCAAGAAAAGAGACTCTAGTCACTTGAGAAGAATGTTGAAAATCTCCTCAAGTCCTCGTCCAACCTTGACACACATATACAAAATCTCATGAAAGTGTTAACTGATTTTATTCAAAGAATAGATCAGTATCTGCTAATGAACTCTCAAACTATTAATAACTTAGAGCAGTATGTTGGACAATTAGCGAGTCAAATGAGGGAACATGGCAGGGGTACTTTTTTAAGTCAACCATTAACAAACCCCAATACTAGTTCCTCTAACTCCAATGAGTCACATGTCAACCAAGTTAATGCCATTCACATACTTTGCTCTGGCAAGCTGGTTGACAATCATGTAGCCATGCCACCTGATTCTATTCCTAATGCACGGCAGGCTATACTCCCTAATTTTACAATTCCATCATCACCTCATGATCATGATCATGATCATCCCATCATCCACCTACTTGCACGACAGAGGAGTCCGACCTCTCTAAATCTGATCCTTCTATCAACCATATTTATAAGCTGAAGGCTCCTTATCCAAATCGATTGAAGAAAAATTCTCCTCAGATTGAGCACATCCTTGAGTTATTCAAGCAAGTTAAGGTCAATGTTCATCTTCTTGATGCAATCCAACAAGTACCTGCTTATGCAAAATTCTTAAAGGATTTATGCACAACGAAGAGAATAACAAATGTTCCAAAGAAAGTCTTCATAGCTGCTAACATCTCTAACATCCTCTCTCAGTCTATACTTGTGAAGTACAAAGACTCTGGAAGTCCTACTGTCTCCTGCACCATATGAATTATAGTGATTGAAAGGGCTCTACTAGATTTAGGAGCAACTATCAACTTGATTTTTTATTCAGTGTACCAGCAGTTAGGACTACAAGAATTATGTTACAGCTAGCCGATAAATCTGTGAAGAAGCCTATGGGAGAGATTGAGAATGTCTTGATTAAAATTGGGGAGTTTATTTTTCTAGTTGATTTCATAGTTCTCGAGACTCAACCTATAGTAGATTCATAGCATTGTATCCTAGTTATTTTGGGACGTCCATTTATGGTCACTTCTAATGCTGTTATTAATTGCCGGAGTGGATCGATGAGACTTTCCTATGGAAACATGATACTTAATTTGAATATATTCAATCTAGGGCGCTAATCGAGTGATCCACATGACGAGCCCCTAGAATATAATTCAAGGGTTGTCCAGTGAGCACCAAGAGGAGAAATTCTTTGATGAGCTGGATGGTTTAATTGATGAGAGTTTATTCTTGGATACGCTTGATGAGTTATCTAATTATGTATCTTTCACTCGATGGGAACTTCCACCTGAGCTATTAATGACTGAATCACGAGTTCAGTTACGACCATCTATTGAGTGTCCACCTGAGTATGAGATGAAGACCATTTCGAGTCATCTCAAGTACACTTTCTTCGGTGAACATGATACACTACCAGTTATTATCTCTACAGATTTGACTGAAGCTTAGGAGAAAGCACTCATATCAGTGTTGAAAGCATATAGAAAAGTTATAGGCTAGAGTATGGCCGATATAAAGGAGATAAGTCCATCTATAGTGCAACATAGAATTCATTTACTAGATAATGTACGACCTACATGAGATCCTCAGTGTAAATTGAATCGATAATGAAAGAAGCTATGAGGAAGGATATTCTTAAGTGTCTTGATAATGTGATCATCTATCCTATCTCTGATAGTGCATGGGTGAGCCTAATTTAAGTAGTGCCTAAGAAGTCCAGAATCACTGTAGTCAAGAACGATACAAATGAGTTTATCCCTATGCATTTGCAGACGACATGGTGAGTCTGTATTGACTATAGAAAGCTGAATACTACAATCAAGAAGGACCATTTTCCCTTACCTCTTACTGATCAGATGCTGGAATGGTTGGCCAGATATGAGTTCTATTGTTTCTTAGATGGATACTCTGGTTACAACCAAATTTTCATCACTTTGGAGGATCAGGAAAAGACCACGTTGACATGTCCATTTGGCACATTTGCATACAGACGCATGCTCTTTGGGTTATGCAATGCACCTGGCACATTCCAAAGGTGCATAGTGAGTATTTTTTCCGACATGGTTGAACGATTTTTTAAAATCTTCATGGATAATTTCTCTATCTTTAATGATTCATTCGAAGAGTGTCTGCATCATTTAGAGTTAGTTCTCACACATTGTCATGAGAAATATTTGACACTCAATTGGAAAAATTACCATTTCATGGTAAAAATTGGCATAATATTAGGGCAAATCATCTCGAAGGATGGTATCAAGGTTGACAAAGCCAAGGTGGACCTCATCATGAGTCTTTCACCTCCACGATTAGTGAAACATGTACGCTCCTTCCTTGGTCATGCTGGATTCTATAAAAAATTTATCAAAAACTTTAGCAAAATTACTAGGCCTTTGATACATCTACTGGCCAAGGACGTATTGTTTGATTTCACACCTAATTGTCTTAGATCTTTGAGCAGCTCAAGAAGGCGTTCACTACCACTCCTATCATTCATGCGCCAAACTGGAGTCTACCCTTTGAGTTTATGTGTGATACATCTGATCATACTATCAGTGCTGTTCTTGGATAACATATTAATAAGCAGTAACATGTAATTTACTATGCAAGTAGGACACTCAATGATGTCCAGCTGAACTACACCACGAATAAAGAGTTTCTGGCAGTCGTCTTTACACTTGAAAATTTTCGTTCTTACTTGAATGAATCACGGATTATAGTGTACACTGATCACACTGCTTTGAAATATCTGTTGATTAAGAAAGATGAAAAAGCAAGGCTTGTTCGATGGATCCTCTTGTTAAAAAAGTTTGATCTTGAGATATTAGACAGAAAAGGTGATAATAATTTAGTAGATGATCACTTGTCTCGCCTGTCCAATGCTCCAACTAATTTTTGCCCCCATAAATGAATCATTTTTTGATGAGCAATTGTTTGCATTAACGCATGCACCATACTTTGCTGACATTTTAAACTATCTTGTGACTAAGGAGATTCCATCCCATTGGTCCAAACAAGACCGATATACATTCTTATTCCAAGTAAAATTGTTTTATTGGGATGAATTATATATGTTCAAATATTGTCCAGACCGGATCATACGTCGATACATACCTGATAATGAGATGCAAAGTGTCCTCTCGTTTTGTCATGATATTGCTTGTGGAGGACACTTTGGTCCCAGAAAAACTGCTGAAAAGGTGTTGTAGAGTGGTTTTTATTGGCCAACTATTTTTAAAGATAATGTAGATGTAGACTATTGCAAAACTTGCACACAATGTCAATTCATTGGCTAAATTTCACAGCACAATATGATACCTCTGCAACCCATCATTGAGATCGAAATATTCGATATATGGGGTATAGATTTTACATAACAATTACCCAACTCATTTGGAAACCAATACATATTGGTCGCTGTTACCCAACTCATTCAACAAATGGGTAGAGGCAATTGGGTGCAATGCACACCACATACTATATAGTAGAGTGATTTACAGCATAGGGGCAATGGTGCTCACTGGTAACATATGTGCACATTTAGAATTTCATAAAGTTTCCTCTTCTTCTTCTTCTTCTTCTTTTTCTGTTTGGGAAAAATTCTAATGGCGCATGCCAATGTACTCTTAGGCGCACATTTGAAACTTTGCTAAGTGAACCCCTTTTGAAATGGAATAATCTCTTCCAGCTATTTAAGACTCAGGTCTCTCTCTGACTGAAACCTTATGCCCGAACTAGGCCCTATTCTTAGTAAGCAACCGCTGCACCTATTCAAAAGCATTTGAATCAATTCTACATTCGTAATAGATTACGGATGATTTTAAAATTTTATTTTAGTGACCTACTTCTTAATTGAATATTTCATGCTCTAACAAAAGAAAGAGGAAAATAAATATTGAAAATAAAATCTGAAAAGATACCGAAAATTATGGGATTGGTGATAGATCATTAACTATTGCATTGTACATTATTCTTTACTGTTACTATTGTTACTACAGAATACTGAAATTTAATGATGATCACCAATCCATTAAACTAAACTGAATAACTTACACTGAAATCGTCATACATTGGGATTTGGAAAAAATTTAGGTTCATATGAATTAGATGGCTGGACGTAACTGTGCCACTGTTTCCCATTTTGAGAGGATCGGGATAGGCTACGATCATCACTGCGCCACTGTTTCCTATTTTGGGAGGATCAGGATAGGCTCCGATCAAAATTATTGTTCCGTTTTCCCGGGGGTAGACGGGGATGCGTTCAGACCAGCTATATTCATATTTTTCTGAATTTTCAAATACCATAATTAAAAGACATAAACAAAAAATAATAATGATAATAACTTCTACCTTTTATTTGCATGTCTGTCCATAATATTGAATTGTTATTGTTATTTGTTATGTTTACTATTTAATATTAGATCGCTTTACTGACGATCATGGTTATGCATGACCAGATACAGATATTTATCAAGAAGTAGATCCTTCAGAAACAGAACAAGATGTGGCATACTTTAAGAAACAGGCAGATCTACAGGAGTGATGAAATTTTTAGTTAATTACTTTCATTTTAGAAAACTGTAATACATATGGCACTTCATTTAGTTTTATATGAGACAGCTCTTTTATTCAGAAATAATTTATTTATAGTGATATATTGCTGAATTTATTTAGAGGAAGTTTGTTATCACTTTGATTTTAAAAAAAAAATTATCATTTATTTCTGTATGTTATTCATATTAAATTGCGTTGCAACTATAATGTTTTGTTTTGAGGCTTGTCGAGTTGTCATTCGACGCCGAACGTTTCAGCTTTCCACACTACGGAAAGTGGGGCGTTACAGGTGGTGGTTTCCAAATGAGTTGGGTAATGGTTATGTAAAATCTATACCCCATATCGAACAAATGGGTAGAGGCAATTGCCACAAAATCGAACGACAACAAAATTGTTGTCAAGTTCTTAAAAGAGAATATCTTTTCTCGATTTGGTATTCCTTGAACTATCATTAGCGATAACGGTACCCATTTTACTAACCGGGTATTTGAGGCGCTCATATGGAAATATTCCATTACCCATAAGTTAGCTACACCATATCATCCACAAACGAGTGGGTCAGTGAAAGTTTCCAATCGCCAAATCAAACTGATTTTGGAGAAGACAATGCAACACAATAGAAAAGATTGGTCATGTAAACTAGCGAATGTATTATGGGCTTACCGTACTGCTTACAAAACTAATTTAGGCATGTCTTCCTATCGGTTAATATTTGGAAAAGCATGTTATCTACCAGTAAAGTTTGAGCATAAGGCTTTATGGGCCATTAAATTCCTCAATTTTGAACTTGTAAAAGCCGGCAAGCTGTAGAGGCTTCAACTTAATGAGCTTGATGAGATTGGAAGGAATGCATATGAGAACACTAAGATTTATAAAGAGAAGACTAAAGTGTTTCATGACAATGCGATTATTCGTAAGTCATTTATACAAGGGCAAAAAGTTTTCTTATATAATTCAAGGCTACATTTATTCCTTGGAAAATTTAGATCAAGATGGAATGGACTGTATATAGTACGGGCGGTGCACCATTACGGTGCAATCAATATCGATAACCCTAAAAACGATGATTTATTTAAAGTGAATGGTCAGAGATTAAAACCGTTTTTTGACACTCGAGCGAGCGATAATGCAGAGGTCATGATACTTCATGATCCAATTTATGCATAGAGTTATGTATTTATTTGTATATTAGAATATATATTTTTTATATTGTATATTACTAACATAATACAGGGTACAATAGAAGTTGAGGGCTGCTGAGTAATATATGAGGGAAGGAAGGGGCTAGTTAAAATTTACATCTCTATAAATACACAACCAGCCCCAAACCCAAATCCTAGCTACCCTCTTCTTTCCCCATTGTTCTCTTTGTGCTCCTTTCAGATCCGCAGGGATTTCTCCATTTTTGCTCAAACCAGGGGTGACCAGAGAGTAGATCTCACTTTTAGCTTTCTCCTCTAAGTGGTTGAGCCCCAGTTCCTCCTATTTTACTGCCAATCAGTGGCCAGAGCCACCAAAAAGTCGATAAACTTCAGGGTAGGAGAGATTTCAGAATCCTCTATTTACTGTTAAATTCAAATAATTTTGTGTGGCCTCTGTTAGAATCCAATGGCATAGTTTGCTTGTGACAAATACTTTAGTGAGATTTTTGCTGCATTTTCAGTATATTTTTTTATCCATCATAAAAATTTTGGTATGGAATTACTTAGTATACATGTCTAATTCATTCTACATTCCAGAGTTAATAGACGAGTTTTATACAAGTTTTGTAAAATTTGATATTTCGGAGAATCGCAAAACCATTAAACTCCACTGGCATGGAGAAATCTACGAAGTGCACGTAGCGGCCATCTCTACATCCACCGGTATCCTCCTTCATCCTGGGAATCAAACCCCAGACACGATTGAGGAATATCTTATACGGATAGGTCCTAATTGCAGAGTGACACGTGATAGAGAGATCAACAGCAAAATGTTAAGTTATTTCATTGTGAGTATAATCCCACATCAGATAGGACAAATGAAGTTTATAGGTTTAAATACAAAATTGGGGTCTTGACCTAATGGCTTAAGCTTTTGGGTCAAACTGGTTCTCAACTTTGTATTTAGACCTATCATGCTCCCCGTTGGATCCGGCGTTCTCCCCAACAATTGGTATCAGAGCCCAGATTCGGACCAAGTTGTCGTCAGGTCAATGGGCATGTTATGGCTTAAGGGGGAGTGAAGCCTATGTTTGAAGCCCGAATTGGTCAAGTTAACTTTGTGTTTGGTTTCTTACGTGTCTGCCTCTACGTGAATGGTTGCCAAAGTTAAGTTTGTATACTCACAATGAAAGGGGAGATTGTTAAGTTAGTTCATTGTGAGTATAGTCCCATATCGGATAGGACAAAGAAAGTTTATGGGTTTAAATACAAAGTTGAAGGCTTGACCTAATGGTTTAAACTTTTGGATCAAACTGGTTCTTAGTTTTGTGTTTAGACCCGTTATGCTCCCCGTTGGACCCGGCGTTCTCCCCAACACAAAACACTTTATCACAATGTACACACGACTTGCCGCCAAATCAATACTAATGTAATGGAAATTACACATGTCATTATTTTATACACCCACATTACACATTGTTGATTACATCATGCGTCAAGATACTCATTTTTGTATGTGCACACAATTAGTCGATACCATTATAGATGCTAAGATATGGTAAAGGAGTAGTTTGTCTCTGCAGTGTCTGATTACACGTCATGGTTTATGTTTGGTGTAGAGTTTGATGCATATGCACCCTCACGTGTGTCCATAGCCATAGAGAACATATCAGTAACATATCACGCTGCTGTTCCAGAGGATTGGAATAGAAACACGGTTGATGAAAATATATATGCCACTGAGTTAACACAAGAGGAGGAGGATGACGTTTTCTTCGACCAAGACTTGCCAGCAGAACCCACTGAGCAAATCAATATTGTCTAGCTAGTCTTAAAAAATTTAACGTCAATTGAAATAAGTTGACTGTGGAGAGACTTCTACTACACGTGCACATCGTGCACTTGGAGAATCGAGTAGGATGCAAAGAGGACGACACCAATAATTTGTGTATGAGGGCATATACAAGTTTAGGTGTGGGGAGTGAATTAGAAGATTTTATTTTATTTATTTATTTTGTATTTTTCTAGAATTTTTAGTTTTTATTCTAGGATTTTTATTTTATTTTTAGGTGTTTTAGGGTTCGTTTATTTTACACTTCAGGTAGTTTTTAGGGTAACTAACTAAAAAAAGTAAAAAAAAATATTCTTCAATAAATCAACCTAATTACAAATAAAAAATAAATTTATATTTAAAATTTGATAGGAGAGTAGATTGCATGATACACTAAGATTTTTTTGAAAAAGATTAAAATCTGACAAATAAATATCTCTAATAGTAATTTTGAGGTAAGCATACATCTAGTTTTCACTTTACAATAGTTTATTAGGTTAATGATAAAGATGATAACGATTGAGTAGCCTTCTCTCTCTAAACAAGCAAAGTAAAGGGTGAGCCTGGTATTTAAAGCAATAGCCTCAGAAATAAAAAAAGGGGTGAGTTTGGTATTTATGGCACTAGCCTCAGAAATGAAAAAAAAGAAAAAAAAAGGTGAGCCTGGTATTTAAGGCAATAGTCTCAGAAATTAAAAAAAAGAGTATGATCCGAGTAATTGGGTACTTTGCGGCTAAGAAAATATGAATATTCGCATGAAAGATCAAATATTCGTAAAAAAAAAGAGAAAAAATTTTTGTTATGAGAGAGAAAATGAATCATGAGTTAGAGTTGGAGTACAAGGCCAAAGTAGACTATCACACGTGCATGTGATGTATATGAGCCAATAAATTATTTATTGGTGGGTATTGAAAGATAGGATTTGAATTTTTGATTAAACTGATATGTGTATTTGATATGACGCTTGACTTGAAAATTGATAATTTAAATGCATTCTTGAGTTTATATATTAGTGAGATTAATTGAAGAAAATATCACCAAAAAAGGATTTTTCTTTCTTTTGCATTAAATTTTTATATTTTTTTATTTTTGGTTATCTTTTTGTTCTTTTCTTTATTCCTTAATTTATTTTCTTTACAAATTTTTAGTATATTCACTGCAAACCCTCACGAGACACAACTCGTCCACTAGGGTAACCTAGGGTTTTAACAGTATGTTGCACATGCAAGTGCAATCACGATTCCTGCGAAAGTGAGTTAGGATTTTTTTTCTTTTTAAGTCTAGGTTTTGCTCGATGACTAGCAAAAAATAGGTGTGGGGGTGTAATTAGTATCATGTTTTATATTTTTTCCTCCCATATTTTATCTATTTTATATATAAATATTGCTACTCTAGTATATTTAGTTTGTTCTTATAGGTAACAAAGGATTCAAAAGAAATATTAGAAGATGCAAATTTGTCAATAATACGAGTAAAGAAAGTCAATTTTTGTGAAGATTAAAACTCAAGTGCAGCAGCAGCAAATTCAAGAGCATTTTCGGCCAAAATAAATCTTGAATTGGAAAAATTCATGTTGGGAAAATTTGTAGATTTCTGAATTATCTTCGAAACGAGTTCAAGAACAGATCAATTTGAGTTCAGATGCAAAAACTATGCCCATTTTACTGAAGCACTACAGAGTGAAAAATCCGATCCAGCGGCTACGAGTCTGCTGAACTTAATTTCGGATTTTGAACCCGAAAATTAGTATTTTATACCATCTAATCTCAATCATTAGTTTCTAATACCTATGGATTAGATTAAAATTATATATTTTGAGATTAGTCTTTTGCTAGTCCTCGAGCAAAACCTAAACCTAAAAAGAAAAACAAAAATCCTAACTCACTTTCGCAGGAATCGCGATTACACTTAGCACGTGCAACAAGCCTTTAAACCCCTAAGTTACCCTAGTGGACGAGTGTTGTCTCGTGAGGGTTTGCAGTGAATATACCCACAAAATTCAAGAAGAAAATAGATTAAGGAACAAAGAAAAGAAAAATAAGGATAACCGAAAATTAAGAAAAATAAAAAATTTATACAAAAGAAAGAAAAATTCTTTTTTTATATTTTCGTCAATTGGTCTCACTAATATACAAACTTAAGAACGCATTTAGATTATCAATTTTTAAATCGAGCATCATATCAGATACACTTATCATTTTAATCAAAAAATTAAATCTTATCTTTCAATACCTACTAACAGATAATTTATTGGCTCATATACATCTACGTGCATGTGTGATAGTCTACTTTGGTTTTGGACTCCAACTCTAACTCATGATTCATCTCCTCTCTCATAACAATTTTTTCTCTTTTTTTTTCTTTTTAAGAATATTTCACCTTTCATGCGAATATTCACGCTTGCTTAGGCGCAACATACCCGATTACTCAGTTCATACTCTTTTTTTTTTCTTTCAGAATATTTCACTTTTCATGCGAATATTTACGCTTACTTAGGCGCAAAATATCCGATTACTTGGATCATACTCTTTTTTCACTCTTGAGACTATTGCCTTAATACCAGGCGCACCCCATTATTTTATCACTCTCGAGGCTATTGCCTTAATACCAGGCTCACCCCATTATTTTATTCTCACTTTTTTTTTGTTTAGAGGGAGAAGACTTACTCAATCGTTATCATCTTTGTCCTTAACCTAATAAACTACTGTGAAGTGAAAAATAGATGTATACTTGCCTCAAAACTACTGTTAGCGGTATTTATTTTTCAGATTTTAATTTATTTCATAAAATTCAAAGTGTATCATCCAATCCACTCTCCTATCCAATTTTAAATCTAAATTTGTTCCTTTATTTGTACTTAGATTGATTTATTGATAAAAACAAAATTCTTCTTTTTTTTTCATTTTTTTTAATTCATTTTTTTTGTTGGTCACCCTAAAAACTACCCAAAGTGTAAAATAAAGAAACCCAAAAATCGAAAAATAAAAATAAAATCCTAAAAATCCTAAAAAAAAATAAAAATTTCCTAATACACTCCCCCACACCTAAACTTGTGTATGCCCTCATACACAAACAAAGGGTGGTAAAATAAATAAGAAAACTATTACACAAATACAAATAATGAGAGTCGTAAAAAGTTACGATCTCAATATTCTCACCCTATTAACGCATGTAAAGCGGTTACGACCTCTTGATCGCTTCCCACTTTCATAGTGTGTGCGTTTTAAACGTGAAGTGGGTGCATTATTATGTCTCATTAACCTCTTAAAAGTCACGAAATTACTTGCCTGCTTCTTATGCCGTCCTCGCTTTTTCTTTGTCCACATATAAGGATTAAAAATTGGGTTAAATAATTTTTTATTATAAACCTGCCAATCATTATTAGTAACAAGCATACATGTAGAAATATTGTGATGTGAGAAGAGTGCTACAGGATCATGCGAATGTGGTGGTGGCTCTTCTAACTCACGAAGTAATGCGAGCTCCTCTGCAAATAAATCCTCAAAAGTTCGCTCATAAAGCAATGGCGCACTTGCACAAGTATCATCATATATAAAATCAGTATGTGCCAATTCTTCTAATAGTATGAGCTCATCTTTAAACATTTGCTCAAATGAAGGTTCATCATCAGTGCAAGAGGTCAAATGAGAGTGCAAACTATGAATCATATTGACCTCAATGAGAGAGCTCGTTGCGTGCTCATCCATATTAAATATGTTTAATGCCACAGTCATATTCCCAAACGATAATTTCATGAGACCACTCCTACAATCAATTAATGCATTTGATGTTGTAAGGAATGATCTACCCAAAATAACGGGAATTTGATTCCGTGGATTGGAGATTGGCTCAGTTTCTAGGACAATGAAGTCTACAGGAAAGATAAACTCGCCGACCTTAATGAGCACATTTTCAACCATACCAAGTGGTCTCTTGATCGAACGATCAGCTAACTGTAGTGTGACCTTGGTAGGTTGAAGTTTTCCTAATCCCAGTTGCTGATAAACAGTATAAGGAAGCAAATTGACACTTGCCCCTAAATCAAGCAACGTCCTATCAAATGTAGTATTCCCAATAGTACATGGTATTGTAAGGGAACCTGGATCTTTGTACTTGATAGGTAAGGTGTTAGAGAGGATATGTGATATATTTGCAGTAAGAAAAACTTTCTCAGGAACGTTTCTTGCTCGTTTCTTAGCACACAAATCCTTGAGGAACTTAGCATAAGTAGGAACCTGTTGTATAATATCAAGAAGTGGAATATTAACCTTTACCTGCTGAAATATTTCAAGAATCTTTTCTACTTGCGGTGAAGGCTTCCTAAGCCGATTGGGATATGGTACTTTCGGCTTAGGAATAGGTTTTTCCAAATGATCATGTGACGATGATGGAGGTGATGGAGATGGTCGTGGAGAAATGGGTGGAAGAAATGATGTAGCCTGCGAGATAGTAGGAGTGGGATCAGGGGGTATGGCTACATTATTGTCCACTTGCTTGCCAGATCTAAGCGTGTGAATGACATTGCATTGGTGGACATGCGACTGATTGGAGTTTGAAGAACTGGCATTAGGGTTCATTATGGGTTGATTTAGAAAGGTACCCTGGCCACGTTCAATCATCTGACTCGTTAATTGTCCAACCTGCTGCTCTACATTCTTAATAGATTGAGAGTTCACGAGCAGGTGCTGATATATTCTTTGAATAAAATCATTTGACACTTTCATAAGATTCTGCATGTATGTGTCAAGGTTGGACTGAGACTTGAGAAGATTTTCAACATTCTTCTCAAGTGATTGAAGTCGCTTTTCTTGATCATTATTAGACCCCTGTTGTGGATATGAGTGGTTTTGTGTAGGTGGTCTATTCTGGTTTTTCCTATGGTTTGAAGCATTTGGGTGTTGATAAACACCCATATTTGGTCTTGGGAACTGACCAGTGGCTGGAGGCTGCATGTTAGGGTTAGGGCCCTCCTGATATTGCCCTTGACCCCATATAGATTTGGATGGTTCCTCTAGTCAGGATTGTATGTAGGAGCGTAAGGATTATTCATGAGTTGTTGATACAAGGCGTTAGCCTGCACAAGTGTGGAACCCATGGAATTCATTAATAATGGACACTCCTCCATAACATGATTCGGAGTTCTGCAATAAAAGCATGTGGGACTTTGGAGTTGATTCACTTGACCCACTTGTGGAGACTGAGCACTAGGAGTCTCCAGTGCCTCAATTCTTCTCATAAGGGCTGCGATCTTTGCTTCAGCAGCTATAGAGCTGTCGACGCTATGGATCACACTCTTACGAGGAGAAGTTGATATACTGGGCTTCTCACTAGAACTCTCCTACTGCATAGTCTTCCATGATAAGTCCTCAAGAAAGTCCCATGCTTCATCCTCGTTTTTCCTCATAAACTCCCCTTGACACATGGATTCCAGAAGAGTTTTGGATGTGTAATCAAGTCCTTCGTATATGATTTGACACAACCGCCACTTTTCTATTGCATGGTGGGGGCACTGAGCTAATAAATCCTTAAACCGTTCTAAGTATTTCCAGAAGAGTTCTCCTGGCACTTGACAGAATTGATTGATTTGATTTCTGATTCTTGCCGTCTTATGCGTAGGATAATACTTCTTGAGAAATACTGTAACGAATTCATCCCAAGTAGTGA
The DNA here is from genome assembly GCA_036321105.1 of Dracaena cambodiana. Lineage (NCBI taxonomy): Eukaryota > Viridiplantae > Streptophyta > Magnoliopsida > Asparagales > Asparagaceae > Dracaena > Dracaena cambodiana. The sequence goes on from JAYEPQ010000005.1 coordinate 11,139,582, forward strand.
TTGAATCAGTAGGTATACTGTACAACCACTTCTTGGCATTATCCTTTAGAGAAAATGGGATGAAGCGGAGTTTAATTGCGTCCTCCGATAAGTGTTGCAGTTTTATCATCACGCATACTTCCTGAAATTCACTGATAAAGAGATATGCATCTTCTGAATCAGAACCAGTGAATTTTGGAAGCATACTGATATACTGCAGTTTTAATTCGTAGTGATTACCCACTGCGTGTGGAAGTTCTATGCATGATGGTAATGATGTGCGCAACGGGTAATATCGATCCTGAAGGATCGGGATCGGCTGGTCCATCTTGTCTCCCATGAACAAATCTGATCTCACAAGTCGACCAAATTGATCACGGGTCCAATGTGGCATGAACCAGCGACCGTGAGTGTATGCGTGAACTTCCTAAACTAGTGCAAGAAGTGGGGTGTGGTGGAGAGATAAAAACGGTGGAATAGATATGATCAACTAAAAATGTGATTTCTACTGTTTCTAAATTTTTTATTTTTTAATTTTTTTTAAATTTTTCTACAGAACCAGGAAATAAAACTACAAAAACAGAGAAAAACTGGGTTCAGAAAATACCTCCCAGGCCGCTAAATAGCGGTTTGCGCCGCTGAATAGCGGCTAAGCTATAGAGTTTGATTTGTGAATTTTTTCCACTTGGTCCAGAGGCTCTTCCAATCCTTTAAAACTTCCTGTATCTGCAATATCTATTTCCTGCACACTCACACACACTGTTAACCTGTAAAATGCTAGAAAAAGTGAGAAAAACACCGTTGATCCCTGGCAACGGCACCAAAAACTTGATGTGTTATATTTACTGCAAGCGTACAGTATCGTTGTAGCGCTGTATAGGTCCTCTCACAGGGATCTAAGGTGTTTCTGTGTTCTTACTTTCTCTATAGTTCAATGGACTAACCAAAGGTTCTAGGTTGAGGTCGGATTAATCTAAGTAGCCTAGGATATAGAATCCACTAATTTCCAATCATGTTCTTACTTCTACTATTTTCTTCTATCATAAAAATTCAATCTTTTTAGTGTAATTTTTACTTAAAGTGTCCTAAGCATGAGCTATCAAGTGTTGTGCAAGTATAGCTCATCAAAAGATACTACTTCTTATAAAAATAAACTAATTCTTTTAGAAAATTCAAATAAAAAGACAAAACCAGCAACCCCTATCCCTAACTAAGCATAGATTATCAAGAATCCTAATTCAAGTATAACCTATCAAAGTTCTAAACTTCAGGTCCTTATATTTTAATCTTTCATTTGAAAAATCATGGCTTTATTAATTTTAATTAAGAAGAAAAATATTAGAAAATAATTGCATGGTGGATCTTAGATTCATCTACATCCTAGAGCTGATCTAATTAGCTACTCATGATTTTTGCTAAGGAAGATCAAATTTAATTCATACAATGATAAACCCTAATTTAGAAAGCGGTAAACCCTAATCTAGAAAGCAGTAAACCCTAAATAGAATGCAATCAAATCTATGCAGAAAGAAAATAAGAATCTCAAGAACAATGGGTTACCTCTGGACACGGTGTTGTGGCCATCGACCTTCAGCAAAACTCCAACTTTATTGAACAGAAAAATTCGAATACAAAAAGTTCAGAATTCAGAATCCCCTCAAAATACAAGGGTTAGCCAATAAATAGGCCTCGGAAACCAAACCCTATTCCTAGCAGAACCACAAGACCTATCAATTTACAATTAAGCCCACAACAAAAATTACTCTGATACGGCCAGTTATGAGCCGCTATTTAGTGGCTAATACCGCTATGTAGCGGCTCAATTTTGAGCAATTGCACTAAAATTTCTTCTGCAGAAATATCTTCTCTTGTAATCTTCACTTTCTTGACTGTATTTAACTTCTACTTCCTGCAGTACTTTGATGTTGTAGTCTCGCCCGCTTTAGAAACTTTTCGGCGTTTGATTTCCTAATCCAACTCTGATTTCATGCCTTTTCCTTGTATAATTTGGATTACCTGCAAAAGACACTAAAAATACCCAAGCAGCATTTATTTATATACAAAAACAGATAAAGTATGAGAGAAAAAATACAATATATGATATTCATCAATTAGTTTGTGTTGGATGAGAATTACATATTTTGTATTGAGTTTGATTAGGAGCAGAATTGTGTTTGGGTTATAAATATCTCATGAAACCTTATAATTAGAGAGAGTCTTTTAGATGTAATTTTAGATATATTTTTGATTAATAAATATTAGGGTTTTGCCAAAGGGGTGACGGCCGCCATACCTAGCTCCAGAGGTAATTCTATTGCTTTTCTTTGCTTTTTAGATAGATTTAATAATTTTCTAGTGTAAAACTTTAATTGCTTTCTAGGAAAAATATGATCTTATTAATTAGGAGCATGGTAGCTAATTAGTTTAGTTCTAGAATGTAGATGAAATTAGGGATCAATCGCATATTAATCTATTTGTATTCTCTCTAAAATAAAAATAAAAAAAGATAGGATTTTTCTATAAAATAATAAAAATATAAGAACTCGTAGATTAAAACTTTGATAGGTTATACTTAATTTAAGTATTTTGACAACCTATGTTTAGTTAGGGTTTGGAGTTATTTATTTTTATTCATTTTGTTCAATTTATCTAACGATTTGGTTTCTATCTATAAAAAGTAATTTATTTGATGGATTATACTTGTACACCACTTGATAGTCCATACTTAGAATACTTTAAGTAGGAATTAAATTAAAAGATCAGATTTTATTAAAGAAGGAAGACAAATAGAAAATATTTTGTTGTGAACTAGTGAATTCCATATCCTAGGCTAATTAGAATGGCAAATTATCAATCTAGATTCATAATTAGCTCGTCAAGATAATAGAGTTAGTAAGATTGCAAAACACTCTAAATTCCTGTGGAAACGACCTATTAGCACTACAACTGACACTGTGTGCTTACCGTAGATATTTCATATCACCTGTATCTTGCAAATGTCATAAATCTCTTGCACTTTCATCATTGCCTTCACTACCTTTTGTCTTTTAGTGAGAAAATCGTCAACCTTGTTAATGAGGGTAATTAGTCTTGCTGCTATGCCTTCTATCCCACCTATTTTGACTAGACCGTCTCTGTTTAGAGGTCTGGGTATGGATTAACTTCTCTCTGAAGCATGCTCTGTCTCCCAACCTTGAGAGTTTTCAACAAGAGAATCAAGGTACAACCATGCTTCATCAACTTCTCACTTAGAAACTCTCCATTGTGCATCGTCTTTATAAATTACTTAGTTGCAGTGTTTAGGCCTTAATAAAAGGTATTTACCGACCTCTACATCTCAAAGCCATGACATAGGCACGAAAGCAGTAGATCTTTGGAATCTATCTCAGCAATTGAAATTATTCATTATCTTTCTAATGAAAAGTAATGATCTGCTTACATAGCTAGTTAGTTGGATATGAAGGGAAGAATTTCTTGAGAAATTCTTTCTATATCTCATCCCATTGTCCAATTGAATTAGGCCTCATTGAGTGTAGCCATATTTTACTTGTCCTTCAAGGAGAAAGAGAAGAGTTTCAGCTTCAATTGCTTTGAAAACGCTAATATTCTGTAGGTTAATAGTGATGCAGACTTCTTCAAATTCATGATGGTGTAAATAGGGGCTCCCCTTGTCCATTCCATAGTACTTTGGTAATAGCAGCACAACTCTTGACCTGATCTTAAAGTTCCCTATATTAAGAGGGAAAAAAATGCAAGAGGGTTGGGTTGTCATGTGGGGTTGTAAGTAATTACGTAGGGATCTCCCATTCTCTCCATGCTGGCTCTAATCATTATTGGTACTTTATCCTCCAAATCCATTTTTGTTGCAATTATTGTCTATGTTTCGATTATTGTTGTTGCTCATATTGAAAGGTGGTGGATTAATTGGAAGATGTAATGTGATCAAACGAGTCTACTATTAAATGTTCTCTGCCAATCGGTCATATAAAATCAAAACCACACAAGTGAATGGCATTGTAATTGTAATCGATACCAAAGTGTATAGTACAATAGCACAAATTTCCGGCAGTAGCACCAAAAACTTGATGCGACTTGATTCATGCACTCTCAAGCGCAAGAGATCAATCGTTCAATCGAGGATATTGAATCTACTATTAGACACTTAAACTAAAATCTATGATTAATTAAAAGGTGAAATTTGGTGGTTTAAGTAAAACAAGTAGTTGATTGGCTTGAAACAATAGAGATACAAATTAACTCAAATGAGTTAACATCCCCAAGATCATTTCACTAGATAGTTTATTGTTTTATTTATCTCAGTTGCATAGAGTACATGATCTTATCCAATTGGAATATAAGTCTCTAAACCATAAAATATTATTAGATAATCTGATTATTAGTTTAATTCCTCAATTAATACTAATATGAAACTTAAGGATAACTTAAGCATGATCTATAAATGATAGAAATAACTTTTCAAAGTCTAAACATTATCATGCCTAAATAGTCAATGACATATTAAAAAAATAAGAAATAACTATACCGTTAAGAAATAAATTATCAAAATCCCAAGATCATGTATCAATAACCACAGATATGTAGGGAAACCAATATTCTATAGATCAATTGAACACAAAATTAATAATAGAAACCATACTAGATCAAAATCGAGAGTTTGTCTTCCCATCCAAGGTCAAAAAAAAATTAATTACTCATACTCATCATATTTATCAAATAAAGAGTTAGAAAAATCTTTTAATATCAATATAATGGAAAACACAACAATAATAATTTCTGAATCTCTCCATAAACAAAATAATATCTCTAAAAACACTCTCTATAGCTATCTCTCAGATACAATAGGTAGTTATAGCCCCCCAAAAGGCTTAGTTATCAAACTCTGGTATTTTGTTATATAGAAATTATAAGTCTTCAAAACTCTGGCATGTTTGCGTTTCTGTCCATACCACTATCGACATCGGCTTCGGCAGTCGGGTTAGCAACTTTCTGTCATTTCGGTGCTATTGTGCTGTCAATAGCAATTTCAACAGCCGCTTCAAAGCACTCCTCTAGTAGCAATCTCTATCTCAGTCCTCTTGATGGTTGTTGACGTCGCATAGATGGCTGTTGATAGTGCACAGATGGTTGTCAACAGCCATATGTTTGTGCATGTTTTTATCAAGGGTGTGCACACTTTTGTCTCCATTTCTTCACTTACTAAATCCTTCAAAATGATGTCAAAACACTAGTTTACCTTGAACAAACACTCAAATGAAGAATTAAACTCATATCTATAAAATATCATTAAGTTCACATATTTGAGCTCAAAATTAAATAATGAGTGTATGAAATATACATAGAATAATGCCTTTTTTGCTTAAAATACGGCACCTCTAACTAAATTGATATAGATGAGAGAGAAGTATAACTGGTTTGAGTAGTGCAATAGCGTATTTGAGGAGTTGAAGCTCAGATTGACCTTAGAACTGATATTGACGATACTAGATAGATCCAGAGGAAAGATAGTGTATAGTGATTCATAAGGAAAAGATTTAAAATGTGTCCTCATGCAATATAATAAGGTGGTTGCTTGTGCCTCAAGACATCTCAGGCCTCATGAGAAGAATTATCCTACCCATAGTTTAGAGCTGGCAGCAGTTATCTTTACTTTAAAGATTTGAAGACATTATTTATTGGATGATAGGATGGAGACATATACATACTATAAGGGCTTTAATTACCATTTTACTTAGAAGGAGATTAAAATAAGACAGATAATGTAGTTAGAGCCAATTGCAGACTATGATGTTGATTTATAATACCATCATAGTAAAGTCAATGTTGTACCAAATGCTTTAAATAGAAGACTAATGACCATGCATCTTACCCAGCAGAAAGAGTTACTAAATGACATGGTGAGCTTGGTTGTGAAGTGATTATGCCAGGGACTTCAAGGCAGTCCATGTTGATACAAATTCAATTCAATTTAATGAGAATATCAAGGTAGCACAGGCAAGGGATAGTTAGCTTTAGAAGATTCCGAAATACATGGAGGTAAGTTTGAGATTAGATTTTTTTTATTCATGTGGGTCACTTTGGTATGGTAACGGGTTATATGTACCTAAGGGAGATGTCAGACATGGTGTTAGCAGAAGCTTACAATGTGGCATATTCAATATATTCTGCAAGTACCAATATGTACAAAGATCTGAAGCAACACTTTTAGTGGAACGAAATGCAGAAATAGATAGCCAAATATGTATCAAGGTGTCTGGTATATTAGTAGGTTAAGGCAGAATATTGAAGGTCAAGAAGAATTCTTCAATCACTTCTATACTAGAATGTAAGAGGGAGAAGGTAACCATGGATTTTGTGACAGCTCTTCCTCATAACTCTAAGAAAAATAACACTATATGTCTTATAATGAATCATCTCTCGAAGTCGGATCATCTTATACCATTTCATGTAGGCCAGAGCATAAAGATTTTAGCAGATTGTTATATCGAGAAAATTGCATGGAATTCCACTTGAGATTATGTCGGATGTAGACACTAGGTTCAGGTTACAGTATTGGACTAGGTTGCAGTAGAGTTTGGGAAGCCGGTTGAGTTTCAACAATTCTTATTATTTAGAGCTAATGGACAATTAGAGAGAATGCTAAAGATACTAGAAGACATGTTAAGGGTATGTTGATGAGTATCATATATTGTATTTTTCCTTTCATACTTTATCTATTTCTTGTATATAAATAAATACTACTCCGGTATTTTTAGTGTCTTCTGCAGATAATCCGAATTATATAAGGAGATGGCATGGAATTAGAATTGGACTAGGAAATCAAACGTCGAAAAGTTTCTAAAGTGGAAAAGACTACAACATCAAATTACTGTAGGAAATAAACGTCTAATACAGTTAAGAAAATAATGTGTACAAGACAAGATAACCCTGTAGAAGAAATGTCAAGCCAATTGGCCACTGTTTAGTTGCTAATTAGCGGTTTTTACCGCCACATACCGGCCGAACAGTGGCCGTTCCAGAGAAAATTTATTCGTGGGCTTAATAGTAAATGTTTAGTTTTTATGATTCTGCTAGAAATAGGGTTTGGTTTCCGAGGCCTATATATTGGCTGATCCTTGTATTTTGACGGGATTCTGAAATTTTTGTATTCGATTTTGCTGTTCAATAAAGTTGGGGTTTTTGCTGAAGGTTGACGGCTACAACACCGTGACCAGAGGTAACCCATTGTTCTTGATATTCTTATTTTCTTTCTGCATAGATTTAATTGCATTCTATTTTACGGTTTACTGCTTTCTAGAATAGGGTTTACTGCTTTCTAGATTAGGGTTTATCATTTTATGAATTAAAATTTGATCTTTCTTAGTAAAAATTATGAGTAGCTAATTAGATAAACTCTAGGATGTAGATGAAGCTAAGATCCACCATGCAATTATTTTCTAATATTTTTCTTCTTAAATAAAATTAATAAAACCATGATTTTTCAAATGAAAGATTAAAATATAAGGACCCGAAGTTTAGAACTTTGATAGGTTATACTTGAATTAGGATTCTTGATAATCTATACTTAGTTAGGGATTGGGGTTGCTAATTTTGTCTTTTTATTTGAATTATCTAAAAGATTTAGTTTATTTTTATATGAAGTAGCATCTTTTGATGAGTTATACTTACACAACACTTGATAGCTCATGCTTAGGGCACTTTAAGTAAAAATTAAACTAAAAAGATTGAATTTTTATGATAGAAGAAAATAGTAGAAATAAAAACATGGTAGGAAATTAGTGGATTGTATATCCTAGGCTACTTAGATTAATCCGACTTCAATCTAGAACCTTTGGTTAGTCCGTTGCACTATAGAGAAAGTAAGAATGCAGAAACACCTTAGATCCCTGTGAGACGACCTGTACAGCGCTATAACGATACTGTGCGTTTGCAGTAAATATATCACATCAAGTTTTTGGCACCGTTGCCGGGGATCGACGGTGTTTTTCTTGCTTTTTCTAGCATTTTACGGGTTAACAGTATGTGTGAGTGTGCAGGAAATAGATATTGCTGATACAGAAAGCTTTAAAGGATTGGAAGAGCCTCTGAACTAAGTAGAAAAAAATCACAAGTCAAATTCAATAGCTTAACCGCTATGCAGCAGCGAGAACCGCTATTTAGCGGCCTGGCAGGTATCTTCTGAACCCAATTTTTCTTTTTTTCTGTTGTGTTGTTTCCTGATTCTGTAGAAAAATTTAAAAAAAAAACAAAACTTTAGGAACAGTAGAAATCACAATTGTTATTTGATCATATCTATTCCACCATTTTATCTCTCCACCACACCCCACTTCTTGCACTAGTTTAGGAAGTTCACGCATACACTCACGGTCGCTGGTTCAGGCCACATTGGACCTGTGATCAATGGTCGACTTGTAAGATCAGATTTGTTCATGGGAGACAAGATGGACCAGCCGATCCCGATCCTTCAGGATCGATGTTACCCATTACGTACATCATTACCATCATACATCAACCTTCCACACGTAGCGGGTAATCACTATGAACTGAAACCGCAGTACATTAGTATGCTTCCTAAATTCACTGGTTCTGATTCAGAAGATGCACATCTCTTTATCAATGAATTTCAAGAAGTATGCGTAATGATTAAACTGCAAAATTTATCGGAGGATGCAATTAAGCTTCGCTTCATCCCTTTAGCACTTAAGGATAATGCCAAGAAGTGGTTGTACAGTATGCCTACTGATTCAATCACTACTTGGAATGAATTCGTTACAGTGTTTCTCAAGAAGTATTATCCTACGCACAAGACGATAAGAATCAGAAATCAAATCAATCAATTCCGTCAAGTGCCAGGAGAACCTTTCTGGAAATACTTAGAACGGTTTGAGGATTTATTAGCTCAGTGCCCTCACCATGCAATAGAAAAGTGGTGATTATGTCAAATCATATACGAAGAACTTGATTACACATCCAAAACTCTTCTGGAATCCATGTGTCAAGGGGAATTTATGAGGAAAAACGAGGATGAGGCATGGGACTTTCTTGAGGACTTATCATGGAAGACTATGCAGTGGGAGAGTTCCACTGAGAAGCACAGTATATCAACTTCTGCTCATAAGAGTGGGATCCATAGCGTCGACAGCTCTATAACTGCTGAAGCAAAAATCGCAGCTCTTATGAGAAGGATTGAGGCATTGGAGACTCCTAGTGCTCCATCAATGGATCAAGTGAATCAAATCCAAAGTCCCACATGCTTTAATTGCGGAACTCTCAATCACGTTATGGAGGAGTGTCCATTGTTAGTAAATCCTATGGGTCCCACACTTGAACAGGCTAACACCATGTATCAAAGACCTGTTAATAATCCATACACTTCGACATACAATCCTGGCTGGAGAAACCATCCAAATCTCTCATGGGGTCAAGGACAATATCAGGGAGCCCCAAACTCCAACATGCAGCCTCCAGCTACTGGTCAGTTCCCAAGACCAAATATGGGTGCTTATCAACACCCAAATGCTTCAAACCATGGGAACAACCAGAATAGACCACCTGTACAAAACCACTCATATCTACAACAGGGGTCTAATAATGATCAAGAAAAGCGACTTCAATCACTTGAGAAGAATGTTGAAAATCTTCTCAAGTCTCAGTCCAACCTTGACACATACATGCAGAATCTTATGAAAGTGTCAACTGATTTTATTCAAAGAACAGATCAGCACCTGCTCGTGAACTCTCAATCTATTAAGAATGTAGAGCAGCATGTTGGACAATTAATGAGTCAGATGAGTGAACGTGGCCAGGGTACCTTTCCAAATCAATCCATAATGAACCCTAATGCCAGTTCCTCAAACTCCAATCAGTCGCATGTCCACCAATGCAATGCCATTCACACGCTTAGATCTGGCAAGCAAGTGGACAATAATGTAGCCATGTCTCCTGATCCCACTCCTACTATCTCGCAGGCTACATCATCTCTTCCACCCATTTCTCCACGACCATCTCCATCACCTCCATTATCGCCACATGATCATTTGGAAGAACCTGTTCCTAAGCCGAAAGTACCATATCCTAATCGGCTTAGTAAGCTTTCACCGCAAGTAGAAAAGATTCTTGGAATATTTCAGCAGGTAAAAGTTAATATTCCACTCCTTGATATTATACAATAGGTTCCTACTTATGCTAAGTTCCTCAAGAATTTGTGTGCTAAGAAACGAGTAAGAAACGTTCCTGAGAAAGTTTTTCTTACTGCAAATATATCACATATCCTCTCTAACTCCTTATCTATCAAGTACAAAGTCCAGGTTCCCCTACAATATCATGTACTATTGGGAACACTACATTTGATAGGGCGTTGCTTGATTTAGGGGCAAGTGTCAACTTGCTTCCTTACACTGTTTATCAGCAACTGGGGTTAGGAAAACTTCAACCTACCAAGGTCACACTACAGCTAACTGATCGTTCGATCAAGAGACCACTTGGTATGGTTGAAGATGTGCTCATTAAGGTCGGCGAGTTTATCTTTCCTGTAGACTTCATTGTCCTAGAAACTGAGCCGATCTCCAATCCACGGAATCAAATTTCCGTTATCTTGGGTAGACCATTCTTTGCAACATCAAATGCATTAATTGATTGTAGGAGTGGTCTCATGAAGTTATCTTTTGGGAATATGACTGTGGCATTGAACATATTTAATATGGATGAGCACACAACGAGCTCTCTCATTGAGGTCAATATGATTCATAGTTTGCACTCTCATTCGACCTCTTGCACTGATGATGAACCTTCATTTGAACAAATGTTTAAAGATGAGCTCATACTATTAGAAGAATTGGCACATACTGATTTTATATATGACGATACTTGTGCAAGTGCGCCATTGATTTATGAGCGAACTTTTAAGGATTTATTTGCAGAGGAGCTCGCATTACTTCGTGAGTTAGAAGATCCACCACCACATTCACATGATCCTGTAGCACTCTTCTCACCTCACAATATTTCTACATGTATGCTTGTTACTAACAATGATTGCCAAGTTTATAATAAAAAATTCTTTAACCCAATTGTTAATGCTTATATGTGGACAAAGAAAAAGCGAGGACGGCATAAGAAGCAGGCAGGTAATTTCGTGACTTGTAAGAGATTGATGAGATATAATAATGCACCCACTTCACGTTTAAAACGCACACACTATAAAAATGGGAAGCGATCGAGAGGTCGTAACCGCTTTACATGCGTTAATAGGGTGAGGATATTGAGATCGTAACTTTTTACGACTCTCATTATTTGTATTGTATAATAGTTTTCTTATTTATTTTACCACCCTTTATTTGTGTATGAGGGCATACACAAGTTTGGTGTGGAGGAGTGGATTAAGAGATTTTTATTTATTTTAGGATTTTATTTTTATTTTTAGGATTTTTTTTATTTTTAGGTTTTTTTGGATTTCTTTATTTTACACTTTAGGTAGTTTTTAGGATAACTAACTGAAATTTTTCAGTTAAAAAAAAACTGAAAAAAATTAATAAAAAAATAAATTTAACAATAAATTTATGTATTTTATCAATAGATCAACCTAATTACAAATAAAGGAACAAATTTAGATTTGAAATTGGATACGAGAGTAGATTGGATGATACACTTTGAATTTTATAAAAATTAAAATATGAACAATAAATACCGTCAATTGTAGTTTTGAGGCAAAGTATACATCTATTTTTCACTTCATAATAGTTTTTTAGGTTAAGGACAAAGATGATAATGATTGAGTAAGTCTTCTCTCTCTGAAAAAAAAAGAAAAAAAAAGTGAGAATAAAATAATGGGGTGCACCTAGTATTAAGGCAATAGCCTCAAGAGTGAAAAAAAAGGAGTATGATCTGAGTAATCTTGTACTTTGCACCTAAGTAAGCGTAAATATTCACATGAAAGGTGAAATATTCTAAAAAAAAGAAAAGAGTATGAACCGAGTAATCGGGTATGTTGCGCCTAAGCAAGCGTGAATATTCGCATGAAAGGTGAAATATTCTTTAAAAAAATTAAAAAAAAAAAGAAAAAAATTGTTATGAGAGAGGAGATGAATCATGAGTTAGAGTTGGAGTCCAAAACCAAAGTAGATTATCACACGTGCACGTAGATGTATAGGAGCCAATAGATTATCTATTAGTGGGTATTGAAAGGTAAGATTTAAATTTTTGATTAAAATGATAAGTGTATCTGATATGACGCTCGATTTGAAAATTAATAATTTAAATGCGTTCTTGAGTTTGTATATTAGTGAGACCAATTGATGAAAATATTATAAAAAAAAAGATTTTTTCTTTCTTTTGTATAAAATTTTTATTTTTCTTGATTTTCGGTTATCCTTATTTTTTATTTCTTTATTCCTTAATCTATCTTCTTCATGAATTTTATGGGTATATTCACTGCAAACCCTCACGAGAAACACTCGTCCACTAGGGTAACCTAGGGGTTTAAAGGCTTATTTCACGTGCCAAGTGCAATCGCGATTCCTGCGAAAGTGAGTTAGGATTTTTATTCTTCTTTTTAGGTTTAGGTTTTGCTCAAGGACTAGCAAAAGATAGGTGTAGGGGGTGTAATGAGTATCATATATTGTATTTTTCCTTCCATACTTTATCTATTTTTTGCATATAATAAATGTTACTCAGGTATTTTTAGTGTCTTTTGCAGATAATCCGAATTATATAAGGAGATGGCATTGAATTAGAGTTAGACTAGGAAATCAAATGCCGAAAAGTTTCTAAAGTGGGCAAGACTACAACATCAAATTACTTCAGGAAGTAAATGTCTAATACAGTCAAGAAAATAATGTGTACAAGACAAGATAACCCTGTAGAAGAATTGTCAAGCCAATTGGCCACTGTTTAGCCGCTAATTAGTGGTTTTTGCCGCTAAATAGCGGCCTAACAGTGGCCGTTCCAGAGAAACTTTATTCTTGGGCTTAATTGTAAATGTTTAGTTTTTATGATTCTGTTATAAATAGGGTTTGGTTTCTGAGGACTATATATTGGCCGATCCTTGTATTTTGACGGAATTCTGGAATTTTTGTATTCGATTTTGCTGTTCAATAAAGTTTGGATTTTTGCTGAAGGTTGACGGCCACAACACCGTGACCAGAGGTAACCCATTGTTCTTGATATTCTTACTTTCTTTCTGCATATATTTAATTGCATTCTATTTTAGGGTTTACTGTTTTCTAGATTAGGGTTTATTGCTTTCTAAATTAGGATTTATCATTTTATGAATTAAAATTTGATCTTCCTTAGTAAAAATCATGAGTAGCTAATTAGATCAGCTCTAGGATGTAGATGAAGCTAAGATCCACCATGCAATTATTTTCTAATATTTTTCTCTTAAATAAAATTAATAAAGCAATGATTTTTCTAATGAAAGATTAAAATATGAGGACCCGAAGTTTAGAACTTTGATAGGTTATACTTGAATTAGGATTCTTAATAATTTATACTTAGTTAGGGATTGGGGTTGCTGATTTTGTCTTTTTATTTGAATTATCTAAACGATTTAGTTTATTTTTATATGAAGTAGCATCTTTTGATGAGCTATTCTTGCACAACACTTGATAGCTCACGCTTAGGGCACTTTAAGTAAAAATTAAACTAAAAAGATTGAATTTTTATGATAGAAGAAAATAGTAGAAGTAAGAACATAGTTGGAAATTAGTGGATTGTATATCCTAGGCTACTTAGATTAATACGACTTCAACCTAGAACCTTTGGTTAGTCCGTTGCACTATAGAGAAAGTAAGAACGCAGAAACACCTTAGATCCGTGTGAGACGACCTGTACAGCGCTACAACGATACTGTGCGCTTGCAGTAAATATATCACATCATATGTAAAATGGACTTCAGTGGATCTTGAGAGGACCACTTTCACTCGGTGGAATTCTCATATAACAACAGCTACCAAGTGAATAATAAGATGATATTATTTAAGGTTTTATATAAGAAGGAAATGCAGATCAAGATAATGTTGGGATAATATGGATGAGAGGAGACTTCTTGGATCTAAGTTGGTGACTTAAATAGTGGATAAGGTCAAGGTGGTCAATGCATCTGAAGGCAGTATAAGATCGATAAAAAAAAGTTGAACATATTTGCAATAACAGCCTTTGGACTTTAGAGTCAGACACCAAGTATTTTCTAAAATATTGCCAACTCAAGAAGTGATTTGTTTTGATAAGCATGAAAAGTTGAGACCTTGTTTCATTATATCATTCGAGATTGTTGAGCTTTAGAGCAGGAGAGGTAGCTTACAAGTTAGTGCTACAATCATCTTTGGAAGGTATGCACAATGTGTTTCACGTCTCATAATTGAGGTGATATTTTCCAGAAATGAGTCGTGTGTGGATCAATCAGAACCAAAATTGGATGTGAACGAATCCTTCAAAGCCCATCATGATTCTGGACTGGCAAGAGAAGATATTGAAAAACCAATCAATTTCACTTATTATAATTGTTTGGGACTGATATTCGCAGGGTGATGCTTCTTGGGAGTGTTAAAAGGATGTTTGGAAACAATATCCATACGACTTCACCAATTCAAGTGAATTACTTTTTCTACCTCGTGTTTATTTATGAGTTTCAAGAACAAAATTCTTTTTTTAGATGGGTAGGTTGTAATGCCCCAACCTAAAATACCATTTTTTTCCTCTTTTTTTTGATATTTCTTTTAAATAGAAATTTTTTTCTGCAATAATAATAATTAACTAGCTACCATGTGGACCTCAAAAGTCAACCCAATATTTACCATTTAATTTGATTGATTTGACAAGACTGGATTTTTTTGTATGAAATTTAAGGAACATCCTAAAAAATATTAACATTTTCAATAACCTTCCTAACAACCTAACTATTTCCCAAAATCCATCTTACGTAGGGAAAAAACAAGGAAAAGAGAGAAACAAAAAAAAGGGAGAGAAAGAAAGAGAGAGAAAATAGACAAAGAGGAGAAACGCGAGAAGGAGGCTTTGATTGTCAATTGATGATCTACCTCTTTGTTGTTTCCAAGGATCCTAGAGCACTAGAGTTAAGTGGCTTCCATCTTTCTCTATAAAATTTTTCTTTCTTATAAATATAGTATTTTAAAAATGATGTATAAACAAATGCATAGCATAAAATCCTCCTTTGTATTTTGCTTTTATGTGTTTACAAGAAGAAAATCTTCATTTTGTTAAAGATACAAATGAAATTATATCTCTTTCTATTTTTCTTTAAGTGTGAAACATAATTCTAAGTAAGAATAAAGAACTAGGAATTAAAACTTTGGATTTTCACTATCTTACTTTAACTTATTTATATGTAAATTAAATTTCTTTTATTCTATTCTCTTACATAATAGGGAAAATTCATTGTTATAAATAATATGAAGTTATTAGAGAGATCTCGATTATTCTTTTATGAGCATTGACGGTTGCAACAAATTTTAAATAGCTATATTAGATGCTAATAGCTCAAAGGAAATGTGAAAAATGATGTTTAGGGATGCCATGATTCCATGTTTGACTCCAAATTTTATGGTATTCTTGGGTACCTATTGAGGAATGATAACTTGCCATCGATAGCAGAAGTGCCATAGATGGGCCATCATTGATTTCAATGATGGTGGGGCTCACCCAAGCTTCCCATCAGTGGCAGAGTGTGGTCATTGATAGTGGCCATCGCTAGCAGAACTATGTTATCTATGAGTCTATGCATGTGGGTTTGAATGTCTACATTAAAATCTTATTTATTTTTTCTTTAGTTCCATGTTATCAAAGACTATTTGTGACGCTCCAAATCATACTGGTGGATCCGAGTATATGTCCTAATAATGGGTAGGGTGTCACCGATAGACGCTCTTAATACTAGAGTGCACTAGACCATTACATCATATAATCACAGGGAAGATATATGGAAATGCACAAATATGATATATATATATATATATATATATATATATATATATATATATATATATATATATATATATATATATATATATATATATATATATATATATATATCATAGATATGAATTTATCTGCCACAACATTACAAGTATAAATATAACAATATCTAAAAATAGGTAAATAAAAATGATAAGCAATATGTATATCAAAAGGTTGTTTATATAGAGTCAAGTACAATATCAGAAAAGAGTAACATAAGTACTGAATATATACAAAATTGTCCAGATACCATGGACAAAACTAGGAAATAGAATATTTATGCACATACAATTTAAAATGACATATACACAAAAAAGATGAGAATCCTACAAGAAGTCAGCTACTGGTGCTCGGCCTACTCCTGAAAATGTGAATTTTTGGAGGTAGATATTTCTCCTCTAGTACTGCTATTTTGGCTGGTAAATCTGAGATGTGATAATCTCAGGGGTCAGAACCTAAAGAAAAATATAAATCCAAACTTATGTCATATGCTATAGAAACCATATCAGTGTGGTATACTAGTAGGAATAATGTAAAAGAAGTATGCATGTGAATCATAAAATACATGATATGCATAATAGGACATCCATCATAAAGTACAAAGTATATATAAAATAATATGACCATGAATATGGGTTATGAAGTATAAGGCATGCATAAGGAAATATGAATTATGAAGCAAATGGTACATGTAGTATAATATGATCAAACTATATTATTAAGTAACAAGGTATGCAAAATATAACATGAATTGTGTAGCACATAGTATGCATAATATAATATTATTATACATATTAATTATGAAGTATAAGATATGCATAATATAACATGAATTATGAAGCAAATGCTATATATAATATAATATGATCAAGCAAATGTATACAAATTCTATCTTATTAGTTTAGAACTGAATGGTGAGAGCATTCATATATTTTAGGAGAGTACTATATTATTCGGTACCGTGGCTAAAAGTATCAATCTCTGTATAGACCAGATGATAAACCACTAGGCACACTAGATATTCCGTGCATACCTGCGATCACGACCACAAATACAGTTCTCTACACAAGTCAGATAACCGCTACTAAGCAAACTAAGAAACTGATAGTATCAGTACACTGATTGACAGATGCATCGCAAACAAAATAAGAGACTCTCATAATACGTGTTGCATTCTACTATTTATTTTCCCTATATCTACAATGAAACATATGCTAAGTATCAATGTGATATGCAATAAGTATACATGTATCAACAGCCATGTGAATATGAAATGACAAGTATGACTATAATGGCATATACAAGAGTTATACACAATAAGTTCAAATGCATGAGGTATCATTTCTAAGAAAGAATAACTTATACAAGTAATATCATGTGTAAACGAACATGTGTGTATTTATATCATATCTTAAATCAAATATCATATATAAAACATGGTATGTATACCTAAATATGAGCTATGACAGGTCTGAACTGACCATATACAGTTGATAATAAGAGTAATTTAATATATATACATATGTGTCATATCATAAAATAAGAGGTATATGCATGTACATAATAAATGTGCCTGTATTGCTATATTTCAGTGGATAGTTAAGACTTCCAGGTCTTGTTTGACTAGAATAAAAATGAAATTTGAGGCTAAAATTTGGTATAATTGTAGAAATTTTAATTATATTTTTATTGAATCTTAAATGAGCTTAATTATATATCTAGAATAGAAGTTATAGTTATTTTATTATGGACTTATTGTTGCTGAGCTACTGACTTGGTACAACAACTATAATGCAAATTTTAGGTTTTTTTTTGTTAGGAAAATGGGTAAGATCTATTATAATTGGAATAATTGTATTTTAGTGATCATCATTCTAATAAAATTAATCGGAGTTAAGATACAAAAGTTATAGCAGTTTTAAGATGGATAGCTGTATATGTGTAGACAACGATACAGTAAGTGCACATATAAGATGCACGGATGACGTATGCAATGAAACTCAAGATAAATGCAAGTTTAGGCATGTAATATCTTGAAATTGGGTTAATAATATATCCGATATCATATGTGAGGAGATTAAATTAAGAAATTATAAGTTTAAAAGATTTGAGAGTGTATTCTTATCTCTTTTTGAGCCAAAATCAGAAAGGAGCGGATATTAATATAATTAACCTTCAACAGTTGAGAAATCTCCCACGAATTATACTAGAAAAGAAGAACTGATGCTGGAGAAGATATCTCCACATTGAATGAGGACTTTAGAGCTTACTTGAAGAAGGACAACTAAAAAACAAAACTCATTAAGCAATATAGTAGATTTTCAGCCCATTCTCGGGATGATTATTTGGCTATTTATTTGAGAGAATATGAAAATGAATAAGGGTTGGAGTCTAAAGAAAAAATAAAGATAAACATGAGAGGGATTAGGTTGATTTCTTTTAGATTTTTCTGAATTTATTTGAGAGGTCAAACAACTACTGGAATATATGTATGTTGCCGTATTAAAAACCCTAAAATTTCACCTTAATTAGGAAAAAGACATCATGTCAACTCCTATACAAAATTGGTCAAATAAGAATGTTGGGATTCTGGAGATAAATATAAGGTGAGAAAATAGTTAAAATTAAAATTTTAGATTTAATTTGATTTTTTAAATCATTTTGCTCGAAAATCGGCTGATCTGGAATAATTCAGAAAAAATATTAAAAGTTAATAATAATAAGATAAGAGGTCCCATTTTGCAAAATTTTAAATTAAAAAATAAATTAAAATATACAACTCAATTTACTTAGTATTCGCTCATATCAGTATCTGAGATTCGAGACTGATACAGATAATATTGAATAAATCGATACAATGCCTTAGGGATTAGGAGCGTTATAGTCTACCCACTTAACAAAAATTTCATTCTTGAAATTTAAATAAAATAAATGAAAGATAACAATAAGATAAATGAAGAAGTACTTATTTAATAATAATTTTAAATAGGCACATAATATCATTCGAATATATATATATATATATATATATATATATATATATATATATATATATATATATATATATATATCCTAAATGTCGTCCTCTCGCTCCGATGCCACTCACCCAGATAGTAATTATCCCAAGAGACAAGAACAACAAGAATTATTAGTTCATCAGTGCTTTCGGTTCTTGATCTCCTTAACCCTCCAATCCATAATGTCTATTGACATCTGCTTAAAAAATAGATGAGCTCTCAACTATTCCAATTTGTGGAGACGAACTTGCTTGGGGATCGGAGTTGAGTATGCAATGGGTACATGTTTATGATCCCAAGGTTCAGGTTTAGAATCAAAGGTCTAAATAGAAATTGAAACAGGTCTCGTTCAAATATTCCTAGTGTATTAGGCACGAATTGCAACCAATAGTTTTGCCTTTCCTTTTTTCTTTCTTCCCTTCTACTTAAACTATCTTTTATATCTCCATCCAATTTATATGTAAGGAGTTCTTGAAACAAGTATTGCCTCAGGAATCAGATTAATAATAACACTACAATCTTCTCTGGATGTAAGCCATATTCTCCAGAAAACACATCTATGAAATTAGATACTACAGGGTTTTTTTCTCTTTGCATTCAGAGTAACGAGAGCTCCATATATCAGTCTTACCCTAACCAGTGTTCGTTTTGGGATTCAACTGCCACAAAAAAACTCAAATTCTGGCTGATTAGGGATTCGAAATACTACAGCTCTCTTATGATAATCAATTGACAGGCATTCAGCCAATTCATGCCTATGATCACATCAAAGTCATAATGATCTAAGACAAATATGTCAGTATAAAATTATCTGTTATCTAACATTACTGGGTAATATTTACATAGTTTATTAAACACAATTATCCCATTCCCAATATTAATGTTCAACCCTGAGTCTAAGGTAATATATAGTATGGTATGCTGGATAATGAATGCAAATAATGTGAAACAGAGTGAAGCACCGGAGTGAAAAAAATATATGTATAGGTACATAACCAATTACAATAATACCTATTGCAATTTCCTCATATGCACGGGCCTCCTCTTCTGTCAAGGTATAAGCCTGACCCAGTCTACGATCCGGAGCTCCCTATGCCTGAGCTCCATAAAAGGCTTGCTGCTTTGGTGCCAATGGCCTCCTCGGCGTTGGTCCGGTAGGTTTTATTGCTGGTCTCTATTCTTGCTGCTGAGGTGGCATGGTTTTAGATGCCTCTGAGTCTGTACTGCTTGTCCCTGACCTCCGAATACCTCCTTTGGAGACATGCACTCATTTTATGATCTACAACACCACATTTAAAACACAACCCAAGAGCTCTCTTGGACGTACTCTTGGTGTGTGCAGGCAACTAACAATATCCACAAATCATTAATTGCATAGTTATAAAAGGAGTCATTTGGCGCTTAGCTAGAGGAACTCTATTGCTCGAAGTCCTAGGCATCTGGCCTGCTGGATGCTTCTGCACTCCTATCTTTGCTTCCTCCTTCTAGTGACTAGCTTCTCATGCCGAGTTGCCTCAAGTTCTGCCTTGAACAATACAATATGTTCTATTATGACACACATAAGCTCCCTCATCAGATCAGAATCCTCTTGAGGAGCCTCCACGCGCTTAGAGCTATCCTCTCTTAACGACGAGGAGTTATTTTTCTAGAAATAAATGAATAAGAAAGAAATAAGGATTAAAACAAAGATTATGATATAGAATAAGACAAGGAAATAAAGAAATATTAATGGACATTGTTTGTATAAATATGGCAGAATTATAAGGTTATGGGATAAATAATAAAAATAATGCCTACTCTGATACCACTCTATGAGGCCCAAAATCACACTGTGGGCCCAAGTTTGTCCCAATAATAGATAGGGTATCACCGGTTGATAATCTTAATACTGGAGTGCACAAGGACATTACATTAAACAATCACAAACAATAAATATAGAAGCATGTAAATATGATATATATAACACAACTCTAAATCTATTTGCTACAACATTACAAGCATGAATATAGCAATTTCAAAAAATAGGTATATAAAAAAATGATAAGCAATATTATTCTCCACAAAAAATCTTGTTTTCTTCCATTGATTACAATGATTACAACGAAAGAGGAACAATAGAAAAACAAACGAGATGATTTATATTTTATCACTCTTTTTTACAATAAAAGTGGATTCTAGTGTGGCGATGAGATCTATTTAGTAGAACATATTGACGATCTAATGTGAAAATCTCCTTTGAAGAAGATGATGGTCAGCCCTACCTTCTCTCTCTCTACTAATCTCAATGAATTCAAAGCTCTCACGTGTAACATGAACTCCAAAAGATCCAAAAAAAGATCCTAAAGTCTCCTCAAAGAGGGTATTTATAGACTTTAGTTGATTATGAGAGTCTCCATAAAAATAGGAATATAAGGTCTTTGTATTTATCAAGGATTCTAATCAAATAACTGATTTTGATTTTAAATCTCTTGAATTTGAATTCTAATTTGACTCAATTTGGATATTAGATAAGCCCAAATCTTAATCAATTTAGAATTCTAAAATATGCTCACGCGGAGTTAAATACTCTGAACGCGAAGCTATGGACTTAACTTCACGTTTTACTCTAATGCAGAGCTAACCCTCTGATCAAATGCGGAGCTACGGACTTAGCTCCATGTTCTGTGAAGCTATTTGCCATATTTACTTTATTTGGAAATTTTTCACCACCAACAGGACCCCCTCCAAAGTTTTTAAAATGGCTTATGACTTCGCAAATTTTGAAACACTTTAGATTTTCAGTCTGATACTTTTGAACGCGAAGTTAGACCATTTTTTTTCCTCCCATTTTCTCTTCAATACATGAAGCTAATAGCCTCGCGTCGCACCGCCATAATGGCTCCTATCTCCGTGCCGAACATCAAGGGACGGGTTTTCTCATTTAAATAGAGTCTCTTTCATCTTTTTATTCACTCTTTCAAAAACTCAAGAATTTTCAAGAACTCCAGAAATTCAGAACTTCCTGCAACTGACGAGATTCTTCTTCATTTTCGACCATTTTCTTTCATGATTTTGAGATCAATGGCACATAAGAAGAAGAACACCTCGCGCGCCTCATCTCCCTCGCCAGCCGGTTCCAGCAGCAATGGCAGTGGCCACAACGACAATCACATCTTCGCCGCGCTGATTGGGCGTAAGACTTCCTTTCTTGGACTCTTAAATAATGCTTTATGGTGATTTGGCTTGGTTTTATCCAGCCAAATGTCGTCTTCATCAGTGAAACTATTGTCGTACTCCGGTCAGATGACTTGGAGAAGAAGAGACCTCTGGTTTTTTTCTGCGCAAAACTACTTCATTAGTTTTGAGTTAAACACTTATTGCGCGAGGTTATCTCTGACTGTTGTGTTTCTTGCGCGAAGTTATAGATTAGCTTTGCATTTTAGCTTCTAACGTGAAGATATTTATTAGTTTCGTGTATTTTCTTCAGACGCGGAGTTATTCTTAGCTTCGCGTTTGATTCTACACGAGTTTTTGTTTAACTTCGCGCGCAATTATAATTAGCTACGTGTTTTAGTACTTAGTGTTTTTCAACTGTTTTAGAATTTTTCTAATCTTTGATTCTTACTTTTGCAGTTGGCTATTCAGTGGATCCATCACTTTGGGTTTGCTGGAGGCACTGACCGAGCAACTCAATTTTGATTCACAACCAAAATCTCCGCGTACGAACAAGGTGTTCAGGAACGTCAGGAAAAGCTGTTGAGATACAATCCCACCACCACAAGGGAGATCATTACTGACGATCTCTTTGAAGCCATGAATCGGGATGCCTTGGAGAAACCAACTTTCCTCTTTGGCGATACGGTGAAAAATTCCGATGAAATTTTGTTCGAAGAAGAAAGCAAGTGGCTCCACCAAACTGGAGACTTGTTGATGTTTCTTCCAGACATGGAGCGAAACTACCCTATGGTATATCTTCAGAGGCTGTCAGCTCGTCGCGAGTTGGAATGGGACCTGACTCGGAAATATGATGGAGTTTCCACAGGAAAGTTTGGCGCACATACGGCCTATCAAGATGGTCCCACCAGGTGTGTCACTGGACTCCTTCCGGATAGAATTATCAAGGAGCATCCAGTGGGGAGATCCCTACCTGCGTGAAGAGTTTTATAGGCGAGTTTGCAGCAAAGGGTAGCCAATACCCAGCCCACGATCTCAGGATGTCTGGCTGGGTCCAGTCTTCAGGAAACATGTGGTGGGTCCGCCTCCTCAAGTAATGGTGGACTCTCATGAACAGATCCTGAAAGAGATTGGCTTGTATAAAGCCGTTCGAAATGTCCAGTTTTGCATACCCCAGAGCTCTTATCATCTATTTAGCTTACTGGAGATGTACAACCCCAAGATCGGCACCTTTTTCATGCCAGTGGGGGAGCTTGGACTCGCTTTCCTCGAGATGTTCGAAGTATCAAGCCTATCAATGGGTGAAGTCCCTTATGAAGAGTACATCCCAACTACCGAGGAGCTAAGTATGCTATGGACAAAGGATGAATGCGTCTATGAGACGTATTGGGAGATAATGTGACACTACCACATCTGCACCAACTTGGGGTTTGCAAAACCAAGGCATCAGTCACAAGAAATGGGCCGATTATCTCGTCCTAAATTTAAAGGAGAGTCTACCATGTGTCTGTGGATACAAGCCCGTCGATGTCAAGGAGATCGATCAACATGTTGCAAAGACAGGCATAGTCTTCTACACAACCGAATCGAACGAGGGAGGATTCAACCCCGGAACTATCTTCAAGAGCTTTCATTACTAAGCTCAGTTCCCAGTATCAGATAGGGGTTTGGTTGCTGGGTTTCTAATATTGTGGTTGAAGAGGTGTGTCGTCCCTTCACTACCTAAAGACACCATAGCAGTGAACATGGTCTACCCGACAGTTTTATTAGCATGCGGACGACCACCTGGACTCCTTCCAGTAATGGTGAGCAACCTTCAGAGTGGGCTCCGTGCACTCTGCAACGGTTTCATCTCTACAGACAAGGGCAAGGCTGCAAAGGGAAAAGCTGCTAAAGGAAAAGCAGTTAAAGAAACTGCTATAGTGAAGACACCGAACCCTAGGGTGGAGATGCCCTATACATATTTGATGGTTTGGCTTGTCATGTACTGCCCCTCATTAATGAGCGTTGTAGATTACTGCCCGATTGACAAGCCATTTTTCGTGGAGATGTATGAATGCTCTACTTGGAAGAGCCATTATATGTCAGTGATCCGTAAGATGCTTCCGTATCACCAAAATTACGAGATCAACCGCTGCTTCTCCAACTTTCCCGACGGAGAGTACGGGTTGAAATTTAATGACACTCTGAACCCAGACAATTATTCCACTCTATCTTTAGGAGCCTTTTGGTGATCACTGAATATTCATCCTGAGCATCTGGTGTATCGATAGGATATGTGCAACTCTATGTGGGGAAACCGAATAAGAAAATGGCTTATGAGGGTAATCTTTATGAAGGGGCTCGAGGCTAGTTTCACTTTGTAGTCAGGGGAACTGGAGCTGAATTTACCTTGCCATAGAAGTCTCGGTCCTCAGTATGGCGCTCAGTTTCTGTACATGGTATAGCATTGCCAACGCAGTAGTACCCAACTTTTCTATCAAGCACAGTTGCTACAAAGAGATAGAAGTCTTTTATTCTCGGCAAAAGGGAGCCAAGAGAGTTCGGATGAAAGGAATGGATGAATTCCGCAATGTGGAGGCCAAGCCTTCTGATGGTGATGATCCAGATGATGATGATGCAGGCGGCGATGATGACACTGGCGCCGGAGATGCTCCCCCAATCACCAGAGATGATGATACTCGCGTCCGAAGTCCATCTCTTAAGCATCGCCGGATGTCAAGAGGTGAGCCAACCTGAAAAAAGAAGAATTCAGCTAAACAGACCTTACCAACAATGGTTATTCCTGAAGAAGCAGCGGTCCGGTTTGCAGCTGATCTTTTGGCATCAACTCTGCCAACAACACCGGCCGAAGAAGATATTCTAGCAGAACCCTCAAGTGCTAGTGGTGTTCAAGATCTTCCTGCTCCCGGGTCTCCTGAACGCACTACGACGCAACCTATAGGCAGCGAGACGGGTGCGCTTTTGGAGGCTTTTAGAGATCCTCCATCTAGTCCAACAACATGGCTCGTTTCTTCTAGTATGATTCAAATCATTTCATTTTATATTTTATTTTTCTTATATATATATATATATATATATATATATATATATATATATATATATATATATATATATATATATATATATATATATATATATATATATATATGGCATCTTTCTTTGCTTTTGAGATTCAGATAATCATCTTCATTTGACGATGCACTCAACTACCAGAGTAGAGTCAGAGAAGCTGGTGGATTATTCCGGTACCACTGGGTCAGTGAGCAGATTGGGTAGCTCTGTAGAAGAATTTGATGCTGACTACTTCACGCCTATCTCCAATCCCGTCCAAGTTTCAACTCCTCCTGCTGACGAACTAGGGAGCGATGATAGGATAGAGCTTGCTGCTTCTAAAGCCTGAGAAACTCCCAACTCTCCTGAGCCAAGCTTGCCATCTCCAACACCAACCGTTTGTTCCGAATATAGTTTTCCGGTCGTTGTTGGCATGCCATCAACTCCTCAGCCTGCTATAGTAATGCCTTCAATGATTGTGATTGTTATCGCTTCGACTGCTCTCCCTCCTGCACCGGCCAGTTTACCTGCTAGTGGAGAAGATTCTCTGAAATTTTCGTTCGAAACCACTTCCATAGCTAGGGAAGCTTCAGGTGGCGTTGCTCATTCAGAATCTTCTCCTATCGGACCAATCGCTCAAACGACCAATGCTGGCAAGACTTCTACTCAGGTTCTGAGCTTAGCCAGTTCATTATTGGCATTACTGGCCCCACATATAATGAGCTTGGTGCAAGGACGCGCTCTTTCATCCTTAACTCCTACGGAACCTACACCTCCATTGCAACTTCTTACTCAGTACTGTCTGCCCCCAATTTAGACACTGTCGATCCACTTGAAGAATTTTTTAATCACAGTGACAATGATTTCATATGGCTGCTGAGGAGATGCATTGGCATAATCTTGGATAGAAGGGACTCCCTCGAACTTGGACGCCCGATATTGGTCAGCTATCTGGACAATATTGAGAGGATTAGAGGTCATGAACAATTAGCCCCTTATCGAGCCCACTTAGAAGTCTTAGAAGAGCAAGTGCGTACACTAGACACTCTCTGCCAAGCAGATGTGGAAGCGATCGCTGATATTGAGGTGGTAAGGCTTCGAGTAGACCTGATGGCTCACCAGGAAGAACTAAGGCGCCAGGAAGAGAACTGGTCTCGGGAATTAACCAAACTTCGAGCCAATTAAAAGACAGCTCTGAGGGGGTTGGAGAAGGCTGATGTGATAATTTACTGAAAGCGTACAATATGAGTGTAGCACTATATAGGTCGTCCCAGAGAGATCTCAGGTGTTTTTGTGTTTTCACTAATTCTATAGTCTAACAGATTAACAAAGAATTCTAACTTGGAGTTGAGAGTTATTTAATTCGCCTACGATTTAGAATCTACTAGTTTCCAACCATGTATTTATATCTATTATCTTCTTCTATCATAAAAAATTGATCTTTTAGTTTTAATCTTTATTTAAAGTGATCTAAGCATGAGTTACCAAATGGTGTGCAAGTATAACTAATCAATGATACTACTTCGCATAAAAACAAACTAAATCGTTAGATAATTCAATAAAGAGGATAAAAATCAATAATCTAAACCCTAACTAAGCATAGACTATTAAGAAACTTAACTCAATTATAATCTATCAAAGTATTAATTTACGAGTTCTTGTATTTTAATCTTTTCATGCAAAAATCATGTCTTTGTTTATTTTATTTAAGAAAATTCTAGAGAGTAATTACATGGTGGATCCTAACTTCATCTACATCCTAGAGCTAAGCTAAATTAGCTACTCATATTTTTAACAAGCAAAAACAAATTTTTATCTAATCTAGAAAGCGATAAAAACCTAAACTAGAAAGCAATTAAAAGAAATTAACTAAAGAAAAATTAAGGAACAAAGATAATTACCTCTGGAGTCTAGTATTGTAGTCGTCATCCCTTCAGCAAAACCCTAATTTTATTAAATTAAAAATAAGTACAAACTATATCCTAATTCTATATTAACTACTGCATAAAACACCCTAGAATATAAGGATACGGCCAATATATAGCTTTCGGAAATTAAACCATAATTCTAATACAACTGAAAAACTAAAAAATTACATCGAAACCCTCGAAGAAAAATCAGCATGTGGGGCCCTCTTTGTGCCGCCAATTGGCAGCAAAATGCCGCTATTTAGCGGCAATATTATGATAACATTGCTTGAATTTTCTTCCGCATGACTCTCGTGTCCTGTACTCCTGGATCTCCTGACTATATTTTACTTTAACTCTCTGAAGTATTTTAATCTTGTAGTTTTGCTCTCTTTAAACTCTTTTTCTGGCTTTGTTTCCTAATTTGGCTCTGATTTTATGTCATCTCCTTATATGAATCAAATTACCTAAAAAATAAAATAAAAATACCCGAGTAGCATTTATTTATATATAAAAAATAGATAAAATATTAGAGAAAAAATACGATATATGATCTAATCATACTCCACACCTATATTTTGTTAGTTCTCGAGTAAAATCTAAATCTAAAAAGAGAAAGAAAAATCCTAACTCAATTTCACAGGAATCACAATTGCACTTAGCATGTGCAATAAGCTTTTAAACCCCTAGATTACCGTAGTAGATGAGTGTGATCTCGTGAGAGTTTGCAGTGAATATACCCACAAAATTTGTGAAGAAAATAGATTAAGGAATAAAGAAAAGAAAGATAAGGATAATCGAAAATAAATAAAAAATAAAAAATTTATACAAAAGAAAGAAAAATCTTTTTTTAATATATTTTCTTCAATTAAACTCACTAATATACAAACTCAAGAATGCATTTAGATTATCAATTTTCAAATCGAGCATCATATCATATACACTTATTATTTTAATTAAAAATTTAAATCTTATCTTTTAATACCTACTAACAGATAATTCATTGGCTCTTATACAACTACATGCACGTGTGATATTCTATTTCGGTCTTAGACTCCAACTCTAACTCATGATCCATCTCCTCTCTCATAACAATTTTTTTCTTTTTTCTTTTTTTAAGAATATTTCATCTTGCGTGCGAATATTCACGCTTACTTAGGCGCAAAATACCCGATTACTCGGATCATACTCTTTTTTCACTCTTGAGGCTATTGCCTTAATACCATGCGCACCCCATTTTTTTTATTCTCACATTTTTTCTTTTATTTTTTGTTTAGAGAGAAGACTTGCTCAATACTTATCATTTTTGTCCTCAACATAATAAATTATTGTGAAGTAAAAAATAGATGTATACTTGCCTCAAAATTACTGTTAGCGGTATTTATTTTTCGCATTTTAATCTTTTTTAAAAAATTCTGAGTGTATCATCCAATCTACTCTCCTATCCAATTTTAAATCTAAATTTGTTCCTCTATCTATAATTAGATTGATCTATGAAAATATATAATTTTTTCTCAGTTTTTCTACTTTTTTTAGTTAATTACCCTAAACATTATCCAAAGTGTAAACTAAAGAAACCCAAAAATCTAAAAATAAAATAAAAATAAAAATAAAAATAAAAAATCTAGAAAAAATATGTAGAAAAATCTCCTAACCCACTTCCCCATACCTAAATTCATGTATGCCCTCATACACGAACCAAGGGTGATAAAATAAATAAGAAAACTATTATATAAATATTATATACTTACTAGAAAATTCAGACCGGTTATGACCTCTTGATTGCTTCCCACTCTCATAATGTGTAATTTTATGTTTTGATATGGATGAACTTAGCTCTTTTATCAATTTTGCATTTAATCTCTCCATATTATTTTTATTTTTCTTAATTTATTCCTACCCTTCTTTCTTTTATTCAATAGTAAAATTTTAAAGTTGGAAATCGTATCTTTATTGTCCATATTTGACCCACGAGCATTTTTCTTGGCAGCAAGTATTTTGGTTTTATCAATATGTGAAATAATATACTCACTATGGTATTGTGGAATCATGAGCTCAATTTTAGATGGCTCTCTTAAATCATCAGGTACCATGACCTCTTCCTTTTGAGGTTTTTTTCCATTCTTCTAATATTCGGTGTTCGTCATGTAAATTTTCTTCAAACCTGTCATCAAATTTTTTTTTAAAAAAATGCCATACTAGTGGACTTATCATTAGTCAAGTTATTATGAAGGGATAAAAATTCTTCTCCATAAATTTCTTCACAATTTCCATCAAAAGAATCAAATGATAATGTGTCACTAGCAAGCTCATCATGAGGCAAATCACTAAACAAAATATTTTCTTTATCATTAGTTTCATCATAATTATTTTCACAATGGCCTAAAATAGGTTGATGACAATGTTGAATTATACACTCATCATGAACAAAATTATTTAACTCATTTTGAATCATATCTAGTTCAAAAGATGACTAAAGTGGTTGCTCGTTGGAGTAAAATATATTCAAACTATTAGATGGTTGATCTCCAAAAAGTTTAGTTTGATAAATTATTTTGAGCAAATCTTCCATTCAAGATACAGTTTTAGAGGATGATAGAGTTTGAGAGGATGATTTTAGTAAATCTTCTATACCTTCCTCTATTCTACGTTTTTGTTACTCAGACTCATGATTGTAATTTTTCTTATTTTCCTCAAATGATTGCATCTCGAGATCATGAGTGAAATTTAAATGGTGGATATGATAGATCTGTGTACATATTTGATGACAGATATGAAGGGTTGTAGATAAATTCTCATGACATGCATAGCTTTCTTCTAATTTTTTTAATTTTTTATCTAACATGCTCAGTTGAATATCCTGTTCATAATTGAATGTAGAACATAACTCTGCCACTGTTGTGCTTAAAAATTTATCCTTTTACTGTATGTTCTAAGCCAGGATAAAGAAGGAGAGTTGTGGTAGGCCGGTGACAGCCAACGTAAAATATTATCACATATTATGATATGAGCCAAAATATGAATTTCGTTAGGGAGTTTACTACTAAGCAGCGCGCTACATCGGAGCCCGGGCGTAGTAAAAAATGTGTGAGGGTTGTTAGGTCGTCGTCCAAAAACAACGCGCCACGTTGGCGCCCGGATGTGGTGTCAATATAAGAGAGTTTCCACATTTTAATGAGCGGTTGGGGGTAAAGAATTTAGCTCATAAATATAAATATAGATTTCAGTTGGTATCGTGGAATATAGTTTTCCTTAAATATAAATTAGCAGAGTTAGTTGATACTATGATTAGAAAGGAATTAATATTTTGTGCGTGCAGGAGACTAAGTGGGTAGATGAGAAAGCTAAAATTATAAATCCTTGGGGTTATAAACTTTGGTATATGGGTAGAGATAGAAATTATAATGGAGTAGGTATGATCATAGATAAACAATTTCTTGGGAATGTAGTGGAGGTTAGGAGAAAGGATAATAGAATTTTATTAGTTAAACTTATTTTAGATAGAGAGATTTTTAATGTCATTAATACCTATGCATCACAGGTAGGACTTGATAAATCTAGCAAATATCAATTTTGGAAAGATCTAGGTGAGATAGTTTAAAGAATACCCACTGGGAAAAAACTATGTATTGGTGGTGATCCCAATGGGTATGTAGGAACTAGTCGTAATGAGTTTGATAGTGTACATGGAGGATTTAATTTTGGAAAAAGAAATAAAGTAGGTAATTTAATTATAAATTTTGCTTTATCTTATGATTTGATTTTAGTGAATACTTGGTTTAAAAAAGAGTTTCTCACTTGATTACTTTTAAAAGTGGATCAAATGTAAACCAAATAGATTTCTTTTTAATTAGGAGGGTAGATAGAGCTAGTTGTATCGATTGTAAGGTATGTCAGGTGAGAGTGTAGTTATCCAATATAAACTCTTAGTTTTAAATATTCAGATTAGAAAGAAACTTAGAAAGATTAAGTATAAATTAGATCCTAAAATTAAGT
This sequence comes from Dracaena cambodiana, assembly GCA_036321105.1. Lineage (NCBI taxonomy): Eukaryota > Viridiplantae > Streptophyta > Magnoliopsida > Asparagales > Asparagaceae > Dracaena > Dracaena cambodiana. Next base: position 11,170,675 of record JAYEPQ010000005.1, read on the forward strand.
GATGGCGATTAGAAGGAAATCAAAAAGTTTTTTTAGATAGAATAGTACAAGAAGCAGATTGGAGAGACCATGATGATCCTAATGTAACATGAAACAAAATAACTAGATGCATTAAAATAAATAGCTAAAAATATATTTGGTGAGTCGAGGGGTGGTGCTCCACCATGTAAGGATATATCAGGCAAAAATGTTATTAAGATCAAGCGAGATCTTTATAGAGATTAGAAGAATAATAATAATGATGAAATAAGTTTTGATAAGTATAAACTATCGAAAAAGGAGGCTAAGTGATGCGAACCCCGTCAATAACAACGAGACCCGTAGAACAAGAGGAAAATCCAAGAACGTCCTCGATCAGGTTTGGATGGGAGACCTCGACCCGTTGCTTCAACAAAAATAAGAATCTCGGTATAATTGAGCTCAACCCATTGTTAAATGCGAGGAAAGAATCTTGGTATAAGGAGACACTTCAAACGGTAGTGGAAAGCCATTTGATAAGTCGATGATAAACACCACGGAAGAATTCCGATAAGTTCGAATAGTCGTTCAAAGAACCAAAGAGAATAAACTTACCAATGCACCTCCATGAATTTGCTTGAGCCCAAAAATTAAGTACATTTTTGAACTTCTTTTCTCGTGCTCTTGTAACTGACCCAGTTGGAACTTGAACTGGCTCCTTTGTAGTCATGTCATTATTTGCATCATACCCCTCCTCTTGAAAAGGATTGCCCTCAAATCATCACCTACATTAAAAGGACTCAAATCAGTAACATTGAAAGTAGCACTAATATTGTACTCACCGGGCAAATCTAGCTTGTAAGTATTGTCATTGATACGCTCTAAAACTTGGAAATGACTATCCCCTCTTGAAAGCAATTTGGAACGTTTTTGCGCCGGAAATCTCTCTGTTCTCCTATGCAATCAAACCCAATATCTGAGTTCAAAAATAAACTTGTGACGCCCCTTATTGGCTTGTTTTACATACTGCTCCATTCTTCTCTCAATGTTGAGCCTTACCTTCTCATGTATCTGCTTAACAAAATCAGCCTTTTTCTTTTCATCCAAATTAACACGCTCAGAAAGAGGTAATGGAGTTAAATCTAATGGAGTCAAAGGATTAAATCCATAAACAATTTCAAACGGTGAGAATTTAGTAGCAGAATGAATAGACCTATTATAAGCAAACTCAACATGTGGTAAACACTCTTCCTATGTTTTGATGTCTTCTTAATTATTGCCCTCAATAAAGTAGACAAAATCCTATTTACTATTTCGGTTTGACCATCAGTTTGTAGGTGACAAGTAGTTAAAAATAAAAACTTGGTACCTAGCTTACACCATATAGTCTTCCAAAAGTAGCTTAAGAACTTAGCATCTCTATCCGAAACAATGGTTCTGAGCATGCCATGCAATCTCACAATCTCCCTAAAGAACAAATCAGTAATATACGAAGCATCATCCGTTTTGTGACATGGAATAAAGTGTGTCATCTTAGAAAATCTATCCACAACCACAAAAATCGAATCTCTTCCATGTTTAGTCCTAGGTAATCCTAACACAAAGTCCATTGAAATATCAATCCAAGACTCACTAGGAATGGGCAAAAGAGTATACAAACCGTTGGGCTGCACTTTAGATTTAGCTTGCCTACATGTGACACATCTGCCACAAATACGTTCAACATCTTGTTTCATTTGTGGCCAATAGAAGTATTCCTGCAAAATAGCTAAGGTCTTAGCAACTCCAAAATGTTCCATTAATCCTCCTCCATGGGATTCCTGCACTAACAAATCCCTCAAAGAATAATTAGGTGCACATAACTTATTTTCTCGAAATAAGAACCCATAATGTCTAAAGAACTTACCACAAACGTTTTTCTCACAAGCCTGGTACTCTTCACAAAATTCGTAGTCATCAATGTATAAACTTTTAATGTGTTCAAAACCAAGCAATTTTACATCAAGTGTAGAGAGTAATGCATACCTGCGAGAAAGTGTATCGGCGACCACATTCTCCTTACTTTGCTTATACCGGATGACATCTGGAAATGTCTCAATGAACTCTACCCAACGAGCATGCCTTTTATTTAGCTTGTGTTGGCCCTTCAAGTGTTTCAAGGACTCATGATCAGTGTGAATCACGAACTCCTTACGCCATAGGTAGTGCTGCCATGTCTCCAAAGCTTGAACCAATGCATACAACTCCTTATCATAAGTCAGGTAATTTAAGGCTGTCCTGCTTAATTTTTTGCTGAAATAAGCAATTGGTCGTCCCTCCTGTATAAGAATTGCGCCTATACCAATACCTGAAGTATCACATTCAATCTCAAACGTTTTAGAAAAGTTAGGTAAAGACAATAAATGGGCGTTAGTTAGTTTCTCGTTGATTAGTTGAAACGCCTTCTCTTGTTCTTCTCCCCATCTAAATCTGACATTCTTCTTGATCACTTTGGTAAGTGGTGCAGCTATGTTACTAAAGTCCTTCACAAACCGCTGGTAAAAACTAGCAAGTCCATGAAAACTATGAACATTGCCTACAATTGTGGGACTCGGCCACTCTTGGATTGCACGTATCTTCTCTTCATCAACATGCATACCCTGAGCACTAACAACAAATCCCAGAAATACAAGCTTATCGATGCAAAAAGTACACTTTTTCAGGTTAGCAAATAACTTTTCTTTCCTATGCATATCTAAAACTGATTTCAAATGTATGGCATGATCATCCAAATTTTTGCTATAAATGAGTATATCATCAAAATAGATAACAACAAACATGCCTATAAATACTCGCAAAACATGATTCATAAGTCTCATAAAAATACTTGGTGTATTAGTCAACCCAAAAAGCATAACGAACCATTCATACAAACTATATTTTGTTTTAAAGGCAGTTTTCCATTCATCTCCTTCTTCATTCTAATCTGATGATAACCACTTTTTAAATCAATCTTAGAAAACACACAAGAACCATGCAACTCATCTAACATGTCATCTAAGCGAGGAATAGGATAATGATACTTTACCGTTATGTTATTGATGGCTCGGCAATCAATGCACTTCTCCACATCCCATCCTTCTTAGGTACAAGTAAAATAGGAACGGCGCACGGACTCATACTTTCCCTCACGTACCCCTTCTCTAACAACTCACTTACCTGCCGTTGAAACTCCTTTGTCTCCTCGGGATTGCTCCTATAAGGCTGGTCGATTGGAATTGTCGCACCGGGAACAAAATCAATTTGATGTTCAATCCCTCGAATTGGTGGTAATCCATGTGGTGTTTTCTCGGGAAAAACATCCTCAAATTCCTGCAAAAGAGAAACAACAGAACTGGGTAAAATACGGTCAAGTTCGTTAGTGTTTAAAAATGTCTCTTTGTACAAAAATACAATCATCGGCTGATTTGAAAACATTGCTCGCTTAATTTCACTCACTTTTGCATAGAAATTCTTTTGTTTTTTCTCTGATTTTCTCTCAATGGCTGAATTTTGATTTTCTTTTTCTCTCTCATTTTGCTCGGCCACTCTCTAATTTTCACTCTTTTTCTTTTGCTCACTCTCTTTTTTTTATCACTCTCGTTTTTTTAATCACTCTCTTTTTGCAACCTCACTTGATCTTAATAAACCTGTTTCAGTGTCATCGGCACGAGAGTGATGGGTTTTTGATTGAGCACGAATGAGTATTTGTTGGTGAAGCCATCATGCTTAACTCTCCGATCGAATTGCCACGGTCGGCCTAATAGCAAATGTCCAGTTTGCATCAGAACTACATCACAAAAAACTTCATCGTCATATTTTTCGATGCGGAATGAAACCAAAATCTGCTTATTCACTTTTATCTCGCCACTATCATTCAGCCATTGTAACTTATACGGCCTAGAATGTTTTAGTGTGGACAGTCCTAATTTCTCCACCAAGATTGGCTTACCACATTAATACAACTTCCTCCATCAATAATCATACTACATACCTTGTTTTTAACGTAACACCTAATATGAAAGATGTTCTCCCACTGCACTTCTTCAATTTCTTTTACTTGCAAACTTAGAAGTCTTCTTGACACCAACAATTCACCTTGAACTACATATTCTTCTTCATCCACATCCTCCATTGGTGGCATAGAGTCGGTATCGGACTCGTCATCGGTTTCGATCTCTCCATTATCCCTTATCACCATGACTCTTTTGTTCGGGTATTGACTTGCTATGTGACCCCTGCCTTGACATTTAAAACACTTAATGTCACGATTTCGAGAAGTGGAAGGGTCAGAATTACCATGAGTGCCATGATTGGTTATCTCTTATTTTGGCTCGAATTTAGGTTTTGCAGCTGGTTTCTCCTCTTTCTTCACATGACTTGATTTCTATGGGAAAAACCCAAATTATGGGATGCACGTGTACCACCTCTCCTCTTGAGTTGTTGCTCCACCTTGATGGCCATGTGCACCATATTCTCTAATTCCACATAATGCTGCATCTCCACCCTATCATGAATTTCTTGATTCAAGCCATTCAAAAACCTAGCCATAGTAGACTCTCGGTCTTCTTCGATATTAGCCCGGATCATAGCAATCTCCATCTCTTGATGATAATCCTCCACACTCCGGTTACCTTGTCGTAACGTTTGCAATTTATTGTACAACTCCCGGTGGTAATGGTTGGCATAAACAGCTTCCTCATCACTATTTTTATCTCTTCCCCCGTCTCTACTGGTCGTTCTCTATTTCGCCGCCTGTTAAATACTAACTGATCCCACCACACAATAGCATAGTCAGAAATTCAATGCAGCAAGTTTTACATTCTTTATCTCAGAGTAGTTGTGGCAATCGAACACTAACTCCACCTTTTTCTCCCACTCAAGATAAGTCTCGGGGTCGTTTCTTCCTTGAAACGCTGGAATTTTCATCTTAATACTACCCAAGTTGTTATCTTTTCGATTTCTATCTCCTCTAAACCGCCCTCCATATCTCCTATTACCAACAACTGAGCCCCGATCTTCTTCTTCATCAAAACCAGCCCCATAATACTCTCCATCTTCATCCTCACTCCCCGATATTGAACTCTTTCCCTCCTACGCATATTATGAGTGTTTTGTAGTTGCGCCAAATATGTATTCTCCATCCGATCAATCCGCTCATGTACCTGCTCCAATTCTAACCTAATCACATGCCTCATCTCACTCATCATGGCCTCCATGAGCAACTTTGGGTCAGCCATCCCTGTAGCACCTTCGGTGTTGCTCTTTTCACTGTTGTGAGACATGATTGATGTAAATCAAAGTTAGAAAATAAAAAAAGGAAAAGACCTCACACACTCCTTTACGTGTTTTCACTTAAAGAATGATTCACTCTATTCCACGAGTGTTTCACTCAGTATAATCGGCTTTTACCTCTAATATGCTCACTACTCTTGCCTTTGTTCACTCGATAATTCTCTTTCAGTTCTTTTGAAACTATTCGAACAATATTCAAAATTCCAGCAATAATTCACTAAGAACTTACTAAGGAAATTTAGGTTCAAAAAGTAAGAAAATAAGGGATATGGATGATTAGATTTTCAAAGCATAATTCAGCAAAATTTTCACGAATTTTTTTTTTGTCTTTGGGGTGATGTGATTTTTGGGCTTATCGGAAACAAACGAAAAAAATCTTTTTACTCTTTTTTTTCGGATTTTTTTCTGGATCCTTTTTTTTAATGATTTTTTTACCCCTTTTTTTTCAGATTCTTTCTTTTGTTAATAACAGAACAAGATTTTGATTGGGGTAAAAGAAAGAATTCTGCTAGATAAGAAAAGAAAACTAAATTCAAATGGGGTAGGCAAATCTAAGACGAGAAATTTTTTGCTCTGATACCAAATGATGCGAACCCCGTCAAGAATAACGAGACCCGTAGAACAAGAGAAAAATTCAAAAACGTTCTAGATCAGGTTTGGATGGGAGAGCTCGACCCGTTACTTCAACAAAAATAAGAATCTCGGTGTAATTGACCTCAACACGTTGTTTAATGCGAAACAATAACCTTGGTATAAGGAAGACGCAACAAATGGTAGTGGAAAACCATTTGATAAGTCGATGATGAACGCCATGGAAGAATTTCGATAAGTTCGAATAGTCCTTCAAAGAGCCAAAGAGAATAAACTCACCAATTATCTATAAAATGTCCCCCTTCTATTCCATTAGACACCTATTTATAGGCTAAAAAAATATAAGGAAAGTTCCTATAAGGAAAGTTCAAGAAATAAAAATAAAACAAAAACAAACAATCAGCCCCTTAATTTGGCTGATCAATACAAGAAAAGTTCTAGAAATAGAAACAATCAGTCGCTTAATTTGGCTGATCAATACAAGGAAAGTTCTAGAAATAAAACAAAAGAAAATAATCAGTTTTAACCGGATTCTTCTACTAGTTGAATCATATTGATACATTTTTGTTGAACACGTGAACCATCTTCAATAGGTCTCTACGAATTTGTTTGAACCCAAACCTCTTGAATCAGCCCATTAAGTACATTTTTGAACTTCTTTTCTCTTGCTCTTGTAAACGGCCCAGTTGGAACTTGAACTGGCTCCTTTATAGTCATGCCATTATTTGCATCACTAAGAAAACTGTTCGGGATGAAAAAACTAAATTATATAAACAAGTGTACGAGAAGTTGGATAATAAAGAGACAAAAAAGGATATATATAGAATTACTTGAATAATAGAGAGAAAGTTTAAAAACTTATGTACTGTAAAGTGTATAAAAAATAATGATAAGACGGTTTTAGTTCGAGATAAACAGATTAAAGAAAGATGGAAGATTATTTTGATAGATTATATAATGGTAGTTTTACTCAAGATTTGGGAGATCTTACTATTCAATGTGAGAATATGAATCGTAGTTTTATGTGCAGAATCAAAGAGTCTGAAGTAAAAGAAGTTTTAAAGATGATAAAATAAAGAAAAACTGTTGGTCCAGATGAGATTTCTATAGAGGTATGGTGATATTTAGGAGAGATTGGTGTGAGCTGGCTAATAGATTTTTTTAACAAGATTTGGCAAAGTTACCAAATGAATGGAGGAAGAGATCCGAATATCTCTGTATAAGAATAAGGGTGAGATTCAGAGTTTTTCTAATTATTGGGGAATAAAATTTATGTGTCCTATGAAGATTTGGGAAAGGGTAATTGAACATAGATTATGACAAACTGTTAAAATATTGGAGAACCAGTTTGGATTTATGCCAGGGCGGTCAACAACAGAAACTATTCATTTACTTCATCAATTTATAGAGCGATTCTATGAGAGAAATAGAGATTTACATATGGTATTCATTGACTTGAAGAAAACCTATGATAAGATACCACAAGAGATACTTTGGTAAACATTAATGAAGAAAAGAGTTCCCATCAAGTATATCGATACAATTAAGGACATGTATGATGGAGTAGTGGCCAATTTTAGGAATATGGTGGTTTAACAAGTGATTTTTCTATCACAATTGGATTATATTAAGGATCTGCATTAAACCTATTCTTATTTACTACAGTAATGATGAGCTTACTAAACCTATTCAGGATGAGATACCTTGGTGTATACTCTTTGCTGATGATATTGTCTTACTTCATGAGATAAGAGCAGAGGTAAATGCCAAGTTAGAGTTATGGAGGCACATATTAGAATCTAAAGATTTTAAATTGAGTAGGTCTAAAATAGAGTATATGGAGTGTAAACGGCGGATTATAAACTATAATGCTGTAAATTGGATGGGCAAGAGGTGTAAATGAATAGTCAGTTTAGGTATTTGGGTTCTATTATTCAGAATGATGGAGAGATCGATAATGATATTAACTATAGGATACAAGCTAGCTGGTCGAAATGGAGGAGGGCAACGGGAGTTTTATGCGACCGTAACATTCCGTTAAGATTGAAGAAAAAATTTTATGGGACAGTTATTAGGCCAATTTTATTATATGGAACGGAATGTCGGGCTATAAAAAAAACATCATTCATAGAAGATAAGTGTAGCAGAGATGCGCAAGCTCCGCTGGATATGCAGTAACACGAGGAGAAATAAAGTGAGAAATGAAGATATTCGCGCTGAGCTAGGTATAGCTCTCATCGATGAGAAGATGCAAGAAAATTGCTTATGATGGTTTGGTTATGTGCAATATAGGTCTACAAATGCACCAGTTCAATGAGGAGAGTTTATCAATGTAGGACAAGTTAAAAGAATGAAAGGAAGATCGAAAAAAATATGGATGGAGATGATACGAAAAGATATGGATTCTAGAGGTTTAAATGAGGAGATATTACTTGATAGAAATGAATGGAGAAGGACTATCAAAGTGATCGATCCGGCGTGATTCTTTTTTTGGTTCATGTAGCCTACCCCCAAATACTTGGGATAAAAGGCTTAGTTGCTGTTGTTTTTGTTGTTGATTGAATGTAGAACATGAAGATCATGAAACTTAAATCAAGTATAACCTATCAAAGTATTAATTTACGAGTTCTAGTATTTTAATCTTTTCATGAAAAACCATGTCTTTGTTTATTTTATTTAAGAAGAAAATTCTAGAGAGTAATTACATGGTGGATCCTAACTTCATCTACATCCTAGAGCTAAGCTAAATTAGCTCATATTTCTAACAAGCAAAATCAAATTTTTATCTAATCTAGAAAGCGATAAAAACCTAAACTAGAAAGCAATTAAAAGAAATTAACTAAAAAAAATTAAAGAACAAAGAGAATTACCTCTGGAGTCTAGTATTGTGGCCGTCATCCCTTCAGAAAAACTCTAATTACATTAAATTAAAAACGAGTACAAACTATATCCTAATTCTATATTAACTACTGTATAAAAAAACCCATAGAATATAAGGATACGGCCAATATATAGGCTTCGAAAATCAAACCCTAATTCTAATACAACTGAAAAACTATAAAAGTACATCAAAGCACTCGAAGAAAACTCAGCATGTGAGCCCTCTTTGTGACGCCAATTGGCAGCAAAATGTCGCTATATAGCAGCAATATTATGATAACATTGCTTGAATTTTCTTCCGCATGACTCTCGAGTCTTTTACTCTTAGATCTTCTGAATGTATTTTACTTTAACTCTCTGAAGTATTTTAATCTTGTAGTTTTGCTCTCTTTAAACTCTTTTTCGAGCTTTGTTTTCTAATTCGGCTCTGATTTCATGCAATCTCCTTGTATGAATCGGATTACCTGAAAAATAAACTAAAAAAACCCGAGTAGTATTTATTTATTTACAAAAAATAGATAAAATATGGGAGGAAAAATATAATATATGATACTAATCAAAGGCTGATTTTGAGATCAAAGGGAGCCAAGCAGCGATTCTCCGAGCTCAGGGGACTATCACCAAAGCTCTAGCCATTTTAGAGGCCAACTAGTCCAGACTGGAGGAGTTGTCAAAAAGACATGAAGAGTTGATCCTACAACAAGGACAACTCGAACAAGAGGGCATAGTGAGGAGCCGGGCAATTGAAGAGGCCCGTCAATGATTGGCCCAATAACTTGTTATCAATGACAATGATCTGTGTCGCCGGGCTTTACATTCTGTGGAAGAGACTCATCGTCAAGTCATTGACCAAAAGAGAATAAGCTAAAGCTTTTGGGAAAATTTTAACTTCCTTATATCTTTTTCCTTTTTTGCTTTTTGTTGTAATAAATGAAGAGGTTCAATTTGTTTGAACTCTTTTAGCTTTTTACTGCTTTATCTTCATTCTTTTAATTATGAATAAAGAAAATTCTTTGATTTTTTTATTCTTTAATTCCAATATTACTTTGAGCAATAAGTGATGATGTGCTCGGTCTGAAATTTTGGATAAGGCAGTTCAAACGCTCTCTCACATAATTTAAACTACACACGCCAAGATGATCGGGTCAGGATTATTGGTTTTAGTAAAGAGGCCTAATTACACATGCCAAGATGATTAGGTCAGGATCATTAATTTTTTGCTGCGGCGCCCAACTGCATATGCATGTTAATTTAATGGAGACAGTTCAAGTGCTCTTACACGTATCTTGAACTTACTATCAGAGATCAGAGCTTATCATGACATATTTTAATATATAGTAATAATTCAAATCTTACTGTCAGAGATAAGAGCTTAACATGACAAAATTTATTATATTATAATAATTCCAATTTTACTGTTAGAAGTAAGAGTTCAAATCTTACTGTCAGAGATAAAAACTTAACATGACAGATTTTAATAGATCGTAATAATTCAAATCTTACTGTCAAAGATAGGAGCTTAACATGACAAATTTTTTATTTTTTACATATAGTATTTTTTTTAGGAATTTTTCATTAATAGGCATCATCATCCTATCACCATCTTGATTCATTAGGCGGCAAGCTCCATTTGAATATACCGTTTCCACTATAAACAGTTCTTCTCATTTAGGCTCAAACTTGCCCTTAGTTTTATAGGTCATGATCATTGGCCTTTCGACAGCCATAACCAAATCCCCTTAGTTGAAAGTCCTTTACTTGACCTTCTTATTGAACGTCCGCGAGATTCGCGTTTGGTACAATTCAATTCGTTGTTAAGCTTGGAAACATTTCTCATCCAATGCTTCAAGTTCTTAAAGTCTTTGCCAGTATATTTTCTCTATTGTCATTCTTGTAGCTAAATCTACTTTCAATGAGGGTATCTGGATTTCCAAGGGCAAAACAGCCTCACTTCCATATATCAGGGAGAAAGGTGTAGTTTTAGTAGGAGTGCGGATTGTGGTATGATAAGTCCACAAATACTCTCCTAACTTCTCATCCCAATTTCGTAGAAGCTTAATAATTGTTTTATTGAAAGCTTCGGCTAAACCATTAGCTGCAGGGTTGCATGGCGTTGATGCGATATTTTTGATCCTAAATTTATCACAGAATCGTGAAAACCCCTAGCTGATAAACTATGACCCGTTATCATGGATAATTCTTTGAGGGACACCAAAGCGATAGATCACGTGGTGTTTGATAAACTTGATCACGTCGGCAGTTTTCATTTCTCTCATGGGTACAGCTTCAGCCTATTTTGAAAAATAATCGGTTATTGCAAGTATAAACTGATGTCCTCTAGATGATGGTGGAGCAATTGGCCCCATTATGTCCATTCCCCATACTTAAAGGGTCAGCTAGCAATAGTAGCATGCAAGTATTCAGGAGATTGATGTATGAAGGTTGCGTGCACCTGATACTCATGGAAACGCTTCGCATATGCTACTGCCTCGGTAATCATTTTTGGCCAATAAGACCCCCAGTCTTCTTATGCGATCCCTGAGTTTCCGACCAGGTTGGTGAGATCCGCACATCCCATTGTGCATTTCTTTAAGCACTTCACTGGCCTCTTTTTTTGAAATGCATCGTAGAAAGAGACTGTCGAGTGATTTTCTATACAAAGTCTGAAATGCAACATCAGAATAGAACTTTTGAGCCTTTTTCTTGATCGAAGCGGCTTCTTTAGGGTCTTCTAGAAGTATTCCATGCAAGGCGTAGTCCAAGAATAAAAATTGCCAGTCTCATGGTTCGAGCGTTATGCCTACTTGATATACTTCCTTGGCTTTTAGGACCATATCAAGGTGAAGAAGTTCTCTACTTGCAATAGTGACACTCTTAGTGGAACCTGCTGGAAGTGATATGGTCGCAGCTAAGGCTATGAGGGCATCTGCATAGATGTTCTTGTGTCCAGCTATATGGTCGATGTAAAATTGCTCAAAACAATTTGCCAATTTAATGGCTATGATGACAGGGGATGAGAGCTTCATGTCTGACTTCGTACTCACCAGTCATTTGATTGACGACGAGATTAGATTCTCCATATGCCTCTAAATAGTTTACCCCAGTTGCAAGGTCATTTTTAGGCCAATAATGAGAGCATTGTATTTGGCAACGTTATTTGTACATGGCTCCGAAAGCAAATAACCATTTGGAATTATATATTTGTGTGGTGATATAAGTACCACTCCTACTCCTGCAGCAGACCATTTTGCGGCTTCGTCAAAGAACAGCTACCATGGTCGTTCTTTACTAACTGCATTAACTTCCGTTGATTAGTCCGGAATATCCTCCAATAGCCTAGAGCTCTTTGACACTGGATTCTCCACGAGGAAGTCGGCGATCGCCTGTCCTTTGATGGCTTTTTGAGATCCGAAGTGAATGTCATATGGGGATAGTAATAATGCCCATTTTGCTAATTTTCTATTTAAGGATCCTGGTTTTGTCATCAAGACCTTCAGTGGATTGACCTGAGATATGACGTGAATGGTCTACCCGAAGAGGTAGTGACGCATCTTTTGTATAGCAAACACTAGGGCTAGACATTCCTTTTCGATCAGGGTATATCTATGTTTGGCCCCATCATTGTCCAACTCAAGTAATAAAGAACATGCTCATGACCATGCTCATTATGTTGAGCGAGCAACACACCTAATGCGTGGTCCATAGCCCTCACATATACGATGAATGATCTCTCTAGTACGAGGGCTATGACAACAGGAGGTTTTGTAAGATACTCCTTGAGGTCATCAAATGCTTGCTGGCATGCTCATCCCATACAAAAGAAACTCCCTTTTTCATGAGCCTAGAGAACGGATATAGGCCAGTTTACCTTGTAATCCCCTCAGTTCTTTGAGATTTCGGGGTGGCGGCATTTCTTTAATCGCTTTTACTTTGTCAGGATCAAGAAAAATCCCTTTTGATTTAACTAAGAATCCAAGGAACTTGCCACTGGATACCCCCCAGAAAAGATTTAGCAGGGTTCATTTTTAGGTGATATCTTCTCATGAAATTGAAGACCGTTCCTAAGTCCTGAAGATGATCTTCTTTATTCTTGCTTATGACAGCAAGATCATATACGTAACACTCCATGGTTTTGAGCAGGTGTTCTTTAAATATGACGCTCATTGTGCACTGATAAGTGGCCCCGATATTTTTAAGTCCGAAGGGTATTACCGTATAACAGTATACCCCAGCGATGTTCTGAAAACCGTGTGTTTCTCATTGTCTAGGTGCATCTTAATCTAGTTATAACCAGAGAAGCCATCTATAAAAGACATCCTCTCATAGCCACACGTATTATCGATTATCATGTCAGTGACCGGCAAAGGGAACTCATCCTTGGAACATGTGGCATTTAAATTTTAGAAATCAATGCATATCTAGATCTTGTCGTTCTTTTCGCAAACTGGAACTATATTCGCCACCCAATCAAGATGTTGTTCATCTCTAACGAATCCAGAAGTTATTAATTTGTTAATTTCAGCTTTTATGGCTTCCATTAACTCCGGTCGCAAGTACCTTCACTACTGTTTTACTGGTTTGACATCTTCTTTAATATTTAAGCAATGCATAGCGACCTGGGGGTCTAGCCCAGGCATATCTTCATAACTCCATCCGAGCATATCTATGTATTCCTTAATGAGAGCTATAAGCTCTTCCTTTCCTGTGGGAATTAGTACTTCGCTTATAAAAATGGGTTTTAGATCCTTCTCAGTTTCCATGTCAACTTGTGTTATCTTATTTTCTGTGGGTGGGTCACGCTGTTCAAAACGGACGTACCAGAGGGTATTCATATTTTTAGCCCAGGATTCATCTTGAAAATCAATTGGTTCTTCGTCACTTTCGGGTGCGGCTAAAACCATATTTGCTACTAAAGACTGGAATAGAGCACCGGTACTCTAATCATAATCTTGGTCTGATAGGCTATCCTCACCATCGATCGGTGTCGTCCCTTCGAATTAGTTTGACGATGTAGAAGGAGTGGATACGAATCCTAGCCCTCTTCGAGTCTTATGATAGTAATCGGGGCTTTTACCCTTCGGCCTAAAGGAAGGTAAAAGATTTTGCCATCCCTTTCCAAAATTTCATCCTGATTTTTGGGCTAAGTTATAACTCATCCTTTTAATTATTTGTTGGTATTTTTGTTCATAATAGTAGAATTAAGGTGATGTTTGCTCATCACTCTCACTACTTTGTTTTTTAGTAGGTGGCGTCATAATTTTACCAAACTTTATTTTGGCCGCTAATTATTTTGGACCGAGGGAGGAGGGATGATCTAATCGGCATGTGATATGCTGCTAGAACTTCAAGTTTGGACAAGCCATTCGTCTCTGTGGTAGTGCTAGAGGGTTTCGAATCAATAACAACAGCAAGCTCATAAATTAACTTTATGTCTTCACTGATAACCCGTCACTAGGAGTATTGGTTACATTAACTTTATTAATATCTATATTAGGGTTTATCTCATAATCTCCACTGTCTTCCTCTGAAAACTCATGCTCAGTATCTGCTTCATTGCCACTGTCACAGACTTCATATTCTTGGAGAATCTCATGGGTAGCCTTGTATGGTCTGGCGTTGGTAAATAGTTTTCCAATCCTTTGAAAGGTTGTTTATCCGTAATCAAAGTCCGTACTTCTTATTTATTGCAATATTTTATATATTGGTTGAGAGTCGACGGGACTATATGTAGGCATGGATCCACGATCGTCCCAGTAAGATATTATATGGCATGTCTGCGTCGATGACGTATGACCTCTATTTTTAGATATCTGATCTGGCATCGGAGTCTAATCTTGCTAAGAGGACAACTGTCATTGGCATTGAAACCAAATATTGTAGTGTTTGTCGTTGTAAGACGATGTGCCGAGATTCCCAATAATTGCATCAATCTTCTTGGGATGACGCTCAGTGCATATCCAGGATCAATTTGTATGTGGTCCACTTTGGTGGATCCAACATATCTAGTATAGTATAAAGACCTATTATGCTTTATGTTCCTCAACTGCATGTCATCTGGCAAGAAGGTTATCTGCGGAACTTACCTCCTCACTTGGTGACAGTGGGGGCAAGAATCCCTTTCTTCATTTGTGGTTCAACGATTTGTTCCAGAAAAGATTTGGAATCCGCAAAAGACTCTCTGAGTGCTTCTTGAGTTGACTTACACAATCACAATAACACGTAAAGTGTGACACTAGATGGGATATTAGCCAACTAAGCTATGATGTCGAAATGAAATTGGGCATCCTTCGTTTCATCATTCTTCTTTGCACCTTTCTGAAAACGAAGCCCCCTTCTATTTTGCAAGCTCCCCGTATACTTCTTTGTTAGGACTTACTGTTAAATAATCTTTCAGATAAGCCTTGCCGAATTTAGTACCAGATGGACCTGCCTCGTCCTAATGAGTGGCCATAATTATAGCCTCCTCTTCTGAATTCGTTAGTGCATAGGCAGTTATGTATTCTTCTTTAAGATTTGTGGAGATAGTATTACTAGTCTGCCTCCTTCTTTCCGTACTGGACGAAATCCACTGCTCATCTTGCAAAAGATCTGGGTGAACCCACATGACCTCTCCCCTTTTGTGGTTACCGAAGTTAGTCCTTTTTGTGCTTTTTTATGAGGATCATGATTTACTATCAATTTTCCTACAAGTGCTGGCGTTACTCCTGCGGGAAGCTCATTGGTTCCTACCATCAAGGTCGCTATATTTGCGGAAACCTTTTTCTGTTCCTCTTTAAGTGTGAGAACTCCCGCTTCTATTAATGCCTGGATCTGATTCTTTAGAGGATATCAATTTTTAATCAGATACCCTATGTTCTGATGGTACAGGCCACAGTTAGGGTCATTGGTTTTTCCAGCGTCTTCCGATTTTTGATTCTCCGGAAGTTTTAGCATACCCTTGCTGAGGAAGAGATGGAATAGAGTACATGTCTGCTCCGTCTTGAATATATAAGTTCTATCTTATTGGGGCATATTCTGACCTGCACCTCTCGGATTTTGAGGTCTTGGCTTCGCCGGACTCATCGGCTTTGGAGTAACATCTGATGTAGAATTTCTTAGGATTCTGTGGATATGACCTATTATTTGTAGAATTTCTCATGCCATGAGATTTCTTAATCCGGCAAATTATATCTTCCACCTATTCTCCTTGTTTCAACAAGTCCTTCCAAGTTTTAGACTCCACGGCATCCATTTCTATCAATATGTCGGTTCTGAAATTATTCTTGCAGGTTTCCACTAGGGTTTCCTGGGTCATATCATATCGACAATGCACAGATTTTTTCCTGAAGCGTTCAATAAAGTTTTTGACCACTTTTTCTTCTCCTTGTTTCATCGCAAGGAGGGAATGAACTAATATTTCGATATCATCCTCAAAGAAATGCTCTAAGAACTGTTTCTCCATATCGTACCAAGTATTAATGGTCCCCGGGAGTAACTGCATGACCATGTAAAAGCAGGCTCTCGCAGAGTGCTCGTAAATACCTTAGTCATTATGGGGTCATTCCCCATTAGATGGTCGGCTTGTGACAAGAAGTAGTATATGTGTTGGCTTGGAGACCCATTTCCATCATATGATTCCAACTTAAGGGGTTCATACTTTTCAGGAAAGGGGTAAATCCCACTCAAGCGGGTATGGCCTTAAAATGCATGATTCCTTTAACACCATTTTCTGTATCAGTGCATCAAGTAGGCTCTGCAGCTTCTCCATCCTTTCTTCATGATGATCATGGAAGGAAAACTTATAATTTTTTCATGCATTGAATAAACTTTTTCTTCTTTATCTTCTTTATATGTCTTGAGTGGTGGTTCCTCATTTGTCTTAGGTGGTGGATCCGACGAATTTTTAGCTTTATCGTCGACTATCTTCTAGGTATTTTCGACCACTTTTAGAAGTATTAGTCTGAGATCATCAATGGCTTTTTGCTGATCTCGAATCATTTGTTCCTGGGTTTCAAACCTCTGGTTGACATCATCAGACTTGTCCACCACATGCAATGTCAATTTTCTTAGTTGGGAAGAAGTATATGACCGCGAGGAAGCTATGGCTGAGTTATTATTGTCATCATTATAGGAACCTTTTGCAAGTTTCCTGTAATTTCGAGGAGCGACAACACCTGACTTGAGCTGGGTAAGATAGTGAGATTATTCATCATCTGCATCCGACTCATTTTCTTTTTCTATGGCCTTCTTACTTTTACCAACAATATATGAGGTCACCGCCTTCAATTCTTTTTCATTAATTCTATATCTCAGATTATTCTTTCTCTTTTTTGGAGTATTTTGATGAGACTCGGTTATTCTATCAAATATAGAAGCTCTTTTCTTGGCACAACAACAGTTATTTAATAGAACTGATATTAGTTGCTCACAATGGCATGTCGAGTGCAAATGAGTTTTAGTTACTTTCCTTTTATTTGTTAAATAATCCTTGAGGTCAAAGACTTTAGAAGATGAAGAATCTTTAGTTATGTTTTGGGCATGGGGCCTACTCGGTTGTCGGAGAAACCCAGGTGCCTGCTGAAACTCTCCAAGGCCAGTGGTGTCGTACTGTTGCTTGACAGATTGCTTATTCATCTTAATTCTGTATACTGACCTTTTTATGCAGAGCTGAATGTTAGCTTTGCGTTTCAAAGCTTCATGGCGAGGCTGAACCATAGCTTCGCGTACGCTAGCCTCGTGTTTTATGCTAGCTTTGCGTTTTTGAAGAAATTTAACTTCTATTGTTTGTTTAGCCTCGCATAGGGGAGTATCCACGCACGCTGGCATAACCTTGCGATTTACACAAGAGTCCTTAGTTTTACATTTAAAACTTTGCTCAAGTTTTTGTTTAAGTTTGATAGTCTCGCGTGGAAAATTTTCACCACACGCTGGCTTATCTTCGTATTTTACGCGAGTTCTGGTACTTCTGCTAGTTTCATAGTCAAGTTTAGTAGACTTACGTGGAGAAAGTTCATCACACGTTGGCCTGAAGTTAGCTTCACGTTTTACGCGATTCTCACTGATCTTGCAATTAACACAAACCATTTCACGAGGTAAAATCGTAGCCTCGCATTCTGCCTCTGCTTTAGCCTTGTGTTTTACGCAGGCTTTGAGAGCTCTTCGCCTTACTCGATGATTCCGATTTTAAAGTTGAGACCTAGTAAAGCCAGTCTCTTGTTCATTTTCTGGAAATGGAATAGCATTCTCTTTTAGAGTTTTCTGCTTGAATGATAGCACTATAGTTGCAGACTCAAAGGATTCTTGATTAACGGAGAATTCCTTATTATCCAATTTATGGGTTTTAGATATCACACGACGATAGCAACATATTTTAATCAGATTACACAATCCAGAGGAGAGATACTCTTCAACCTTTACTGGTTGATCTCAACGACGAGCACGTCCACGACTGATCCAATTTTCTTCACGTCAGATTGCACCACGATCTCTTATTTAGTAAAAGAGACGTCTCCCAGTGTGGTCGCTAGTTTATTCTCCGCAAAAATCTTACTTTCTTCCATTGATTACAATGATTACAACGAAAGAGAAACAATAGAAAAACAAACAAGAGGATTTATATTTTACCACTTTCTTTTACAATAAAAGTGGATTCTAGTGTGGCGATGGAATCTATCTAGTAGAACCTGTTGATGATCCAATGTGAAGATCTCCTTTGAAGAAGTTGATGGTCGGTCCTATCTTCTCTCTCTCTACTGATCTCAATGAATTCAAGACTCTTACGCATAACTTAAACAACAAAAAATCTAAAAAAAGATCCTAAAATCTCCTCAAAGAGGGTATTTATAGACTTTAGTTGGTTATGAGAGTTTCTAAAGGAATAGGAATAGAATGTCTTTGTATTCATCAAGAATTCTAATCAAATAACTGATTTTGATTTTAAATTTCTTGAATTTGAATTCTAATTGGAGTCAATTCGGGTATTAAATAAGCCCAAATCTCAATTTTAATCAATTTAAAATTCTAAGAACCTGCTCACGTGGAGTTAAATACTTTGAGCGTGGAGCTATGGACTTTGCTTCACGTTTTACTCTAACGCGGAGCTAACCCTCTAGTCAGACGCGGAGCTACGGATTTAGCTCCACGTTCTGCAAGCTATTTGCCATGTTTTCTTTATTTGGAAATTTCACCACCAATAAATATATACAATAAAAGGTTACTCATGTACAGACAAGTACAATTTTATAACGGGGCAATATAATTACTAAATATATATAAAAGTATCTGGATATTATGGACAGAACTAGGCAATAGAATACATATGCACATATAAATAAAAAAGATATATACACAAAAAAAGATGAGGATCTTATAAGAAGCTGGCTACTGACTCGGCCTACACCTAGAAATGTAGATTTCTAGAGGTGGGTCCTCTTCTGCTACTGCTGTCTCAACTGATAAACCTAGGGTGTGATAATCCTAGAGATCAGAATCCAAATAAAAATACAAATCCAAACTCATGTCATACTATAAAAACCATAGTAATGTGGCATGCTAGTAGGAAAAATGTAAAAAAATGTATGCATGTGAATCATGAAATACATGGTATGCATAATATAATACGCATCATCAAGTACATAGTATATGTAATATAACATGATCATCCACATGCATTATGAAGTATAAGGTATACATAAGGAAACATGAATCATGAAGCAAATGGCATATAAAGTATAACATGATCAAACTATATTATTAAGTAATAAGGTATGCAAAATATAATATGAATCATGTAGCACATGGTATCATAATATAATATGATCATGCATATGAATCATGAAGTACTAGGTATATATAAATAACATTAATTATGAAGAAAATGGTATATATAATAGAATATAATCAAGCAAATGAATACAAATTTCATCCTATTAGTTTGGAACAAAATTATGGGAGTATCATGTATTTTAGGAGTGTACTGTGCATATACGGTATAATGGCAAAAAAGTAGCCGTCTCTATACAGAACGAATGACACATCACTAGGTGCACTGACTATCTCATGCGTGCCAGGAATTACGACCATAAATAATGGTCTCTATACAAACTGGATAATTATCGCTAAGCAAACTAAGAAACTGATAGTACTAGTACATAAAAATGGCTGATGTATCCCAAGAAAGAGAGAGACTTTCACAATACATATTTTATTTCACTATCCATTTTCTTCTACCCACAATGTAATATATGCTAAGTATCAATGTGACATATGTAATAAGGGTATATGTATAAAATGACATGCACGACAATGTTGGCAAGTATAAGAGTTATAGAATAAATTTCACGTGTATAACGTATCATTCCCAAGCAAGAAAAACATGTACAAGTCATATCATGTGTAAATAAATATCATGTGTAAATATATATGTATGCATTTATATTATATCTTAAATTAAGTGTTATATGTAGAAACATGGCATGTATGCCTAAACATGAGCAATGACAGGTTGAATTAACCATATACAATTGATAACAAGAGTAATCTAGCATGTGTTTATATGTATCATATCATAAGTCAAGAGGTATATGCACGTACATAACATATGTGCCTCTATTGCTACATTTTAGTGGACAGTTAGATTTACAGATCTTGTTTGACTAGGATTAAAATAGAATTTGAGGCTAAAATTTGATATATTATATAAAATTCAATTATCTTTCTAGTGAATCTTAAATGAGCTCAATTGGATTTCTAAAATAAAAGGTATGGTTTTTTTACTATGGACTTATTGTTGTTGAGCTGTTGACTTGGTACAACAGCTATAATGCAATTTTTAGGTTATTTTTTTGTTAGAAAATTGGCTAAATTAGGAGTTACTATAGTTGGAACAATTATAATTTAGTGAATCTTTTTGCTAATAGAACTGGAATGAGATCAATCGAAGTTAATATACAAAAATTATAGTAGTTTCAAGATGGACTACTAATATATCTAGACAATGATATGGTAAGTGCACATATAACATATACAGTGTGACACATGCAATGGAACTCTAGCATGCAAGTTTGAATATGTAATATCTTGAAATTGGGTTAATAATACATCTAGTATCATATGTGAGGAAATTAAATTAAAAAATCACAAGTTTAAAAGATTTGAGAGGGTATTCTCACCTTTTGTTGAACCAAAATCAGCAAGTAACTAATATTGATGCAATTAACCTTTAAAAGTTGAGAAAACTCCTGAGAATTAAACTAGAATAAGAACATATGTTGAAGAAGATGTTCCCACATCGGAGGAGATGTTAAGAGTTTAATTGAAAAAGGAAAACTCAAGAACAAAACTCATAGAGTAATATAGTAGATTTTCAATCATCCTCAACCTAATTATTTGGCAATTTATTTGAGAGAATGCGAGAAGATGTCTAAAATGAAAATGAAGAGAAACATGAGATGAATTAGCTTGATTTCTTTCAAATTTTTCTGAATTTATTTTAGGGACCAAATAGCTACTAGAACATAGGTATGGTACCATATTAAAACTCTTAAATTTCACCTCAATTACAAATTTATCATTAGGTCAACTCTTATCCAAAATTGGTCAAATAAGAATGTTGGGCTACTGGAGATAGATATGATATGGAAAAATAGTAAAAATTAGAATTTTAGATATTTTAATTGCGTATTTGTCTGAAAATCGGCCGATCATGAATAATTTTAGAAAAATATGAAAAAAATCCAAAATAATAAGATAAGAAGTCTCCACTATATAGAATTTGAAATTAAAGATTAGATAGAAAGATATAACTCAATCTACTCAGTATCCGGGCTCCAAGGCTAATACAAATGATACGGAATAAACTAATACAAGAGCTTAGGGATTAGGAGCATTACACATTGTAGATTCGTATGGTTCTAGTTAGAATATTGCATGATAACTGTAAACATGTTACACTTATAACATGTAATTCTTGGGGTGAAGGGAGAGCTCAAAGAAAAAATTATACATATATTTTGAGAGGTACAATTATGAGATTATGGAACTGAAACTTAAGAATATCTTAGAGGTTCTGGATGATTACCGAATCACCATTGTCATTTATACGACCATGGATCCTGGAGTTTATGGTTATCAGAGTTCATATTTCCATCAGTACCTAGTGGTATGTCCTTGAACAGTATCAGAAATTATGGTTATGGTCCCGGATATATATTTGATACTTGTAAAACATTTGCTCACTATTTCTGACATCTCCAAATCATCTGTAATTGACTCTAATAACTTGTTTCTTGTTTCACATGTACTTTAGATCCTATATAACTATTGTCACAATCTAATAATGACGTGACATATATACAATTCCATTTTATATGATTATTTCAACATTCGAGACAAGCATGATATAATCAATAATTTACCTCATTCAAGATATAATCTTCTTATGAAACTATTGCATGTAATTAATATTATTAATGTCTTGTTTATTTATATGCATTGCGTGCCTATGCGTTATATATCATTTTATTCATACACTTACTAGGTTGTTCTAATAATGATTTGGCACGTCTAGACAAAATTGCTTTGCAGGTGACCGAGAAAGAGGACCCAACGTATTTGGATGCATACATTGAGGAATGAGAAGGAGCCTTCTATGTACTTCAATAGTGTAAATATTTATAAGAGTATCTTGAGCCATACATATTATGTAATCTTAATAAGTAAATAGTGTCATTTATTTATCTTTGTTTTTCAGACTTTAAGTTCTGAAATTTGTAATGTAATATGGATCATTACCACTTGAAATTTTTTATATATTTTGGTTTGACTATTGTTCTTTTGAAACAAAATATTCACTGATTCATATTACTTTTTTGTTATGTGTGTGCATAAATTGTTGTGACAATAGTACTAGTCTGATTTACTGTACAGTTAGGCTTAGCATGTTCATTTTCATACATTGTCGAATACTATCTTTACCTCGAAATACGAGGCATTGCACATGTGAACACCAACTTTGTCTCTTTGAGCTTGAAAATTTGGCACAATCTTCACTATAGACTAGCTGGAACTTGGAGAAGTGTTGGTTGGTATTGTTGGAAGATAGACCTTACGTACTTGCTTTAATTCATTGCTAGATCCTTTACAAAATTTTACAAAAGAAAACAAAATAAACACAAATTGAAAGGGATTAGAAAGGGATGCAGAAATTTAAATCTAATAAAGAAAATATGAAAGGAAAATTTCAGTATAGAGTTCTTATCAGTGGGGGGGAGTTTCCCCTGAAGCCAGGGTCCTAATGTAAAAATATGTTTAAAATCAAGATAGGTTTAAAATAGAGGTTTGTATTCAGAAATCAATTATATGATGTTTGAAAAAGATTTGAGATGATTCGAAGAAAATAACTTATGTTATGGGGAAAATAGTAAAACTGATAAAATGAGTTTTCTAGTTCTAAAAACTGAATTATATCTGAATAAAATATTGTAAAATCATGAATAAATTAGAGGGGAGAGTTAAAGAGGCTTCTCTATTCGTAGAGGAAGAATGATGAAGATCATGGATCAATCAAAGCTAAGAATATCGAAATCAGAGCCTCAGAATGTCAAAAAAAGTGGTCGAAAACGTCATATAGCCATTGTTTGATTGTCGGATTTAGAATTGTTGTAGATGTAGAGAATTTAGAGAATTTTTGGTGTTTTTCTGAATGAAGTTGGAAAGAGAAAACCCCCCATGATTGAATTCCCCTAGACGGCCTGTCATAGACCATCTAGGAGGTGGGCCCTGGAGGGCTTCCTGGACACAGATAAGGCTGAGTTGGAGATATTAGATTGAAAATCAATCGAATGGTGTAAAGTAAAACATTCGGATTTCAAATTTGAGTTTGTATTATCTCTTAGTGGACCCAAAATGGGTCCTGGACTAATTTACAAAGGTTCATGTTAAGTTAAGGTTTGATTTGAATATGTTTGAGGCTAACTTAGAGGGTTTGACTGCAAACAGGCAATGATTGAATGTTCAAAAATACGAATGTGAACTTATTTTGATCATACTTCTTCATCCAGAATCAAAATCAACCATATGACTAGTTGACTTGGGGCACTCGAATAGGAAATTCAATGGTGAAAGTTGAATGAAGTGATTTAGTTTGTATCTAAATATGCAGGTCCAAATATAGAATCCAGCAAAATTTCGATCGACCATCAATGGAATATGAATGGGATGAAGTAATATGATTAAGAAGATGGAAGAAATGAGAGAAGATTGATTCTTGAATGGGCACTAAAATCAAGCAAACTGAATGATCTTGCAATCATGAAATGACCGCGAAATCCCATACAGACACTAGCATTTTGATGTCGTTTAATGTTGTGGCATGCTAGGCAAGTGTAGCTCGATATATGCATTTTTCGCTTGCTATGTTTGGATGAACTGGTAGATCATATCCTCTAGGTTCTTCTTATGTGATGGCTAGTGCACATTATTAGTTGGTGGAGGTGCTGCTGGTGCTTGTTAAAATTGCTAGGGCTGGGGTGCACCTTGTTACCACTAGAGGTTTGGATAGTTCTTCTGTTGAAATTCATGTATATTTGAACATTACATTTTTGAGCCAATTCATTAGTTCAAAAATAAATAAATTAGGTGAATAAAAAATGGCTTCAAAGTGGAGTGCATAGCACAGAGACCAAAAGGAAAGAGGAAAAAATAATCCCACATCAGATAGAGTGTTACTAGAATGTAGGTTTATATAGGATTGTTTGTTTCACGTCATTACTTATATAAGAAGAGGATAAATATTGAGCACCACGGGTGGTGTTACGCACCGCCCGCACGCGCACGCGCGTGTGCAAGGGCGAATGGGCGTTTAGGGAGCATTGGGCACTTTAGTGGCGCACTTGGCACTTACGAATCGTCGCGAGGAGCTGAGGAGCCTTTGATTTTTTTGGTACTATTAGATTCGGGTTATCTCTATTGGGTTTAGACTTAGATTCGACCCATCCATTAAGAGTCATTATCCGTTAGGATTTGGCCGTTGAGATCCAATGGTCACAATTATTAACAATCAACTATTGCAATTGTTAGTCCAAAAGCCTATAAGTAGGCATCTATCCAAACTAGTTAGGAATAAGTTTTTTTCTTTTCGTTTCTGCAGACAGAAAATTTTATCTTTCAGACAGAAGTTTTCTATTTTCAGAAGAATAGTTCTATTCATTTCTGTCCTACACTACACCATACACAAAACAGAGAGCATTCATTATCAGATTCGCCGGAGCAACAAGATTGTTGTTTCCTTCCTTTTGCATACCGATTGTTGTATCCTGAGAGACCGACGCTCACTATAATCCAGAAGCAAAACAGTGGAGAGCAAATCAGTTTTAAAGAGATAGTGTCAAACACTAACCTCGATCATCTTCCATTCATCTTCTGCATACACGCTTCCAATCAAGAAACGTATTCTAATTCTGTTTTCATTTTTATTTGATAATTAACATGTATATATATAAATAAATATATAGATAGTTTGCTACTTTCTAGTAGATAATAAAATCAATTTAGATTGAGAATATTTTAACTCTGTCTGTAGATTTAATTAAATAACATTAGGTAATAAGATATAATTTTATTAGTTTTATTACAGTATTTATACCTATGTACAGTTCTGAACCTTTTATACATATAAATCAATTCGGATTTATTCTGCAATATCATCATTCTAGTTGAACTAGAAAATAAATATTTCTAATCTTTTTACAGTAATAACTTTATATATATCAATCTAAAACAACCTTAAAACCGAATATTTTTGTTTAGATTAATTTTAAATACTGTTTTGTAACGAATAAGAACTCTGTCATACTAGTATTCAATCACTAGATATTTTATATCGAGATTTAATTGCTTTTGAAAAAAATAGTTACATTCTGTTTAGAGAAAGATATATTTATTCAAGAAATCTTATATGATATTGTGGCCTGAAGTAAGAATTAATTTTCAAGTGTTATAAGAAAGTTAAAAATTTTGTTACAAAAATTAAGATAGATAAAAATTTGTATCTGTAGATGGCCACAGTATCTACATCTGAAATGTCCACTGTCATAACTCCTGTCATAGTCACTCCAACTATACCCTCAAGCTAGTATGAGAAACTAGAGAACTTCAGTAGCACAGATTTTACGAGATGGAAACAGAAAATATTGTTCTATCTGACTACACTAAATATGGCCAAGTACTTGAAGGAGACTGTGCCGACTAAAAAAGAAGATGATCAATAGTCTGCAAAAGTTGTTGATGCATGGAAACTACATTCTCAATGGATTGAACAATATACTATATAATGTATATAGTTCAACTGTTACTGCTAAGAAACTTTGGGAGTTCTTAGATAAGAATATAATACAGAAGATGCCAGCTCTAAGAAATATGTAGTCGGTAAGTTTTTGGATTATAAAATGGTTGATTCTAAAAATATAATCAACCAGGTACAAGATCTTCAAGTGATTATTTATGAAATTCATGCTGAAGGTATGACTATTAGTGAATCATTTCAATTGGCTGCAATTATTAAAAAATTACCACCATCTTGGAAAGAATTCAGATATTACCTAAAGTATAAACGAAAAGAAATGATACTTGAAGATCTAATTGTATGTTTGAGGATTGAAAAAAATAACCATTTTTCTAAAAAGAAAATTGGAAATCCATACAATGTTTCTGAAGCTAACGTTATGAAAAATTCTAATAAGTATAATGACAGGAAGCGAAAGCACAATAAAGAAGGCTCTAAGAGTAGTGACTCGAAGAGATTTAATGGCAAGTGCTACAACTGCGACAAGTTTGGACATCGTGCAAAGGACTGCCGTGTGCGCAAGGCATCAGATTCTTCAAAGAAGAAGAAGAAGCATCCTAATGCAAATTTGACCGAAGAGAAAAATCTTTGTACAATTGTAGATGTAAATTGTACATCTGTTGTTTTAGAAGTTAACCTAGTTGGTGACAATTTTAAAGAATGGTGGGTGGATGCTGGGGACACTCACCATATCTGTGCCAACAAGTTGATATTTTCTACATATGAACTTGTAGAAAGAGAACTACTCTATATAGGTAACTCTGCAAGCTCTAAGGTTGAAGGACGAGAAAATATTGGACTAAAGATTATTTCGGGAAAAGAACTTACTCTTACTATGTACTTCATATACCAGATATTCGCAAGAATCTGGTTTTTGGATCAGTTTTAAGTAAAAAAGAATTTAGGTTTGTATTTGAGTCTGATAAGTTTGTACTTGTAAGAAATGGTGTATACGTAGGCAAGGGGTATATGACTAATAGTCTGTTTAAAATAAATGTAATGACCATTGCCTCTAAAATTAATAATAATAAAATTGATTCTTCCAATTATATGATTGAGTTAGCTCATATTTGGCATGGTAGATTAGGACATGTTAATTATTATACTTTACAAAAATTAATAAATTTACATATGTTGCCTAATTTTAATCTAAACTTTGATGATAAATGTGAAATATGTGTTGAGTCAAAAATGGCTAAGCTTCCATTTCAGTCAATAGAATATAGTACTGAACCTTTAGAATTAATTCATACAGATATTTGTGATTTAAAATATGTTCAAACTAGAGGTGGAAAGAAATATTTTATTACTTTTATAGATGATTGTACTAGATATTGTTATGTATATCTAATAAGATCAAACGATGAGGCAATTGAAATGTTTATACAATTTAAAAATGAAGTTGAGAATTAACTTAGCAAAAATATAAAAATGCTAAGGAATGATAGAGGTGGTGAATATGAGTCACTATTTGCACGAATTTGTGCAGAATATAATATTATACATCAAACAACTACTCTTTAGACTCCTCAGCAAAATAAAATTGGTGAGTGTAAGAATAGAATTTTAAAGGAAATGATGAATGTCATGTTAATAAGTTTTGGTTTATCTCAGAACATGTGGGGGAAGATTTGTTTTTTGTTAATTATATTTTCAACAAAATACCCCAAAAGAAACTAGATAAAATATCTTATGAATTATAGACATGTCGAGCACCTAGTTATAAATTCTTAAGAGTGTGGGGGTATCTTACAAATATTGCAATTTGTACTCCTAAAAGGACTAAAATTGGACCTAAAACTATTGATTGTATATTTATTGGACATGCACATAATAGTAGTGCATATCATTGCTTTATTTCCAAATCAGATCATCTAGAGATACATAAGTACTCTATTATTGAATTTAGAAATACAGTATTCTTTGAGAATTTTTTCCTAGTAAAGAATATGAACCAAATTCTCCTAAAAGGATTTGTGATGAAGTTATAAGAGACATAGAATCTGATTATGGAAATACAAGTAATGAGGATGAACGTAGATGGAACAAAAGGGTCAGGGTTAATAAATCATTTGGTCCAAATTTTCTAAAATATTTATTAGAAAAGGAATCTCAAAGTTATAAAGAGACTGTCTACACCTGAAACTCCTTTTTGGAAAGAAGCCAAAAATAGTGAAATTGAATCAATTATTCAAAATCATGCATGGAAATTTATGGATCTTCCTCCATGAAGCAAACTATTAAGTTATAAATGGATTTTTAAGAGAAAGACAAACCTGATGGGTCTATAGATAAATACAAAGTTTGACTTGTAATAAAAGGTTATAGACAAAAGGAAGATATAAATTATTTTGATACATATTCACCTGTGACAAGAATAGCATCTATAACATTAATAATTGCTTTTGTAGTATTATATAATCTTGAGCTTCATCAAATGGAAGTAAAAATAATATTTTTAAATGGTGAATTAGATGAAAAAATTTACATGGAACAATCTGAAGGGTTTGTAGTTCCAGGTAAAGAAAAAAAGGTTTGTAGACTTGCTAAGTCACTCTATATATTTAAACAAGCGCATAAACAATGATATAAAAAATTTGACCAAGTTATATTGTCAAATAGATTTCTTTATAATAAATGCGATAAATGTGTATATGTAAAAGGGGATATACACAACTATGTTATTGTATGTTTATACGTGGATGACATGATTATCACCGGTAGCACGGTTGCTCTAATTATAGAAGTAAAAATTATGTTAACACAGAAATTTGATACGAAAGATTTAGTTATTGCAGATGTTATTCTTAGTGTTAAAATCTCCAAGACATCTGATAGATATAGCTTATCCCGGTCACATTATATCAAGAAGATACTCGAAAAATTTGACAAGGAAAATAATGATATCGCTAGCACACCTGTGGATATAAGTCTATATCTTACAAAGAATATAAGTGCTAATATATCTCAATTAGAATATTCTTAGATCATTGGCAGTCTTATGTATTTAATGAACTGCACAAGATCTGATATTGCATACTAAGTAAGCAAACTGAGTAGATTTACAAGCAAACTGAGTAGATTTACAAGTAATCCAGGAGAGAACTACTATAAGGCAATAGTTAGAGTACTCAAATATTTGAGGTACACTACAAACTATGTATTGCACTATACAAGATATCCAATAGTAGTAGAAGGATACATCGATGCTAACTGGATTACAGATTCTAAAGATATAAAATCGACAAGTGGATATGTATTTACTTTTGGAGGTACAGCTATCTCTTGGAAATCTTCAAAATAAACATGTATAGCCAAATCTACTATGGAATCTGAGTTATTGCTTTAGATAAACTGGAGAAGAAGCAGAATGGGTTCGAAACTTTTTAGAAGATATTCCAATATGACCTAAACCTATATCAGCAATTTGCATCCATTGCGATAGTCAATCAGCAATTGAAAGGGTACAGAATGTATTGTATAATGGAAAGTCACAATATATATATCATAGATATGATACTGTAAGACAGCTACTTACAAACGAAATAATATCTCTTGATTATATAAAATCAAAAGATAATAATGTAGATCCATTAACAAAAGACTTGACCAGATATCAAGTATATAAGTTATCGAGCGGAATGGGATTACAGCTTAGTAAACAGAGTAACTCCATAATATCAACCCAACCTAATTGACTGGAGATCCCAAGATCTAGGTTCAAAGGGACAACCGAATTGTAGGAAAACTCGTAAGAATCACTGAGGAAATAATTTCTATCTCATTTCTATGGTAAAATAGTGATTAACCTACAATGTGTAAGGATAAGCTAAACTTTTCATTATTCTTATATCTTAGAAATCTAAGTGGAGTATGGCAGGATACTCTTAATAAGAGATTACCTATATGTGTGTGAAGGAACCGCTTCTATGAGAATAATAAAGGCTAAATTCTCTAGAGCACTCATACAATTACCAGGTTGTCTAGGGTCAAAATGGACACAACATAAAGAATCTATTAAAGTTGAAAGAAATCATGTGAATATTATAATTTTAATTTATATCAAAAGCTGAACAGTTCAAAAACATAGTATTCACTGATTAGCAAGTAAACTTGATAATATTTCACTAGGGTAGATTCAAAACCAAAAGCCACCTCTCCCGATGTGGTAACTTTCTATTATACTCTGTTTATTTACATTAGAGTCTAAGTCATTTTCATTCATATGGGGGATTGTTAAAATTCATGTATGTTTGAACATTAAATCTTTGAGCCAATTCACTACTTTAAAATAAATGAATTAGGTGAATGGAAAATAGTTTCAAAGTAGAGTGCATAGCAAAAGAAACAAAATGAAAGAGGAAAAAATAATCCCACATCGGATAGAGTATTGCTAGGATGTGGGTTTATATAGGATTGTTTGTTCCATGTCATTGCTTATGTAATAAGAGGAGAAATCTTGAGTACCACAGGTGGTGCTACGCACTGCCTGCACGCACACGCACATGTGCGAGAACGAATGGGCGTTTAGGTCGCTTTAGTGGCACACTTGGCACTTACGCATCATCGCGAGGAGCTGAGGAGCCTTCGATTTTTTTAGTGTTATTCGATTCGAGTTATCTCTATTGGGTTCAGACTTGAATTCGACCCTCCCGTTAAGAGTCATTATCCGTTAGGATTTGGCCATTAAGATCCAATGGTCGTCTGTTAACAGTTACCGTTAAACGATCACAACTGTTAATAGACAACTATTGCGACTATTAATCCAAAAGCCTATAAATAGGTCTCTGTCCAGACTAGTTTTGTCCTTCTGCAGACAAAAAATTTTGTCTTTCAGACAGAAGTTTTCTACTTTCAGAAGAATAACTCTGTTTATTTCTATCCTACACTATACCATACACAAAACATAGAGCATTCTTTATCAGATTCGCTAGAGTAACAGGATTGCTGCTTCCTTCCTTTTGCAGACCGATCGTTGTATCTTAGAAGACCAATGCCCAGTGTAATCCAGAAGTAAAACGGTGGAGGGTGAATCGATTTTAAGGAGATAGTGTCAAATACTAGTATCGATCATCATCCATTCATCTTTTACATACACGCTTCCAATCAAGTAAAGTATTCTAAATCTGTTTTTATTTTTATTAGATAATTAACATATATATATATATATATATATATATATATATATATATATATATATATATATTTCCTACTTTCTAGTATATAATAAAATCAATTTAGATTGAGAATATTTCAACTTTGTCTCTATATTTAATTAAACAACAGTAGGTAATAAGATATAATTTTATTAGTCTTATTACAGTATTTATACCTATGTACAGTTCTGAATCTTTTATACATATAAATCAATTCGGATTTATTCTACAATATCATCTTACTGGTTGAAATAGAAAATATATCTTTCTAATCTTTTTACAATAATAACTCTGTCTATATCAATCTAAAACAGCCAACATCTTCTAACCTAGATTGTATATATCAGAGTATGGGTTGTTACCTTACTGAGGGAACACATTGAAAGTGTTAGCTTGTTTGTGGAGGTCTTCTTTAAAAGCCGGCAAGGTTCTACAATCCTTGGTAACAAGTCCTTGAAGTTGTATATATAGCAAACTTCTACCATATGTTCCACCCCTTTGTCAGTTTAGCATTTTGCATCTTCAAGTCCTCTACTTGTTCACTGAGTCTGACAAGTTTAGCACTAAAATCGTCTTCCTCTTTAAGTTGATAAAGTCTATCTTTTTCTGCAATATTAGCCTTCGGTGGATCCCTATCAAATATGTCTTTTGTACATCACGCTTGGAAATTCTATGCAAGCTCCTCAATATAATTCCATCCTTCCTCATCATCTTTGTTTAAGAAAGTCCCGAATTGGCTTGATCATGGCCGCATCTACGAATATTTTCTTAGAGCACCATCCTGTTATACATGGTTTATAGAAATTGGTGGCAAACAGGATTATGTCCTTGATAGAATGTACTGAAACATCGCCCTTTCTCAAAATTGTAATGTGGGCAGGAGAGAGTTTCTAGAGGAGCACACCATTTTTCCTAGTGAGCCCACTAGATAGTTTATTTTTCGTCCGGACTTTAAGCCCGAACCGTTGAAAAGTGGGCTCACTAGGAAAAACGGTGTGCTCCTTTGGAAACTCCCTGGGCAGGAAAGCAAGAAATTTTTTAATCCGTTCCAGGACTTGAATGATGGCTTGTTATCTTTCTATCGTAATGTCATAATTCAAACATAATTTGTCCTGTGTGTAGAGAAAAACTTCTTTAAAAACCTCTTTCATATCTCGATCCAGTGAGCGATGGAGTGCAGTCATATCTTTACTTTGTAATTTAGCGAGAACAAAAAAAAGCTTGAGCCTAAGTTGCTCTACAGATATATTCAGAAGATTCATATATAGTCTTCCTTGAACTCTTGAAGGTGTAGATATGGCTCTCACTGTCTATGCCATGAAATTTGGATAAAATTTGGATAAAACCTGCACAACTCCAGATGTCATCTCAAAGTGCTCGATATTTCATAGAAAAATAATACATGATGGTTGACTTGTCTTATTTGGTAGTTAGTATTCGTGCAGGGATCTACTATTACCTGCACAAACACTCATATTTTCATTGTTATAATTGTTGTCGTCAGGTCTTCTAGTGCCATCGTTGTTAGATATATTGTCCCTAAGAATTGGGTTCATAGAAGGAGTTGGATCTGGACATGTACAATTTAGTCTTCTAGATGAGTCCCTTTACCGACCGTTCATACAAAGAATTACTATTTTTGAATGTTTGGCTTGAAATCATTTATGGGTCTAAAATGTTAAAACACGATAGAACTGTACCTGGAAATGGCACCAAGAACTTGTTGTTATCCTTAGTGCAGGTGATTGTCTAGTAATATACTTTGTGAAGTTCAAGATTGATTCCCATAGAGACAGTTTCGTTGTATACTTGGCATTAAGGTAAAGTTAGTGTCTCAATGTGAGTTAAATTGAATATGTTAATAGAGAGAGTAATTAACGAAACAATCAAGGGAGATAAAGTGGCTAAACATCAAGAAATAATACATTACTCTTTTCTTGGTTGGCTAAAACATTTCTTTCTACATAACTCAAATAAAATGGGACATTAAGTCTAGCATAATCGGAAGATTCCATCATTACAAATTCTTTTTATCTAGATTGTGAATAAGAATCACTTTAATGGTTAATTCAAGTTTTAGATCTATCATTTTCTAAGTACAATTCACCAATACTAGGCATCAACCATCAAAACTTAAGCATAAACTATGGTAAAAACTACCTATAATCCATCAAAAAAAATAAGAATCATTAGCAAAGCGAGAACTATCAAGGAGAGGATCTAAAAATCAAAATCCCTACAGAGATATAAAGAATAATACCAATCACAAATTTTTAACAAGTAAAACCCAGAAGAATACAATTAAAACTAAACCAGTATTGACAGTCTGAATTACTCTGTCACCTAATACCAATAACAGAACTAACAATGCATGGTTTTCAAGAGATTCATTATAAAATATTAGAAATCTTGAATTAATAATCTCCCAAAACTTTACAAAAACCAAATCTCCAAAATCTCTTAAGGACTCTGAAATACATATACAAGGGGAATTTATAGCCCCCTAAGATGGAAGTTTATATGGAAATGTCTTAGATTACAATGGAACCCAAACTAGGGTTGATTAAGCCCTTAAAATTCCGAGTATCAGTCATATCTGCACTAAAGACACGCTGCACCATTGATGACGGTAGCAGCAGCACATAGCAAAGGAGCTCTACATGTCGAACTAGCAATTATGCACATGTATGACCTCTTCATGTCTTGATTCACCTCGATTTGGCTCAATATCCTATGCAAACATCCATAAATACTTATTGAGAATCATTTATAATTTAAGTTGGAAATTAAAAGCACAAACATAATATATTATGAAAATTATGGAATTAATACATAAATGTGGGTTACGAGTGCATAAAGATAACTACAAATCATACACTTTTTGTAATGCTCCTACATAAAATACCTCTGTATGTTTCCTTTTCAGTTTTGATATTTTCCTTTAATTAGAAATTCTCTTTTTTTGCATTAATAGTATTAACTAGTTACTCCCAATAGTCAACCCAATATATATACTATTTAATTAAATTGATCTGATAAAATTGGATTTTTGGTTTGGAATAAGGATCTATCCAATTCCTGGAGGTTTCTTTATCATATCAAGTCAATTGTTTTATCTCTTTCCTCTTTGATTTAATTTCTTTTATAACATAATTTAGATAAGAAGAAAAACTAATTGAAAAATATATATATATTTCTCTTCTTTAGTTTCATTTATCTGTGAATTCACATATAGATATCAGTCCTAATCTTTCCTTTTAGTTTTATTGCATTCTGATAAAAAAAAAACTAAGGTGTGCATAACAAAAAGTCTCAACTATAAAATAGCAAAATTATCCATGGTATTATATGAAAAAAAAATTCCTAGATGACTGGTAACAATAAATGGATTTTATAAAAATGAAGAGTTACCATATTTTTTTAATTTCCTTTTCCATTCTTTCTTACCATTTCTCACTATGCAGATTATTTTTAACTGTTAATATTGAAAATTAAATATGGTGCAAGCATATGATGATAGTTTTTTAGCATTATGTCTTTTGTTGTTTTAAATTTGATGTAATTATTAGTCTATAGTCACTTACTTCTACAATTATTATTTTGAAAAAAAGTTTTTTGTTAAAATGTGAAATTCTAGTAATGTAAATATATGTTTGCATCATTGAGCAGTCCGAGTCTTAGTTGTTTTATTTAAAAGGATTAATTACAATAACTATCCTTATACTATGAGGGTTGTAGTACTTACATTCTATAGAGAATTTTATTCGTACTTAAATCTCCTGAAACTTAAACGAAGTGAGAAAATCATCATTTTAAACAACACGTACACTCAATGTGAATAGAAATGACCAAATTACTCCTAACATTAGCTCAGGCCCTCTGAACTTTAAGGAGAGAGAGTGCGAGAGAGAAGGAGAGAGAAGGGGAGAGAGGTAGAGAAGGAGGGAGAGAGGGAGTATCTACGACAATGAGGTTAACAAAAAACTACAGCAACTATTGCCAGATCCCCACTTTAGCTCAAATCAGACGAAATAAACTGGGTTTAGTTTGAAGATAAAAGGAAAGAGGAGAGAATATTTTCGGATTTAAGAAATTTTTGTATACTCTACTTTTAATCAGAGTGATTATATTGAATTATGGCCTAACTACGTTAAGTTTTTAGGGGTCTACTTAGCCCTGGCAAGTGGGTCGTGTCCGGCCCGACTCGGGCACGACACGTCCGCCCGGCCATTGGCCCGAGCTTGGCCGGCATATTTTTTTTTGAATTTTTTTAAAAACTATTAAATTGATTATTAAGTTAGTTTAATAGAATAGTTAACTTAATTTAATTAGTTTTAACAAGAAAAACGATAGTAAAAATAAAATTTTATTATATTAAATCTCATTACATTGAGAAAATTACTCTATAAAACTCTTGGAAATCATACAAAATCCGAGAAGAGGGGAGAGGATTCTAACCGTCATCATCAACTTGTTCTTAGTATTTTATTTCCAAAAGATTTGTGTTCAAAAAAATTACATAAAAAAATTTACAAATGTAGAAATTAGAATTCGAAATGAAAATATAAAAGTCTTCAATTTTCATTCATCCCTGATAAGTTCTCTATTTCTATTTCATTAGATAATTCTTGTTCTCTTTTTCTACGTCAAGTCAGTCCTTTAAGCAAATACACATCTCTAATGTGTCTGTTGCTATTGAGCTATTTCACTCCGTGAGCACTCTACCACCTGCACTAAAAACAGACTCGGATACTAGTGTAGACACTAGATGAGTTAGTAAATTACGGATCATGTTAGAAAGCATATGATATATTTTTTCCTATGACAAAGGCTTCATAATTTTTAACGGATACGTCATCTTCATAGTTAGCCTTTTCTAAATAATAATAAAGTTCATTAAAATAAGTACTACATTACTTAGGCTTTTTTTGGTGAAATACGGATGATATTATTGGGTTTTGGGTTTCTCTAACAATTGGTTCCTTTGTAGATTGTGCTTATCACCATACATATCTTCATATGTATGGTGCATAATATCTAAATAAATTTTAATATCATTAACTAAATCCCTAATATTATCATCATAACACATATTTTTATAAACTAAATCTATTAAAATTTCAATTCAATCTAACTTAAAATGTGGATCTACAATAGTTACAAAATATAGTAAGTATGGAAAATTTCTAAAATATTTATTAAATTTAGTTTTCATGGGTTGAATAATATCTTCAAGTATTGAGTTATTACTATTTTCATTAAAAACTGAACTAATTTCGGTTATATAATATAATGCAATGCGTATAGTTGGGTAATAAGTGCCTAACAGTGCTCTAGTTGTATTTTTAATTTTTTTTTAAAATTTACAAATGCAATACAAATGGTGTCATTCATTAAGATGTAAACTACAATATGATAATTTCATTTCATTAAACATATTTATTACATCTTTATATTTAGTTACCACATTTAACATTTTATATATAGAATTCTATCTTATTTTTTTATCTAGAGATAAATTTTAACTGAGATTTTAAAATTCCTACATATTTGTTTAAATGATTATCTTCTTAGCTCACTATTTTTAATAAATACTATTGTATTCCTAAGCTTAGTTATTTAATCATTTACTATTCTTAATTCATCTTATACACATAAATTAAGTATATGATAAATACACCTAATGTGAAATAATTTGCCATCTAAAATTAATTTGGTAATATTTTTTAGAATTTTTATGGTGGCCGTATTTTCAGAAGTATTATCGAAACAAATGAAAAAAGATTTTCTTTTTATTCCAAATGCAGCAAAAATACTAATTAGGGATTGTGATATATTATGTGTATTATGAGAAAATTCAAATCTCCTAAAACCAAATTTTATAAAAGTAGGGATTGTGGTAGATCACGAACCATGTTGGGGGGCAAAATTTGCAATTTTTTTCAAGAAACCTCCCAATGGCTATAAAAATAGTCGTTGGGGGCTGTGTACAAAATAAAAGACTCCCAAACAGCTATAATGGCTGGCGTTTTAAAAAAATTTAATGCAGACGTGCCGGCTCTTGCCCGGCACGGCTCGGCCCGGCCGGGCCGAGCCTTGCGGATGGCTCGGGTAACCCCGGCTCGGGCACGACCTGAGCTGGGCACCCGGCGGTGCCGGGAGCGGCACGGCTCAGGCAAGCCGTGCTCGGCATGTGCGGAGCCAAGCATGCCCAACGGGCCATTCGGCCCATTTGCCAGCTCTAGATCTACCGAATAAAATTTTTTAAGGGTTGTAGTTAGTAAAATCCCTCTTTGTTTTAAATTATATTAATTTATATGGAAAATACTTTTCTCTTAATTTCATAACAATTAGAAATAAATAATATATAGTTTTTAATGCTTACTTTTCTAGATAAACATTTATTCTTTGAGAAACTCTTATAGATAAATACTGGTATGCTAAAGTAGGTATCATGTTTTTTCTAAAATTCCCCATAACTTTTTAGTGTTGTATATACCCACATGAGATTTCAAATTTCATGAAAGTCCCCAATGGATTCATTTAAAAATGTAATAAATACCCATTCCATGACCATTCTAAATATTCACTCATTAATTTAGTATATTTTACTCAAAAATGTGGATTGGAAAATATTGAGAATGTATATTTGATGTATTTTAAGTTGATTCATTAATCTTTTCATTAATGTCATTCGGGGTTTTTAGGAAATTTTTATGTGGGGGGTTTACATGATATAAAAAAATTATGCGAGTTTCTAGAAAAATATGATAGTTTATGATGGTTTTTTATACTTAGCCATACTGATATTATGAACTTTTAAGATATCTAACTAATATAATAATTAATCCCGAGTCAAAAGTTGCTATAATACTTCTGTGATTGTTAGAATAAAAAATAATAAAAAAATGATTTGCTAATATGACTTTATATATTAAATATGTATTTTGAGCTACAAGGGACTGCCTTTCCTCTTTTTATTTTTATTATTATTATTTTTTGCTTTCCGTTCCTTTCACTTATTTTCTTCACCTTGTATAACAATTTGCTCAACCTATTATTTGATTTCTAACTCATTTATATAAACCAAACTGGTCAATAACATCACCATGTCTTTTCCTTGGGTATAAATGGAAATGTTCAAGCTGTACAAACTTTAGTATTAAACACTTATTAACTTAGTCGTGGTTGTTCTTATTACTAATCACTATAAAATGTATGTTGGCATTAATAATATTGTTTGATATTGTTTTCTTTTTACTAGATCATTATTTTGCCATTGTATACTAAAAACAGATAATAACGATAATATTATTTCTAAATTTTCAATTCTAGTATTAATTCCATATGCCTGAGATATTTTATAACTACCATATTAATGAATTAAAAGTTTCTTGAATAAAATCATAAGATTTATAAATACAAATAATTTGATGACAAATTATTTATTTATACCAATATGAATAATGTTTTAGAAAAATCAATATTATTGTTGTGTTATTTTAAATGTCAGCATACAGTGTTTAGTTGTAGCACTACCAATCGAACCTAGAGGAATGTCTAGTGTTTTAGAACTTATTTTTACTCTAGTTTAAATAAGTTAATGAGAAATGGTTGTTGGGAAAATTTAATTATGTATAAGAAAAGTGAAATCTAAGATTAAATAAGCTACAAAGGTAGAAATATAGCAATAAAAATATAATTTTTATTTATAATTAATTGACTTCTACTCCTAAGAATGTGATATCAAGAGAATTACTCAAGTATAAAATATCAAAGTATAAAACATTAATTACTCAAGTATAAAATATCAAAGTAGATATTAATCAATCAAATTAGAAATAAATCAATGATTTATTAATTAGCTAAATTAAGGATCAATTCCACATCTGCTAGAAAACTGAAAGATATCAAATTGTATTAGATTTACAAATTAAATCTTTTAATTTAACCTCTCAATTAATCATAAAATTAAGCACATGGAAATAGATGATACTTCAACAATTGCTAGTAATTTAAGCTTTTCATCGGAAATCTTAAATCTTAAAATTTAGTTAGCCATTAGAAAACACACAAAAATCATGTCTAATTAAAAAGCAATTAAAAATTGTACTAAGAAAGCGATAAATATTTAATTTGGAAGAAAAACTTGAAGGAGAAGAAGATTCAGCAACAGGGATAAAGATATGCCAGCTTCAACCTAAATTCCTAAATCCTTAAGAATTATATTAATTATCAAAAACATTCAATATGTTTTACAAGGAAAAATCTCATATTTGTACATATAAAGTCTCAAATCCTAATCTAATTAATCTAGAAGAATTACAGAATTATACAAATCCTTCTGTAGAAAATCCCAACCACTGGCTCATCATGATTATCGTTAGGTAGTAGCATTAGCTGCTAGATAGCAGGGGTCGATGCCCATAAGTAGACTCTAATTCTATATAGGATCAAGCTGGCTAAAGTTTTACCATGTTTGACTTTAATTTTGCTGCAACCCAGTATCAATTGTCACTAGGTAAACGTAAAAGCTTTGAGATGGATCTTGTCTTTTCTGACTTTTAGTCTCTAGGTTTTTAGCTTTCTCCTATTATGTTCTAATGTTCATTTAGATGATTTGAATCTACTTGGTTACTGGATTTTTTTTTATTTGATACATTTTGAACTCGGTTTTGCAACTCTTTCACCAATTTGATATACTGCTTGTTGCAAACACTTTTAACATGAAAAAATAACTAAAAATACTTGAGTATTATTATTTATATATATAAAAGACAAAGATGTAGGGAAAATATAAAAACATAGAATTCATCACTCCCCAACACCTATTTTTTGTTAGTTATCAAGAAAAACAAAAGTTGAAAATAAAATAAAAAATCTAACTCACTTTCACTGAAAATCACAATTGCACTATACGTTACAACACCTAGAGCTTACTCTAATGAACTAATTTTGTCTTATGAAGGTTTGCATTGAAAATACCCATATAATTCATAATGTATTAAGATTAAAAAAAAGATAAAAAATAAGAATAACTGAAAATCAATAAAGCAGAAAAATCCTATAACCTAATAAAACAAAAAAATTAAAAAAATGTATAACAACAAAATAAAAATCTTTTTGGATTTTATGCAATTAATCTCACTAGAACACAAATTTAAAAGAATGCCTAGATTATTAACATTCATGTCAAGTTTCATATCAAATTCACTCGTTATTTTAATAAAAATATATGAAATTTTTTAATACCTACTAATCAAATATCCTTGGCACCTATACATCTAAGTGCTCATATGATGGTTTATCTTGGTTTTGAATGCACACCAACTCTTTGCTTCATCTTTTTGTCTAAATATTTTTTATCTTTTTTATTATTATGCATATTTTACCTTTTATGTGAATACACATACTTCTTGAGATACAAATATCTGATTACTTAGGTCATATAAATTTTCCTTAAATATTGTTCATGTGAATAAATGTGCTTCGTGAAATCATACATACCCAAGTACTTAGAAATTTAAAAGATTTATTTACTTACAAAAGATTATTGGTTTAATACCTGGCTCAACTCTTTATTCTTTTTTTTTTCCTCTTTGTATTTTTTTAAATTTGCAAGCTTTACTCAATTATTTCATTTTTATTCTCAACCTAATAAACCATTGTGCTTAGTGAAAAATAAATATATATTTGTCTAACCACAGTTGGGGTTACTTATTTTTAGATTTTTATTTCTTTTAAAACTCCAAGTATATCTTTAATTCCACTTTTCTATCATGGATAATTTAGAATATTTTATCCTTTGTGATTTGTTCAATTTTTTACAGAAAAAACTTATTTTTTAATACTTTCTTAGAAAGATAAAAAAAAATTAAAAAGGAAAGAAAATTTTTATTAGAAAAGATAAAATAGGAAATTATACACATAAAAAAAAAGAAATACAAAAAGACATAAAAATATCTAAAGTGAAAAAAAGATTCTAGAAAAGGAAAAATAAAATCTAAAAAATAAAATTACAGATCCTAAAAATAAAAAGAAACTATGTCCCTCCCACACCTAAGTATATGTCCCTTACACGAATCAACGACGGTGATCCCTCTATCAACGGCCCACAAAAGATTGTCCTCTATGAATTTGTGAACTAGCTCCCCAAGCTCATTTTTCAACTGTCTGCAAACCTTACCTAAGCTCTTCCAAATTATATCCAAATAGTTGTGTGTATCCTCCAGAGGGTCATGGTCAAATAATGCGTCATCATCCTACTGTATGGGGTCGGAGGCATGCACATTTTCATCGATAGTTTTCAATGCTCAGTCCTCAGCAATAACTGTATTGTAGGACATGGAAGTATGCTCTCCCAATAAGCACAAGATCTCCCTCGTATATTGCAAACTCAAACTCATATAAAAGAGTGCTACAAATTTTTGTGAATAACATGATAGAAGCAAAGTAAGTTGAACCGTAGTTCGATATTTATAATCGTGTCAAGTAGTTATGTGTACATAAAAAAGTTTGTATCCCCATTTGTCATGTAGTTAACAATGTCTAACAAGGCGGTCTAAAAGAAAGATGTATTAGATACATCAATTATACTGCAATGGATCTAGCGGCACATAGGATAAATGTTCCTATAAATCATAGTGCTGATGATATCATGAAAATCATAGTGCTGATGATATCATGATCAAGTGTGATCTTACTGTTGGGACCCATCATGGTGATGAACTTCTCGACAACTTCGAAGTTTAGATTCCCATTGCCAAGGACTATCCCGGTAACCTCGAGTATGGTCCCTACTTGTATATTAATGTTACATCCCTGCCATTTTAATGTGAAACTCGTACCGTAATTAGAAATATCAAATTTGGAAAATACATTATAAAATTCGTGCACAAGTGCTGGCACGTAATACGAATCGGGTTCATAAACAAGGGTGTTCCAACCCATGGCCATTAAAATTGCATAAAAGTACACAGAATATATATATATATCAAAGGTGTCTCTAAAACTCTTCTTGAGGAAAATAGTAGTCATGAGTGCAACAATCAAAATCTAACCCAAAACAGTAAAAAGAGGGAGAGAAAATCTTATTAATCCCTGATATTACAGGGGAACATTTCAAAAGAATGTCATTGAGCAGCTACGTTTACCGCTACTTAGCAGCAGCTGAGTTGTTGATGGTGGTCAGCTGACTGGAGGTAAGGCGACCTGATAAGGGGATACGGCTGGGCCTCCTTGATCTGGAAAAGATTTTTTGGCTATATATATATATATATATATATATATATATATATATATATATATATATATATATATATATATATATATATATATATATATGATGTGGAAAATTTATATCTACCTTGTAAAGGCTTGAAATTTTTGAAAAGGCCCTATCGGACTAAAAAAAACCTTCAAGACTAATATACAATGCATCCTATTATAAAAAATAAAACTAAAAACTTGTGTACAAATAATGAAATATGAGTCTGCACAAAATGAGGATCGTGAAGAGTCACGACTTCAAAGTTCTCACTTGGTTAAAACTCTAGAAATGATTTCCATTTTTGCCCCTTAATATATTACTGTTCGTAGGGATCTCAACATTAATAGCACAATGATGGTTTACTACCCATTAATGTGTTGTCCGCAATACCTTGATCTCAACTTACCAGGAAACAAAAATAGCCTCTAATTATATAAGAGAACTTTTTGACCCAGTACAAACAACTTTAACAAAATTGCCTAATCATAAAACACTTTTAACTTCTCTTTAAAAATCTTAGCACTCTTATATACAACCTTTTTTATCTCGTTCAATTCATTTAATTACAATATCTATTGCTCGCCGGTTTTATCCATTTCAAAATTATGGATTTGATGACCCATAAAACTCTATGCTCAAGCTCCACTAGTAAGTGGTATGCTATGCCAAAAATTAAACGATATGGAGATATGCCCAAATTGGTCATGTAAGTTGTACAGGAAGCCTATAATGCATTAACTAATTTACTATACCAATCTTTACTATTATATTGCACTATTTTTCACGAAATCTATTTGACTTGGGGATTTGAGACCTTCACTTGGGCCCAGAAAGCTCTATACTTAAGCTCCACTAGTAAGTGAAGGGCCTTGTCAAAAATCAAATAATATGGAGACATATCCAAATTGGTCTTGTAAGTAGTATAGTAAGTCCAT
The DNA here is from genome assembly GCA_036321105.1 of Dracaena cambodiana. Classification (NCBI taxonomy): domain Eukaryota; kingdom Viridiplantae; phylum Streptophyta; class Magnoliopsida; order Asparagales; family Asparagaceae; genus Dracaena; species Dracaena cambodiana. The sequence continues at coordinate 11,214,097 of JAYEPQ010000005.1, forward strand.
AATGCATCTACTTATTTACTAGATTAGTCTTTACAGTTGTGTTTCACCACTTTCTCCAAAATATGTTTGATTTGACGATTTGAGACCTCCACTCACCCACTATCCTGAAGATGGTAAGTTGTGGCTAACTTGTAGATAATGGAGTATTTTCTCATAAGCACCTCGAATCACCTATTGCAAAGATGGCTTCCATCGTCACTAGCGATAATGTAAGGGGTGGTAAGTGATAAAAAGATATTTTTTTTCGAGAACTTAATAATAACTTTGTTGTTATTTAACTTTGAGGCAACCACCTCAATCCATTTACAAATATAATCCACAACTATAAATATATATTGGTTCCCAAACGATTGGTTAATAGACCCATGAAATCAATCCCCATATCAGAATCTCAACCTCAAGAATATGTTGCAATGGCATCATGTTTTGCCTTGTGATTATGCAAACTTGTTGACATCGTGCACTTGTCTTGTAGAAACCAATATCATCTTTAAAAAGGTTAGGCAAATTTTGCACTGCAACACCTTTTTAGCAGTCTTCTTGGGACTGCAATGTCTTCCACAAGATTGATCTTGATATAAAGATAGGACACTTTGGATCTCACTCTCAAGTGTGCGCCGCCTCATGATCTATTTAGGGTAGAATTTGAACAGGTACGATTCATCCCAATAGAAGAACTTTATTTAGTAAAGGAACTGGCACTGATTTTGCTTAGTCCAGTGAGAAGAATCTCTTTGGTTGCAAGATAATTCACAATATCTGCAGGCCAAGATTCACGAAGATGCTCATCAGGAAAGGATTCATTAATGGCGTGGTAAATGATTGGAGCATTGAATAGGCAAAACAGATGATTAGATACTGGATTATCAATATCTTTCTTGTCTCTAATCTCTAGATTGAACTCTTGTAACAAGAGGATTTATCAAATAAGCCTAACTTTTGTATCTTTCTTAGTCTATAGTATTTTAAAGCAACATAGTTAGTGTAAACAATGATCCGTGAGTCAATCAAATAAGAACGAAACTTTTCAAGTGCAAAGGTGACTACTAGGAACTCTTTCTTTATAGTAGAGTAGTTCAATTGGATGTCATTAAGAGATCTACTTGAATAATAGATTACATGGGGCTGTTTTTCGATATGTTGACTTAGAACTGCATCGGTAGCAAAATTAGATTCGTAATACATAAGCTCGAATTGTTGACTCTAGTCTAATGCTAGAATGAACCAATCTTATTAAAGTCCTTGATAAATCTCCTGTAAAAGCTTATTTGACCAAGGAAAGATCTAAAATCTTTCATTAATTGCGAAGGTGAAAATTAATGACCAGGTCCACCTTCGCCTTATCAATCTCGATAATCTTCTTCGAGATAACATGCCCTAGCACAATGCCATTTTTCTACCATGAAATGACATTTCTTCTAGATGAGTGTCAATTTTTTTCTTGTGACAACACACAAGAACTAACTCAAGATGATGCAGACACATTGAATGAATCTCCAAAAATGGAGAAATCATTCATAAAGATCTCAAGAGAATATTCCACTATATCTAAAAATATATTAACCATACACCTTTAAAATGTGGGTAGCACATTACATAGCCCAAAGGGCATACGACTATATGCAAAGGTGCCAAATTTTCTCCTAATCCTCAGGAGAAATTATAATCTAACTATAGTCAGCATACCCATTTAAAAGCAATAGAACTCATGTCTGGCTAATTGCTCAAACATATGGTCAATAAATGGTAAGAAAAAGTGGCTTCATTATTGCGGCATTAAGCTTTCTGTAGTCTATGCAAACTCGTCATTATGCCTGTATGTGCATCAGAAAGAGCTAGTTTGCATCATTCTTGACTATAATGATTCCTGACTACTTTGGTACTGTTTGAACATGACTCACCTATACACTATCCGAGATGGGATAATTGATACTATTATCAAGACACTTTAGAATATCTTTCCTCACATCTTCCTTGATTACTGAATTCAACCTACTATGAAGATATCTAGTTGGTTTGTGTCATCTAATTAATGAATCCTATGCTAGATGGAATTTTCATGATGTCGGCCATGGTCTAACCTATGGCCTCCCCTATGTGCTTTCAATGTTGCTAGGAGTGCTTTTTCTTGACCCTCAATAAAACCGACAATGATATTAACTAGCAAAGTCTTACAGTCACCTAAAAAAGTATGCTTGAGATGACTTGACAAGGCCTTTATCTTAAACTCAGGTGGGCACTCACAGTGAACGCTATGCTCACTACACAATGGCTCTAGAGGGAGATCCCAATGTGCAAAAAACACATAGTTAGATGACTCTTCAAGCTTATTGAAAAATAAGCTCTCATCAACTGAACTATCATGGTCATCGAAAAACTCATCCTCAGGGTGCTAAATAGATATACCTTGAATCGCGTTGATATTTAGGGACTCATCAGATGGATTAGTAGGTCAGTACCCCAGATTGAATATGTTTTAGTCAAATGTTATATTCCCAATGGATAGCTTTATCGATCTATTCAAACAATTGATAATATAGTTAGAAGTAGTCAGCAATAGTTTACTCAATATGACTGGGATATAATTATGTAAATTCATCACAGGTTGAGCCTCAAGGTATGAAATTAACAGGGAAGATGAACTCCCCAATCTTAATCAATACATCTTCAACCTCTCTCATTGGTTTTCTAGTTGTAATTTAATCTTGGTTGGCCTTAACTCTCTCAACCCTAATTGTTGGTTGAGACTTACTCCTAGCTCCACGAAGGCCTTATCATTCATTGTGCTTTTATAATTCAGAAAATAGTTGGACTTTCATGGTCTTTGTACTTTACATGTACGGTATGAGAAAGGATACTAGATATATTAGCAGGTAAGAATACCTTCCTCGAGACATTAGTCAACCTCTTCTTTGTCCATAAACCACCCTTCAAAAACTTTGCATAAGCAAATACTTATTGGATAACATCTAAAAGAGATAATTGACCTTTACTTACTTAAACAACACAAGAATGTGCTCGACTTAAAGGAGAATATTTTTTCAAATTATCTAGATAAAGAGCTTTAGGCTTGAATGTCTAGCTAATGAAAGGATCATATGTTGAGGAGCTAGGCTCTTCAAAGGTGTTAGAAGGTGGAGTGTGACATAATGATAGAGTATGAAAGAGGGAGTAGATAATGTGGAGTCAGGGAATGTAACCATCGGTATGATACGAGTGGAATCTGTAATCAGACTACATGGCTGTCAACCTGCTTGTAAGATCAGAGTGTGTGTGTTTGTGTCACATTGCAATCGTTAACGTGCGACTGAATAGACTGAAATTAACTTGCATTAGGGTTACTCAAATGTTGGCTTGAAAAGGTGCTCTTACTTCGTCCACTCGTTTAACTAGCTAACTATCCAATCAACTGTTATGAACTTAATGACTATAATTTACAAGAGTTTATTGGTCGGTCCATTATACAAATTTAGTTGACACCTGCATGTGTGCATAAAGGTTAGATGAACCTTTGAGAAGATTTTCAACATTCCTTTTAATTGATGATAGGAGCATGTTGTGATCCTTATTAGTCCCCTATTGTGGATATGAAGAATTGGCTATATAGGGCCTAACTTGGTTATTCCTAACATTGATGGCATTTGAGTATTGGTATACATCCATATTAGGTCTTGGGAACTGATAGTTGATTGGCGAGTTCATATTGGAGTTAGAACTCCCTGATATGGCCCTTGACTTCATGAGAAATTGGGATGTTTCTCTAGCCATAACTATATGTCAGAGTATATAGATTATTCATGGGTCTCGGATATAAAATATTGACTTGTTTAGGCATCGGACCCATGAGATTTATTAATAATGGACACTCCTCTATGACATAATTGGGAGTACCTCAATTAAAGTATGCACGAGTCTGTAATTAGTTTATTTGGCCAACTTGGTGAGCACTAGTTCTTTCAATACATCTATTCTCCTCATAAGGGAAGTAATTTTAGTCTCGGTAGTTATAAAATTATCTCGGTTATGGAGACCACCCTTCCTTGTCGATATTGAAGCACTGTACTTTTCAGCGAATTTTCCCACTACATAGTCTTCCAAAATAAGTCCTCAAGGAATTCCCATACTTCTTCATTATTTGTCCCTGTAAATTCCCTCTAACATAGACTAAACATAAATTTTAGATATGTAATCGAGACCGAGACCTTTGTATGTAATCTGACACGGTCTCTAATTTTTATGACATGATGGTGGCACTGAGCTAATAGTTATTGAATTGTTGCATTTATTTCCAAAAAGGTCTCCCAACATTTGACAGAATTGATTGATGACATTTCGAATCTTTGTCATCTTATGTGTGGGATAAGAGTTTTTAAGAAATATTTTCACAAATTTATCCAAGAAGTGATAGAGTCAATGGGCATGCTATACAGCAACTTCTTGATGTTGTTCTCGAGAGCAAAGGAAATAAAGTGGAGCTCAATTGCATTCTCCGATAGATGTTGTAGTTTGATCATTAGGCTCACCTTTTAAAACTACTAATAAAGAGGTATGCTATCCTCATAATCAGATCCGGTGAATTTTTAAAAGCATGTTGATGTATTGTGGTCTAAATTCATAATTATTATCTGCAATTGCTGGTAGCTTTATGTAAGATGGAGCAATCTTCTCACCCATTATGAAATCTGATCTATTGAAACAACTGATTTATTATAGGTCCATGCTAGCATAAACCAATAGAGATGATGAAGAGATTGATGGATGAGCTAGACACAGTATTTAACGGAGCAGTAACTGCACATGGAAAGATGAGATGAAAAGGTGCAAGAAGGTGGACAAAGGAAAACTTTGACTCAACCAAATCAAAATGAAACTATCCAGACACTAACATTAAGTAGAAACTAAACTTTATGTGTGGAAAGTCTTTAGGGGCCAATATCTAGTTGCTTTTAATCTTAGACTGGCAATGCAATATGAAAAATGTGATTTTTTTTAGCCAAGGAAGGATGATGAAATCTCTATCTTATCTGATTAGGTTTTGAATATTCTCTTAGATTAATTAACTAATACATGCAATTAGAAGTAATAACAAAATGCATATAACACCCATTTTTGGAGTTCTTCAGATTTGATCTATAATCTCTCTTTCCTTTGTCTCACTCTTGGGTATCTTTCTCTAGCAATCACCGACAAAGTATAAGAAATATGATGAACTCTATTGTACTCTACCAAAATAGTAACTCTAGTTGTTTTTTAAGTCAATAAGTTGAAACTGAAAAATAGGAAAAAGTTCAAGACAGAAAGGCCAGAAAGGTGTCGAGCACCGCCTCTTTGATGATCTATCTGCATCTTCATTGATTGATCCATTCGCTCATCCCTCCATTAGAAAGGAATAATGTCCACCACTCATCTGCCTTCCTTGCGTTGCATGCTTCAAAATGGATGGCCAAATGAGTTGCCAAACACTGACATAGGTCATCTATAGAACATTTCTCCATACCACTAGGGCAATCTCGTCCCGCCTATCACTTTGTGAAACAAGGAATTGATGGGAATGGAGGCACCTGGTAGGAAGCTTAGCCTGTGGTTCACTTGAGGATTTATATTGTTGCTGGGTAGTTACCATTGTTATTGACATGCGACAAAACCTAGGACTTTAAGCCTCGAGTTTTTACATTTGCCTTCTGTTGCATCCTTGTGTTTTCTAGGATGCCTATATCTGTAATTCAACAAGCTATGCACCTAGCAAACAAGATTAACTAGTAAAATGCAAGAAAAGTGAGTAAATACCATCAATCAGCGATAACATCACCAAAAACTTGATATATTATTTTAACTATAAACATGTAGTATTTAGTTGTAGCACTACAGGTCAAACCCATAGGAATATCCTGTGTTTCGTGATCATACTTTCACCCTAATTTGGACGAGGTAATAAGAAGATGGTTGTTGGAAAGATTTAATTATTTATAAGAGAGGTAATAAGAAGATGGTTGTTGGAAAGATTTAATTATTTATAAGAAAAGCGAAAGCTAATATTAAAGAGTCCACATAAGTAAGAAAACATAGAAATGATCCACAAATTCTCTCTTTTTTCATCATGATCAATCACAAAACGTGATAAAAATACAATCTTTACTTCGAATTGGTTAACGTCTATTCAAAGCATATGGTATCAAGAGGATTACTTAGTGTAAAACATAAAGGGAGATATTTATCATTCAAATTAGAAATAAATCAATTGTATGGATTTCAAATATGCAAAAACATAGGCAATTAATGAGTTTAATATTTTGCATATTTCCTTCCATATTTTATCTAATTTTGTATGTATATAATTTCTTCTCAGGTATATTTTTAATTTGTTTTCATAGGAAATAAAGGATTTGCAAAGAAAAGAAGAAAAATAAGCAAATTTGATATATATATATATATATATATATATATATATATATATATATATATATATATATATATATATATATATATATATATATATATATATATATATATATATATATATATATATATATATATATATATATATATATATATATATATATATATAAGTAAAGGAAGTCAATTACAATGAAGATTGATATCCATGTACAGCAACATCAACTTCAAGAGCATTTTCTACAAAGATAAAACTTGAATTGGAAACATTTATGTGAGAGAGATTTGAAGAGCTTGGAATTATTTTTGAAATGCTACCAAGAATAGCTCAATTCGAGTTTGTATGCAAAGGTTATGGCCATAAAAGACTGCAGAATGAAATATCCAATCCAGCACGCTACAGGTGCGCTGAACTTAATTTTAGATTTTGGTCCTGAAAAATAGTATTTTAAGCCATCTAATCTCAATCATTGGTTTCTAATATATATGGATTGGATTAGAATTATTTATTTTGAGATTAATTAGTGTTGGATTAGGATTATATATTTTGTACCGAGTTCGAGTAGGAATAGGATTATATTCAGATTATAAATACCCCATGAATCCTTATAAATTGGGATAACTTTTTAGATGGCCTTTTATACTTTTTATTAGCTTAATAAATTAGGAGATTAAGGTCTAGAGAGAGACGGATACTATACCGAAACTCGATAAAGCTTAATAGCTCAAGTCTCTCTTTCTGGTAAGTTTCATGTAGGTAATATTTTAATTGCTTTCAAAGTTTAGATTTATTTCTTTCATAGTTAGAATTTATTTGCATTCATAATTAGAATTTATTTGTATTCTAGATTAGATCTTTAATTGCTTTCTAAGAAAAAAATTATTATTTTTTATAAATAAAATAGAATCTTGTTAATTAGGATTATGTGTAACTAATTCAGTTTAGTTCTATGAGTAGATGAAGCTAGGAGTTAACCATGGATTAACTTTATTTATCTTCTTTCTAAAATAAAATTAAAAAAGACATGATTTTTCTATGAAAAGATGAAAATACAATGATTTGTAGATTAATAGTCTTGATAAGTTATGCTTAAATTAAATCTTTTGATATCCAATACTTAGTTAGGGTTTGGGGTTATTGGTTTTGATTTTATTCATAGAGTTATCTATCGATTTAGTTTGTTTTTATAAAAAGTTACATTTTTGATGAGTTATACTTGCACACTACTTGATAGCTCATACTTAGGGTACTTTAAATAAAGATTAAATTAAAAGATCACTTTTTACGATAGGAAGAAGATAATAGAAATAATACTTGATTGTGAACTAGTGAATTGTATATCCTAGGCTAATTAGAATAGAATAAAATCATTCTAGAAGTCTTCAGTTAGCTTGCTAAGATAATAGGAATAGTAAGATTGTAAAATACTCTAGATCTCTATAGAAATAACCTGTAAAGTACTACAACTATACTATGCACTTGCAGTAGAAATTATCACATCAACAATCAAATTATTAATAGCCATAACCTATCAAACTTGTAAATCTACGAATTAAATCCTTTACTTTAACCTCTTAATCAATCATAAAATTAAGCATTTGAGAGATAGAAAATGCTTTTTACAATTGCAGCTTCATCTGAAATCAAAGATCACCAAGATTTAGTTAGGTATGACTAAAAAACACACAAAAATAAAAAGCAATTAAAAACTATACTATGAAAGCAATATAAATTTAACTAATGGAAGAAAAACTTGGAGGAAGAAGAAGATCCAATAAAAAGGATGAAGGTATGATTGTATCCTAATTCCCAAATCCTCAAGAATTCTCTTAATTTTCAAAGGCATCGTTATGTTTTAAAAGGGTGCATCTCATATTTTTACATATGGAATCTCAAATTATAATCCAGTTAACCTAGAAAAATCACACAATTGTATGAATCATTCTGTAGAAATCCCAACTGTCAACTCATCATGATTATCGCTAGGGAGTAGCGTCAACTGCTAGGTAGCGATGGTCAACGCCCATCAATGGACTCTAATTTCGTATAAAATTAAGCACCGCAAATTTGATCATATTTGACTCCAATTTTGCTACCACCCAACAGCAATTGCCACTAGGTAGTGGCAAATGCTCTGAAATGGATCTTATCTTTTCTGGCACTTAGTTTCTAGACTTTTAGCTTCCTCCTAATATTGTTTGATGTTCTTTTAGATGCACTGAATTTACTTGGTTATTGGATTCCCTTAATTTGATATTTTCGAGCTTAGTTGAGTAACTCCTTTGTCAATTTGATGTACTCCTTAGTGCAAATACTTATAACATGAAAAATAACTAAAAATATCTTAGTAGCATTATTTGTATACAAAAAAAAAATAAAGATGTAGTGAAAATATAAGAGATATAGAATTCATCAATTACGTACTATTAATTATGATGTTGTTCTTCTTATTTCAATATTTCATATCTTATACTCAATTTAAATTGTCTTAGAACATACTAATCAAGCTAAAATATGCCTCATACATACTAATCAATATCTGGAATATTTAAGACCTAAGACATAAAAATAAATTATGGGTTAAGAGAAATTGTAAGATAGAAGAACTGTACATATGTTTTGGGAGGTTTATTTTATATGGTTGTACAACTGAAATTTAAGGATCAAATCATTGAGATTTCGGATAATTATTAGATCACTATCATGTCATGCTATTTAGGGTTTTGAGCTTGGAGCGTATACTCACCTATCATTCAAGAGTACCTAATGGTACATCTCGGAGCAGTATCAAGAGTCATGGAGTTTTGGTCCTAGGCATATACAAGACTCTTAAAACATTTGGCACATTTCTTCTTATTGTTCCAAATTAAATCGTAACAGATATCAATGCAATATATCAATTTTTATGTGCATATTTATGTATATCTTACTATATTTGCCCCAGCATCATTTATGACATTACGCTACTACGTTTTTTATTATCATAATTTTTTAGACAAGTGCAATAAAAAATCAATGATATACACTATTCAAGATATAATTTTTATGTATGTATGTATATATATCGGACACAGCATATCTGTGTGTTATTATTCTTTTTTTCTTGTAATACTTGTTAGGTCGTTCCAACGATCCTAGTTTGGCATGTCCAAGCAATCTTAATTTGTAAGTAACCAAGGAAGGTGACTCTTCATACGTGGACATATATACCGAGCTAGGCAAAGGAGGTTAGTAAGTGCTTTCAGTTATTAGATTGTGTTAATTTTATCATTTATTTCTTCATTGGTTTAATAAAGAAGATACTATTCATTCCTATCCATTTTTTATTTCTTGACTTTCTTCTAACTTATGCTATCATTTCGATATGTCTGTATAAGTGATGATGGGGTAATAAAATATATTCATTTACTATATATTTTAGGCTTGGTATATTCGTTTTCAATATGTTGTCGAATGCTACCCATACCTTGTGATGCAGGACATTACACTTTTCACTGGAAAGATTGTAAATAATCTCGAAGAGATCACCCATTTCCTCCATGCATACTGAAATCATCATTAGCATTGTTATTTTCAATTTCAAAGTTGTTTCCATTATTATCGTTGTTGCAACTATGCATGTTATTGTTATTGCCGTTATTCCCATTGTTGTTGAGGTTTATGTTGTTGTTACTCATATTGCTCATTTATGGTCCAACCATTGAAAGATAAGTGGTATCCAAGGTTTTTGACTAAGCCTACCAATTGAATCCCTTTACCAACTAGTCATGTAATATCAAAATGATTAAATAATTTAGCATTTACTGTACTCAAAACAAAAGTATTAAATATAATAGTAAGGTCTCAGACAATGGTATCAACAACCTGATATAGTCTAATCAATGTACTCCTAAGTCCAGGAGATCATATAAGTAGTACTTGAAAGATAACTCGAGATAGTTCTTCACAGGGATGTTTGTAACTTGAATAGAACACTTAAAAATAGTTTCAATCAAGCGAATAATGTATAAAAAAGTAATAATTTAATAAAAGAGAAGAATAGAGTAATAAAGAAGAGTTCCATTAGAATGGAAGAACACTCCCTACATTTTTATCATGGTTGGTATTAACTCTCGTTATATAACTCAATTAAGTTAATCACTTGAGATCTAACTTCAATGTAAAAATTATCATGAGTTCTGTTTCAAAAACTTTCAAAATCTAATCTTTATTAAAAAATCAATATTCTTCTTTAATTTTTTTATGATTGGATCTGAAATATAAATTTTGCATGTACTATTTATAAAATGTATAAACCCTCAAATCCTAAGCATATGTTATGCTTAAATGCTTATAAGATATTAAAGAACAAACAAGATCTACACTCTCAAAAGATAACATATCAAAGTATTTCAAATATCACGTTCAACGAATCTAAAACTAAGAAGCTTAATTTATCAACACAGAATACATAAGATCATAAAACAAAAAAAAGAGTTTTAGCCCAAATCAGATAAAATTTAGGGATATCTCCTCATCCCTTACGAAGGAGAGTTGTTCATAATTTGGAAAGAAGTAATTAACATTGAATAAAAAAAATACTTCTTCAAAAGATTCATAATAATCTCACACAAGAATTATCTCTCCATAAAACCCCTGAAGAAGAAAAAGAGAAAAGAGTATATCTCCAAGATAGATCCAAAAATAATAGTTTTTCTCCTATTTATAAAAGACATAATATCCTAATAAAAGTTTCTTAGATATGAGGTCTTTAGTATAATCCTAGCCACAAGATCTTCCCCAAAAAATATAATCAAGCCTTTAAAAGTCCTGTTGAAATTTGGATCTGTCAGGCCAGACACATGCATGGCAATGATGACTCAGAGTGAGCCATCAGTAACTGCTACAGAAATGCCAACCTAACACTTTGGTTTTTGTGAGATCTTCAACCATTGGTGGTTTGTGCGAAAATTAGAACGTAGTCCCTTTTGGTGTAAGTCAAATAATAGTTGCACAATGTCAATTGACTGGATATTTGCTGACTCCATTCTCGATGGGAATTTAATCGCTTGATGGAGAGTTGAGATAACAGCACTGAGAGCATCGAGGGATGGCCTTCGGAGAATACACGATATGGCGATTTGATATCCATAAACACATCCTCTATTTTGAGCACTACTCATTTCGAAGGTTCCTTGGAAGAGGTATAGAGAGAAGTTGATCCGAGTACATGCATCTTGGCGCCATTAAATCCCATGAAGGGGCCGAGAGATCTATCCAACTCCTTTTCGTGTATGTTCATGTGATTGAAAGGCTAAGGAAGAGTATATCGTAGAAGCTACTAGTTTCGACCAGGATCCTTCTTATTTCTGCGACGGTGATGTTAGTGGAATTGACAACAGCATCATTGTGGGGGCAGTTCAACCCCATCAAAATTTCGTAGAGGAAATGTTATATCTTACCCTTTGAAACGTTTTAGGTTATGTGTAGCGAGACCGCGCACATTTTTTCCATGTCGAGTAGGAATTCTCACACGTTGTTGGTCTTCTAGAGATGGTTATAATGACAGTTATAATTTTACTAGCGGGAGCGTCATCAACAACTTGACTCTTGTCAAGATGGTTCAGGGCCATTAACTTGGATGGATTCTTTTGGATGAACTTCTTTAGATATTCTTTTTGAATGAGATTTTCAATATCGTTCTTCAGTTGGATGCATTTTTTTGTAGTATGGTTGATGTTTTCACAGAACTTCAAAAAAATCCCAAGAGTCCCTTCTCATTATTGGTGTTTTAATCAAATAAGGAGCCTACGAAAGGTGTCCTTTTTATTTGGACTTGGTTGAGAACGTACATTCGAGAAGTGTTGAGCGGCGTGAATTCATACTTTGCATCAGGGAAATGTCGGTCGCCACATCACTTCGGAAGATTCCATATTTTCTCTCATTTTTTCCTTTTTGCCCAGCCGACACCTTTGTCCTTGTGGAGTCCCAATCTTTGAATGAAGTCATGTTTTGCCTTCCAATAGAGCATCTCAACTGAATGAGGAAAACACTATTAACAAGTGCCACCAGAAAATTATGGGAAGAGAAATTATCAATTTGTAGTTTTGCCCTATTGAATTACTTTAAGAAATGGTAGAGGGGTGGTTTGCTGTGCCTTTTCTCAATTCTTAGGCGTGAAGTAATGGTGTTTTTCATACTCTTACTCTCCATGAATTATTGCACAAATGCTTGGTAAAGTGATTGAATTCACCGACCGAACTAGGAGTGAGGTTATTACACCAATTTCACATGCTTTTATCCAAAGTCATGGAGAAAATTTTGTACATATGTCATTAGCCACCCCAAGAGATGCATGGCGCTTGATAGTTGGAAATATAATCGTAGGGATCACTGGTCCCATCATATCTTTTGCATAAGTTGGGGAGCTTGAAAATGAACTTTCGCTGAAGAATTTTCTTGCAAAGTAATTTGCGATGCCAAAAAAGTTTGTTGTCTCGTGAATATTTCATATTCCGTCAGTAGGAGGAGGATACTCCTGTTTGAATCTAAATCGTGCACTTCCAAATGTAAGAATAAATAAATAATATAGTTTCGTTAAGTCCGAGAACGAATCCATAGAAACAGTTTGGTGTTAAAAAACATGAATCGATGGAATAATAGTAAGGCAAAAAGCAATTATTAGAGAGTAAGAAATTAATAAGAAAAGTTGTTAAGATTTCAAATTCATATCTAGTTTCTATGGTGGTTGTCTAAATATTTGAAATAATCTTCTTGATCTTTCTATCTATATTTATATTATTATATCCTATATATACACAAATAATTTATATGCAAAATCACGATTTGAATCCCTATTTAAAGAAAATATGAATCATATCCCAAAAGATAAACTTTTTCAAATATACACAAAAATTATTATCAATCAAATATTAGATAAGAAATAAGAATAAATTAGATCTTTTTACTCTATGATTATATTATTATGATCCCATACATTCAATTAATAAACTGTATCTAGAGTTATGATATGAATTTCTAAAAGAAAATACAAATCAAGCTCTAAAAGATATAATATTTTGAATACATGCAAAATTGCAATTAATTAACCATGTAAGATAATAAAAATTAAGAAATAAAAATTAAAATATATACAAAAATTATCAAAAAAAAAACTAGAGAGTTCTCATCCATATTTTGCTCATGATTTAGCTAATCACCATTGCAATGAGTGATTTTTATTCAAAAGAAAAATAAGAGAGATGAAGATACAAAATATGAAATAAGGAGACACATCCTCTCATATTTATAAAATTTATAAACTCCTAGAAAACCTAAATAGTCTTATCTTTAAATTCTACAACGAATAGATCTTAATTGCCAATATTAGAATCCAAAAATAAGTAGAAAAATAGTAATTTTTGCACATGGGCTACTAATTCTGCTGCGCAATATTTTAGTAAAACAATCATATCTTTTAGATTTGAACTCCAATTGAGCTGATTCAAGAACTGCTGGAAAAATAATATAGGACTCTACAACTTCTTGCTACACCTATTTTTCCAATTAGCATCCTATCTATATAAAAACTTGCCTGGAATTTGTAACATTTTTGAAAAATGATTAAATTCAGTTTTGATCAATTCAATCATCATTATTTTTACTTCCTGAGCTCAGTTTGATCTCAAATTTGGACCATATCTTAGATAAAATATGAATTTATAGAAAAAATATAAATTCTTGTATTAATCACCTTCAAGCGTAATACATAAATAATTTCATAAAATCCAAATTTACTCATTATAACACATGATTTAGCATATAAACTGGATAAAAAGGATATAAATATATAAAATTTACAATATTTGTGTCTAATCAAGTTTATCTTTGTTGTCCCCATGCGTGCACTTAATGTCACCATGACATTTAATCTAAGTATTGCGAGTCTGGAAGCTGCAAGGTTAATCTCTTCCTCCTGCAGATGTCTTCTCGGGTTCTTCTCTGTGTGATTATTAGCCTTGGTCAGAAGAATCACCATGGATTACGTGGACGAGTATGAATAGGGGCATCTCAGTTCTCAATTGGGATAGTGGCATTTATAGTTTGTTCGTGATCCTATTGTAGAGACGATTGACCATGTAGACCCTTCGAACATGTGTTCACCATTTTGACAGTTGATATTTTCATGTACATCGCCAATTATTTATGTCAAAATATGTCTGACTAAATTACTTAATTCAGACACGGAGTAAGTTGTTGGGCGAGTAAATAAAAAATAATCGTAGATAGCAGGTTCCAAGAAAATAAACAAAATTTAACGAGATTCCCGAGTATATATGTTGGGCTTATTTTCTTGAGACGAAAGTATCTTGCGCAAGTTCTTTACAGAAGAAAAAGATAGGATTACTATATATTTTTTATATCTCTACGCCTCTCTATTTACAAGACTTTGGTTCCTCTTGATTAAGAGAAAACTGTCCCTTTCTCTATTGGAGAAAAGGATTTTTATAGTTGAGAATTTATGAGAGCAAGAACTATGGTTGATTTTAAATTCTTTGGTTTCCGTGTTTTTGTATAGAATTTTTTTAGATCTTCCTTCTACAATTTGGTAACTATTTAACTCGATTTTGAATCCCATGCATCTATTAGAGATATGAAATTTAAACTCGTGACCTAGTTTTTATCGAGGTCGAGAAAAATTTGGAGCCAGTTTGATTGTATTATGTGAAAATTGCCGGTTTGGCTTCCATAGCATTAGAGAAAGATGCTTAAATTAAAAAATTTTGGGCCATTACCATGTACTTTTTAATGTAATAATAGGAATAATAGATGTATTTGAGTGTTGAAAGGAGAGGTTACCAACTGGATAAACTTGCTTTACAAATTAATATTATTTGTAAAATAAATATTATCTCCACCCATTTAACAATTAGAATTTTTTAATTTAAGCATTTTATAAAATAATTTATAATATTCAATTCTCTCCTTGTACATAATCAGTTTTCATGTATGTATGTACATCGTATATCTTTGACCCACGGATAAAAGGGTTAAAGAAGTCCCATTGTCGCCTGTCGGGGCTTGGGAGAGAAAAAAAGGGTTTTTTTTTTTTTTTTCTTCCCTCTCTCAAAAGAAACCAAGGCGAGCGAGGAGGAAAAAAAAGTGAAGTTAGCGAGCTTGGCTCTCGAAGGGAGAGCGAGAGTGATGGCGGGCGATAAAGAGATCGGGGATGAGACGAGGAATCAAATGATGCAGAACCTCTTCGGCGACGAGTCGGAGGACGAGGAGGAGGAAGAGGTTGATTCCGAGCCCGAGGCCGCCGCCAACAACTCCGAGTACCAATCGGTATGTATAAAATAATAATCTCGATCGGTTCAATTTCGTTAGTTTTAGTTTTTATTTGATTAAATTCTCAATTTTATTGAAGGGTTGATGTTTGATTGGCTATTAGGGCTTTTCGCCTGATGCCCAATCGTGGCTTTAAAGAAATTATTTAGCGGAGAGACGTAGTTTCTGATCTGAATTAAGTGAAAAACAAAAAGAAGAAGAATTTTCTAATTTGAAGGGAAAATGGCTGTGGGTGATCATGGTGCTAGGGTTTTTGTTGAGGATAGAGTTTGGTGGGAGTTTTTAAGAATTGTTTTATCGGAATTAATGAATAGGGCGAAATAGGCATCATGTTTAGGAAGTTTTTGTGCTATTGTCTGCTTTTAGAGTGATTTCGCAAGCTCTAAATGAGAAGTTGAAGTTTGTAGGAGTATATATACTTAGATTCAGGGCTTTAGACTTCCTACAATTGGTTTGATATATTAGTCCTAATATGGTTTCTTGCTGGATGCATAATTTTCTAAGTGGGTATTTTTCTGTTGAAATGGATGAGTGTTTGCAATAATATCTTGAACAAACCTTTGATTGGTTCAATTACTACAGTGACGTCCTTTAGATGGTTACATTTTTAATTTTGTTGAATGCTTTATGTTATTGGACAGTAGGGCTTTTACTGATGAAAAAATATTTTGGAATTTAGAGTTAATAATGTGCTTTAGATTGAGTTTGCAAGCACTAAGCCTAACTGTCTATACTAAGATGTTGAGCATTAGATTGCGCATGCATAAAAATTTTCTTTCTCCACATTTGGGTTCAGTATGCTAGTCCTTTAAACTGCTTTAGTGCTAGATGCATAAATTGCTACGAACAATTGCCATTTTCTGTATAGATGCATGGACATATACTCCAACTGTGGACATAATGATTGAGAAAGGTGCTAGAATGTCTGAGAAAGATGCTACAATATCTAGAGATTGTCATAAAATGATCATGTGGATTGGTAAATAAGCAAACTTAATAAAGTTAGGTACATTGGCAACTTGTCTCTCATACTCTGAGAGGGCATTGGCCGCATTCTGTTGGTGCAAGTGTTTCATTATCTTAAGTGTTTAGTAGAATTACTATACTTCACATTTTTGGAAGAAAAGTTGACCGGTTTCACTACTTGTTTGTTCTTATAGAATGTTGCCTTCATCTCCATTCAAGATCCTATGGAAGCACCTAACCATTATTGGGTATTGTTTCCCATCTTTATGGTATTCTCAAACAAGATTCAAAACTCGGCAATCCCGATTCATGGTGGCCACCTTTCTCTCTATGCAGCCTGATGTGCATGCTCATTATGACTTTAAGGTTTAATACGGGTGTCACGTTAGGTCCAAAAGAAACTACTGGATAATAGAAGATATTAACTACTCTAAAAAAGAAAACATTAGTTTATATATAGTTTTGAGGGATGAAGGAGAGAGACTTTCCTTATTTCTCCTGTTTCATGTGGAGACGAAAAAGCCTATGTTCCCAAATTGCAATTCTAGGGTTAATAATGAGTTACTTTGTATGGCTGTGGTGTGTGTGGGATAGAAAGGGAGGGAGGGAGGCTCTTTCTACTACATACAACAATGAAAGAAATTTTGTGTGTGTATGTGTGTAAGTGGGAGACTCCTCTTTTGTGCTACATGCGGCATTGAAAGAGAGATTTTGGTTCTAAATGAGGGTCAAACGACTTTATTGTTAATAACAAATATCTTTATGGATTTGGAGAGATACATTCTCTTTTCTTATACTGAACAGCAGTAGGAGATAATTTGGATTTCAAATTGTTATTAAAATTTGTATGGCTTGGAGGCAAAGCACATTTCTGTTTCTATTTGATTTTCTTTTTACGTAGTGGCGATGAATGAAAGTCTTCGAACCCAACTTTTAGATTTATTAGTAAATAAATATTATTGAGTCATATGGATTTGGTGGGAGAGAGTTATTTTCTCTTGCCTTGTACTGTTTTCTTTTTTTTTTCTTGATTGATGACAGAGTGTGATCCCAAATTGGGGTTAATGGACTCTAATGTTAATAATAAATATACTTTATGACTTGGGGTGTGTGAGATAGAGATTACTCTTGCTGTTCACTTTTTTTTTTCTCTCCCTACTTAGTAGTGGCGTAAGAAAGTATATAATCCCTAATTGAAGTAGTGCTAGAAAGATCCCAAAATGGGACAGTTCCATGGGATAACTTATGTGGCATGTCCACGTGCCCGGTAGTTGTCTATGACCTGGTTCTCCATTTAACAATGAGCAAGGATAAGTTTGTCAAAAGAGTTTAATCTCTTTTGATCTTAAACAAATTGGAAATAAAAATATTCTTCCTTCAAATCCATGGTCTCCCTTTATCCTTCTCCGCCAGTGATGCCACCATCTCCTTATGAAGCATAGACACAGACACAGGACATAGGACACACACATGACAAGGACGACAAATGGGTCATGATAAAATCCTAAAATGTAGGTTATGGAGATACACCAAGCAATATTTATTATTATTGATATATATACAACAACAACAATTAAGCCTTTTAATTCAAGACTTGAGGTAGATTACTTGAAACAAAAGAGAATCACACTAGATTGATCACAGAGACGATTCTTCTCCACTCATTCCTATCACACAATATGTCTTAATTTATGCCTTTAAAATCCATATTCTTTTGTATCACCTCCATTCATGTTTTCTTTAGTCGTTCCTTCGCTCTTTTAATTTGTCTTACATTGATAAGCAAATTAGTGCATCGGTAAGTTTAAGTTTATGTTATTCATGATCAAACCATCGTAGGTGATTTTTCCGCATCTTTTCTTTTATGGAGGCTATGCCTACCGTAGTTAGAATATTCTCATTTCTTACTTTGTCTCGCTTATTGTTACCGTACATCTAACAAAACATGTGCATCTCTACTACACATATTTTTTGTAAATGACGTCTCTTTATAGCATAACATTTCATTCCATACAACAAAGCTGACCTAAAAGTAGTTCTATAAAATTTCCCTTCTGCCTTAACGGATGTTACGGTTGCATAATATTGCACTCCTCCATTTTAACCAGCTAGTTTGGATCATATGATTGATATAACTATTGATCTCTCAATTATTTTGAATAACTGAATCCAAGTACCAAGCTGATAGCTTATTTGTATCTCTTTTTCGTTCAATGTTATAGTACAATAGTTTTGGGTCCTTTTACTAGCACTCCATGTACTTTCTTTTGGACCTACTTAATTTAAAGCCTTGAGATTCTAATATTTACCTCCATATATCAACTTGGTACTTACCTCTATTCTCATCTTATCGACTGAGACATTATTATTAGTAAATAGCGTACACCAAGATACCTCATTATGAATACGTCTAGTAAGCTCATCCATCACTAGGCAAATATGAATGGACTCGATGCAGACTCTTGACGCACAATTTTAGGCCACTACAAGTTCAAACATTTGCCGGTACTCCACTATACATATACTTAATTATGTCAATATACTTCACAGACACTCCCTTCTTCATCAGTGTTCACTATAATATCTATCTTGGTATCTTATCAGACGCTTTATATAAATCAATAAAAACTATATGTGAATCCCTATTTCTCTCTCGAAATTCCTAAATAAGTTGACGAAATAAGTGAATAACTTCTATTGTTGGTTGCTCGAGTATGAACTTAAACTGGTTCTCTGATATCCTAATAGTCAATCTTAACATGTGCAGTTTACTCTTTTCTGAGTTTCATAGTGGGACACATGAGTTTTATTCTAAAATAGTTTTGATAATTTTGAGTATTAACCTTGTTCTTATATAGAAGTATTAGGCTATTCTTTGTCCACTCATTTGACATTTTGTTAGTTTGTCAAATCTTCTCTAAGAAGTATGTCAGCTACTTCACCCATCTCTGTTAGGTATCTCCATATCTCAATATGAATCTTATATGGACAAACTTTTGTAAATTTCATCCTCTTCAAAGCTTCTCTTCTTATTTCTTAATTTTGCGTATAAAACTACAATTTTTTTCCTCACTAAATAGTAAGGTCACCCATATTTTGAGTAAAAACTACCATTATACAATCAGTCAAAATCTCTCCATCTTTTCTTTAATCTCTTCGTTTTGAATTAGAACCTTCTGATCTTCACCTTTAACCCACCTCATAGTACATAAATTTATAAACTCTCTCTCAAATTCAAATAATTTTGTATATATTCTTTTCAGCCTCGTTAGTGTCTTACTTCTTGTTCACTTCTTTGTATATATAATTCTTGCATACCGAACAACTTTCTTAGTCTCATGCTTGGCTAGCTTATACCTCTAAAAGCTCACTCCATTACTGTTGTTATTCAAATACTTGTAAAAGTCCCATTTGATTTTAATAGTATTTTTAAAATCTTCTTACTATCATGATATGTCCTTATATGGTGGAGTACTACATCTTGACTCACTTAACTGCGCTCTCAATGTAAATAGTCACTTTGTTTCATGTTGCGTTAGAATCTTCGTGGGCCTTCCAATCTGGTTCATGTATCACTTTATCTATAAAGACCTTTGGTTACCTTTTAGCTGCCAGCCACCATTTAATTTTAGGATCTAACTTTTGTTTAATCTTTATATGTTTTCTTCTAATCCAAACATCTAAAACTAAGAGGTTATGTTATGTTACTACATTCTCATTTGGCACTACTTTACAATCGATATAACAATCTCTATTTATCCTCCTAATTAAAAGAAAATCTATTTGGCTCGCACACCATTCTCTTCTAAATGTAAACAAGTGAGAAACTCTCTTTTTAAACCAAGTATTTGTTAAGATTGAATCATAAAACAAAACAAAATTTAGAATCTAGTTACCTGCTTCATTTTTCTCCTCCAAAATCAAATCCTCTGTAACGCCCCATTTCCCGGAGAGATATGGAAACGGAGTGCGTTACCGGCGGACACGTGTAAGTCGACATGCACGAGGCTTATAAGTATGTAAAAGCAAAAATGAATTGAACTAAATACTAGTTATCTATCAGGATCTTGGACGTTAGTCTACTGCCATATAAAAGAGAAGATATACATGTCTAAAACAGAAAGCAATAATTAGGTACACACGTGCCTGCCGGTAACGCACTCCGTTTCCATATCTCTCTAGAAAATGGGGCGTTACATCCTTCATGCATACTATCAAACCCAGTATGGCTAGTTCTTATGTGCCCATTAAGTCACCATCAATAGAGTTTTTTTCTGATGGATATTTCTTATACCATCTTATGTAGATCCTCCAAAAATTGACATTTATTAGATTTATCAAGTTCTACTTATGGTGCATAGACGCTACTATTAAGAATTTCTCTATCTTTAATAAGTTGAACTAAAAAAAGTCTATCACCGTTGCTCCTAACTTCCACTATATTGCCAAGTAACTATATATATATATATATATATATATATATATATATATCACACATCTCATTATGATTTCTATTTTTGCTCATATACCGAAGTTTATAATTCCAAATCTCTGGCTATCACTTTTTTACTTGCCCACTTAGTCTTTTGCATATACAAAATACTCTCTTTCTAGTTATAACATCAATTTACTCTGCTAGTATATCCTTAAGAAAACCTATATTTTCCAGGCTAACCGAATCTTATGTTTATGGGCTATAAACATAGGCTATCTTTTTTACTCACCCGCCCATTAAATGTGGAACCCTCTCATATTTGATATCACATCCAGGCACTGAGGTGGTATCACTTTTGCACGATAACCTAGCAACTCTCACCCACTTTTCGCTAACCCAGGCTTCGATGTAGTGCGTCACTCAGTATGGTATGCCCCTACGAAATTTAATTTTTAGCTCATGTCATAATATGTAACAAATATTTTACTCTGCTGTCACATGCCTACTACAACTATTTTCTTTTGTCTTGATTTGGGACAGATAGTGAAAAGATGAGAACTTTAAATACAACACTGACGAAGTTATTAATGAAAATCAGTATTATATATAGATAAATTAATAAATAAAATTAGATAAATTTACAAATAAAATATAAAATATCAACTAACAAACTATTATCATAGATATCCGTTTACAATAAATGCAAACATGTTGATTAAGTCAATTGTATTGTCAACTTACTTAATCATGTAAAAGCAAGAATACTTCATATAGTTGAATTTGTCCAATTTAAAGATAAAATTGTTTAATTAGTCTTTAAATTTTCTTATCTTCCTACAAACATGCATGAAGAGCTCAGTGCAATTTATTTGCATAGGAAGAATTGTGAATATTTGGATTGTACCAATAAATAACTATCTTATCACTATATGCGACAACTAAATCCAAATCATAAACAAATGTCTTATAAAAAACATAACTCATAACTTAGACTCACTCATACTTCAACAAGATTCCCTATTTTGCTTATACAAGTATCTGGAAATAAAGTCCTAAAGTTGTTTAACTATGTTTATGTATCAATCAAAACAAATTAGACCTAAAGGGTTCCATATGAAATATAAAATTCTATAAAGTAAATTGGCCATGTCGTTTTGTTTTTCGAGTTGACTATGAGGTGAGCACGGACATTTTGCAATGACCATGATCTGACATGGCAAATCCTACTTTGCCATGTATCAGGTGCATACTAAATACGAAGTATGTTGATATGTGTCGGACACGGATGCGGAGCCAGATTTGACGCATCCGCACGTCACAGCGATCACCTCATTATTTGGCCATCGCTAACTCTGACTGGTTGATATCATTGCCTCCTCACCCAATGTCGGCATCACCATCTCTTCATCCTCCCTCTACTTAAAGTTTGTTAGGATCCATAAGGATGGTAGAACCAGTTGATTAAGATAGCAAATAGTCTTTCCATTTCCTGTTAGTTCTTTTGTATGGAGACTGATGTGGAATTGCCTTTCCATGGAGACAGAGGTGGAATTGCCTTTCATTAATGGTGGTTTAATAACAAAATATAAGAAGAAGAGAAAGAGAGCACATAGAATATGGAAAAGAGATCTAACCAATATACATATTCTAATTTTTGTTTTTGTGGGATTATTTTCTATAGTTACTCTTCTCATTGGTTTATTTTTATGGGTTGCTCTTCTCAATCAAAGAAGAAATTTTATGGGTTTATTTTCTATTGGTATCTCTTCTCAATCAGAGATGAATGTGAAAATATAGGATACTTTGTTTTAATGTTCCTAAGTTTCCTCTAGTTACGCCATATATCTGTCCACTTGAAACAAATAAAGATTAATGTATTAATCCACTTTCAGCCGTCCATCTCAGCTGTCCCTAACAGCTGTCCCTAATGACTGTCCCATTTTCTGGGTCTAAAGATCTTTTCTCCCCCAAATTGAGGTTAAGGGTCTTTATGCTTGATCATAAATAGATATTACTTTATATGGCTGTGACACAAAGAGGGAGAGTTATTGCTCTTGCTGTCTATTTTCCTGTTTTCTTTTGTTGAGTGGTAGCATAAGAAAATTTAGGCATGGCTTTGGGGAAGGGGGGAGAGAGATAGAGAATCCTTAGTTCGTATGCTGTGTATTTATCCTGAGTTCGTATGTCATCTATTTTTCTTTCTGTCGCTTTGATGGTGGAGGTGATTCTCAAATTGATTTAGGGTGAGGAATGTTGAGGTTTAATTTGGGTATGATTTCAATCAGGCCTAAATGAACCAAAACCACAACTAAATACTATGTAGGTATTACTCAATGTTGCTTTAAAAGTAGAACGAGTCTCTACGTTCTCTTACCTTCTACATTTCTCATTTCTCTTCTTGTGCAGTGGCTGTCAGAATTGCTATCCCAGTTCTAATATAAGGTTTAGGGACCATAAGGTTTAAGATGGGTAAGGCTTAGTAATCAGGTCCTATGAACCAAATCCGCTAGGTAAAAATATTAGTTTATATGGGTTTTTCTTTTAAATGGTTCAGATGCATGCTTTATTTTATTAACAGTGAAAGCAAAGGAAAGAAATAATGAAAAGAGATGTAAAGAAAACAAAAAGGAAAGAGAGAGCAGATTATATCTTTTATATATTTATATGCCAGGTAGATGACATCAATTCTGTCTTTTTAGCAATATTTCTTCCATCTTCTGTTGCTTGTCCTCTTTTATTTGCCTACATGGCACCGCACTTGCTGTAACCCACAGTTGGTTGAGAGCTAATGTTGTGTCCCATAGAAAGCCCACGGAGACAGATAAGGAATGGGAAGTAAACAGTTGCTCCATTTAGCTTATTTGTGAAAAGCCCTTTGGCTTATTCACCTATGATCTTCTACACATTTGCATATGCAGTAAGGCCCATGAAATTTTTTTAGCTTATTTTAACGACATCCTTCGCTTACATACATTTACCATCCTCTCTGTGCACGCACATGTGTGCAAGTAACGTCTATATTCTAAAACTTGATCTCACAAACGAGATTTATCAGGAGTTCGCAATTGTTTTATGTTGAATTACCGCAATTTTCATTTATATGAATCAAGGTCCACTGGAGATTGTATTTATTTTTAGCATTCTATTTAAGTTGTATTTTTTTGCTGTTGGCAGATCTTCTTACATTGCCATTATTTGATTCTTATGCATTCATTCCTTTTTTCTTTTATGAAATTGATCTCCTTGTCTTTAATAAATACGGTATGGCTGTTTATCAGTGTTTATTACTATATCATTATTACAATACTTTGCTTGTGCACCTAAATTATGTGATGGGGCAAGGTCGTTAAATAATTTTGATTTTTGCAACTCACTGAGCATATTATCAGCTGATTTACAGTACATGTGGTATTAATTTCTTTATATACTGAAAGCTTCATTTTGTGTATATATCTCATGAAGTCCTTTTTATGTATTTATTTATTATTTTTTTCAGGAAGAAGGGGAGGGAGAAGCAGAGCATGATGTGGAAGGTGAAGGAGAAGCTGAGGGACATGGAGAAGTTGAAGTGGAAAGTGAAGGAGAAGCACATGATGCTGATCATGAACAGGTGGAAAGCGAAGGGGAAAGTGTTAGGAGTTACCCAGAAAAAGAAGTCAGTGAACAGCAGATGGAGAGTGATGGTAAAGATGTTGAAAGTGAGGAAGAATATGGACAAAGGGTAGTAACAAGCAGGAGACGGGAAGTAATTGCTAGTGAATCAGAGGGATCCGGAGATAATTATGTTGATCATGATAATGAAGATTATGAAGTTGATCAAGATAGGAAGGATAGGTAAGAACTCATTTATACAGTTTTATCTACACATACAGTATACATTTTACGTGTTCATGTTTGTAGCAAAAACATTTTTTTACTCGACAATTTTACTTATAAATCAGCATTTCTTAGTCTTCTGAATTGAGGACTATAAAAATTGCATGAACTTACATGGTTAAAAATAGCATTTTTTTTTTCCTTTCAGCACTGTTTGTGGATATCTTGCATATTGTGCAGTGTCTGTTTTGTTCTCATTAAACATTGTCTGGTTTTGGTGGGCACTTTGTTAGCTGATACATATTTTACTTCTACGTGCGTCTTTGGTTAGCATTATTAGGCAGTTGCATTATAACTGAACGTTTCTCAAGCATGCTATTTTGCGCAGGTCGCCGGAAGAGCAAAAAGATGATGAGGCTGTTCGTAAGGTTTTTGGCGATTCTGATGATGATGAAGCTGAGTATGGTGCTCAGAATGAATTAGAACAAGATATACATGTAAGATTCAAAAGCTTATTATGATTTGAGGCCATTATTTACCTGTCTACTACATGGATCATGCGTCTGTAATCTTGTCTGTAGTTTGCCATTGTTGTCTGTCTAGCAATATTTGGATATTTTTCTTGTACCAGAGATCTGTGGAGGAGGATGCTGATGGCTATGAGAAAGATTTGAGGCCAGAAGATATGGTGCCTGATGAAGATGCCCTATATGATTCAGATGATGAACACTTTGAACAGAAGCCAAAGGAGAAGCCAGTTGGTCCCCCATTGGAGATGGAAATTCCGTTGTGCCCTCCTCCAGGTCGTCCTGATAGGGTAATGAGCTGCCATTTATTTCAATTTAGTGAGCTTTTGGAAGGATTAAACACTCCGAGGTTACACACAGAAACTTCCAAATCTATGATGATTCGTAGTATTTTAACCAACCAGCTAATTTACTAAGACAAATAAGTTGCTAGTTACAGGAGTTGAAAAACACAAACCCAGCCCCCCTCCCCCACACCCCCCCACCCCAAAAAAAAAAAATAAAAATAAAAACCACTACCCACACACGCACACCCAGCCTCGCCCCCTTACCACCGAGCCAAGCTTAAGTGAGGATAAATGTGTTTCCTTGATACCCATCTTCTCTTTTAAGTAAGCAATCTTAGGCTACTTGTCACCTGTAAAGGGAAATCTTGGACTCCAATCTTTTACGCAATTTGATGGAAATATAACTGTTTGTTTATTTATTTATTTTTGTAGATTTTTTATTACGTGCATAAACTTAAGTAGTTGGAATTCATTCACAAATTTTCAAAAATTTTCCAGCTCCGAGATTTTCTCATAGAGACTACATTTTATTGCATACATAATGAAGTTGGTATACGAACTCCTTTACCAAAGTACATGTATTGGATTCAAGAGAATTGTGCATTTCACTAGTGTTTATGGAAACTGAATGTTATGAAATGGGGGTTTTTTATATTCAATTCTTGTCTACTCCTTGAATTCCATAAAGACGTTAATTTTCAATTTTGGGTAACCTCTGTATTTCAGTTATGGGTGACAAGCGATTGTTTCTCTGTCGAGTTTGTCCATCTATTTATCTTCCCCTTTATTGGGGTCATTCAAAATATAAATTGGTGCTTTGTTTGGAAATTGTTGGTCCTTGTGGTGTGGTGATTTAATCCTGCTGAGAAGTATAATGAGATGTATGACATTCCAGTGCACATAATAATTTCAGTCTTAAATGTCGTGACTGATGGGTGACACCTGTAGTTCTGCTTGTGTGCATGTAAGCTGCCTGTGTTTCATACTGAACATCCCATGTGTGCAGCTTCTTCTGTGGTTTGTTTCATCAAAACTGTTTTGATACATAATGTATGATTTGTTCAGATCCACTAATAGTATTGATCCATCAACAGTGTTTTACTTTATCTTGCTTGGAAGAATTCTTTTTTCTGAAAGGTTTTATTTCATGCAGATGAACATGATTAGAGTATCCAACATCATGGGCATTGAACCAAAACCCTTCGATCCTAAAACATACGTGGAAGAGGATGTATTTGTGACTGATGAATCTGGAATGAAGAAACGGATACGTCTAGAGGACAATATCGTGCGCTGGAGAACTGTCAAGAATCGCGATGGCAGAAAATCTGTAAGCAAAGTCATTTCATCTGAAAATTTCCTACTTCCTAGATAACTTTAATCACATAACTGAATTACTTACCTTTGCACTTCATGTCAATTATGTTTACTTTTTTCATTTTTACCTGATGAGTTCTGTTTTAGATGGTGAATGGTGATCATATAAATCATGATTCTGTCTCATCTCTTTGTATTTGGATATTAATTTCTAATTTCATCAGTGGCAGGCTGTTATTTGATTATCAATTTTATTAATTGTGTCAAATCCTTTGGTTTCCTTTTCTGTACATAAATGCTGATGTTGGAAAGTTAAAGATTGTTTATCTGGCAATTAAATAAAATTCAATGCTGTTCTTGTCAACAATAATAACAAGAGCAAGAGCAAGAGCAAGAACAAGGACAAGAACAACAACAACAGCAACGAAAGATGCATTAACATCATAGGATATTGAAGTGAGCGTGGTGTTTCCCTTAAAAAAAGGAAAATTTTGTGCCATTTGAACTTTGCTTTCACAATAATCAACAAATTGAGGGCAAATGTCCTATGTATCCTAGCTTTTAAGTGCTTACCACCCTTGCTTTGTTGAGTTTGCTAATTTTTTGTAAGCAATACACTTTCAGGAGCAAAGCCTTGTAGTTTCTAAGCAGGAATGTTTAACATCTCCGAATTTCTTGAAACTTTGCATCTATTGCATGTCGAATTTGGATAAAGAAGGGGGAAAATTGATAATAATCAAGAGAAGTCGAAATGGTCTAGCTTTAAGAGCATGGCAAAAATCATTTTGAAAGGGCAAACTGTGAAATGATGTAATAAAGACGTTTAGCAAGCAGTAATCTTGAACATCCCAAGTTCTAGAAACTTTGCATCCATTGCATGTAGAATCTTGGGTTGCGAGAGGGAAAATATCATAATAATCAAGGTAACATCTCTTAAGTTTTAGCTCAAAAAATATATAAAAATCAATAGAAGTCAAAGCTATTCTATCTTTAAGAGGATGCCAAACAAAGGGTACTTGAAAAGATGTAATAAAGAGCGCATGCCCTTAGTCACAGCATATGAAGATGTGTTTTTAATTTGGAACATTTCATAAGTGGCCAATCAAATTAAAATATAATTTCTTCAGTAATGGCTCTTTAGCATTTGTCTGCATAAGTATTTAGTGGTGGGGACTAGTATGCTCTCGCATGCGTGGTGTGGTGCTTGTGTATTAGTGCCACAATCTTGCTTCCATTCTGTTTGATTTTAACCATCATAACCAACAACTTGAGCTTTCCGTACTGTTATTGCACTTTGTAAGTGCTATTTAACATCTAATATGTAGGGTAACTTTTCCAAATTAAATGTATTATAGCAGATAGTACCAGACAGGATCATGCTTCCAGGTGCAAATAATCATTAATATTTTGTTTACCACTTTCGCTGTTGATAAAAAAATCACCACTGTTGATTATATCGTTATGTCATAACATATTGTGGCACTTCTCTTTACAGATTGAGAGCAATGCACGTTTTGTGAAGTGGAGTGATGGAAGTATGCAACTGTTAATTGGGACTGAAGTTCTGAATATAACTGTTCAAGAGGCACTTCATGACCAAACTCACCTTTTTCTTCGTCATGGGAAGGTAGACAACATGTTTGGAGAATCTTCTTTACAGAAGCTTTATTTTCAGAACATAATGATGATCTAAATTGTTATTCGCTAGAAAGGAACTCTTTTGTTAATTATCTGTTTGCTGACATCCCATGGTGTCTCTGAAAATATTTTGCAGGGAATTTTGCAATCGCAAGGGAGGCTTTTAAGGAAGATGAGGTTTATGCCATCTTCCTTATCATCAAAGTCTCACCGTTTGCTGACTGCTCTTGTCGATTCACGTCATAAAAAGGTCTATAAGGTGAAAAATTGTATTACTGACATTGATCCAGAGAGAGAAAAGGAAGAGAAAGAAAAGGTGAGCATTTAAAATCTTTAGACTGCATATAAGGAAAGGATTTAATTATTGAATGTATCTGCATGGTTGCTGACCCCCTACTCATGTTCTAAGAAAAATGATTGGACTTTGGGCCTCGAGGAACCCCAGGTTCCTTATTCCGTTAATCTTAGCAGAAGCTTGGCCCAAGATTTTTGCCAACAAAATGGCCATGTAGATGATTTAAGCACAAGTCATAAAATATACTATGACAAACAATGGAATAACACGAGAGACAATGATGTAATGTCATTTGGCAATTGCCTACGTCCATGGAGAGAGAAGAGAATTTAGCATTTTTATAATGGAGATGCAAAGATTTCACACATTCTCGTCATAATTTTATAATGAAGATACAAAGATTTAACACATTTTCAACGATCGAAACAATTAATCTAAGGCCTTTTCCTTTAATTTGAAGCGCAACTCTAAAATTTTATTTTTAACAGTTTCCTCCTTTGCGGTTCTCTTTGGATGTCTTTTGATACACACCGGATCCTACATCTTGCCCCCTTTATTTTGTCCTTGAATAGGGTTGAATTCCTTTACAATATGTGCCCAACTACACTAGCCTAAACCCTAGTACTAAATAGACTCAAAATACACAAAATTGAGTCCAAACTTGACCCAAAATTGGTTTGCAGCGCCCAAACCAAGCGATCATCCGGCTAGTGACTGCTTGACTGAATATGGACATATTCACTTTTTTGCTTTCTTGCTAGTTTTATATTTGAGTTTTAGCACTTCTCCATTATTAGGAACTCCTTGAATGTGAGACCAAATCCTAATAATGAAGCATGGGAGGCAATGGGGATATCAAGTAGTTAGGTTTTTTTTTTGTGCATTTTATTAGAGTTTATTGAGATATTAGTAGATATTTTTCATTATTTTATTACACATGTGATGCATGTGTTTTGGGCTATATATGGCCATATATATGTAATAAGTGGAATGAGAATTGTTATGGAAGAAATTTTATTTTCTTAAGAGCATCTAATGTTCCACTCTTAAAACTTTTGCATATCGTCTGAGAGTGGACTTGTGATTAGCATGGATGTGAGGTCCAAGGCCTATTTTTTTTATCTTTTATCAAAGCCTAGTTCTTTTAAATCCACCAAATCATCCCCATCACAAAATCCAAAATTGCTTTCAACCTTTGTCATATTTGATATCATAACGAAAGTCCGATCATCAAAATCCAAAACTCTAGATCCTGCCTTCCATTTTTTTGACTTTTAGTTCCAACAAAAAAAAGAGAAAAGAATCAAAGAAAAAACAAAGAAGGATTTTTTTTTAAGAGAGAAAAGCCAAACCCCGACTCTAGCCCTAGCTTTCGGCTGTCTGAGCAATCACAGTGACAACCTTCCGGTTAGATCCAGTCATCCCTAGCTGTCATCATCTTTTGTAACGCCCAATTTTCCGGAGGGATACGGAAATGGAGTGCGTTATCGGCGGGCACGTGTAAGTCGACGTGCACGAGGCCTATATGTATATAAAAGAAGAAATGAATGGAACTGAATACTAGTCATCTACCAGGATCTTGGAAGTTAGTCTACTGCCATATAAAAGAGAAGATATATATGTCTAAGATAAGAAGCAATAAGTA
The DNA here is from genome assembly GCA_036321105.1 of Dracaena cambodiana. NCBI lineage: Eukaryota > Viridiplantae > Streptophyta > Magnoliopsida > Asparagales > Asparagaceae > Dracaena > Dracaena cambodiana. The sequence goes on from JAYEPQ010000005.1 coordinate 11,244,744, forward strand.
CAATACTGATACAAAAGTTGAAAATAAAATCCCAAAGGGGTGATACATACCAAACCAAAAAAACAAAAGCAGAGGCCTATAAATCTACTGTTGCTCGGCCTGCTCTAGAAAGTACGGATCGTGCAATGGCAGATACTCGCTCACATCTTCAATATCTGAGCGTGTGGGGGAGCTTATGGTCAAATCCGGCAAGTAAAACGATAAGAAGTATGGAGCGTGTAATATAAACAAATAGATTAGATATGAGTGTGGATATGAAAGTATGCGGATGTGTGGAAAATATTAAATAATCAAGTAATGATATCAAGCAAGAATGTACATGCATATCAAGTCTAAATTAATATCTTATTTTAGTTTATATTTTGAACTGAATAGTGAAGAAATTGACTCTTATCGTAGCGATCATGCAATATGTACTAATAAGTAGAATATGAATTAATGTAAAAATCATATGCACATGTATGGAAAACAATAATGATTAAGTAACAATATCAGGTAGGGATATACATGCATATCAAGTCTAACTTAATATCATATTTTATTTTATCTTGAACTAATTGGTGAAGAAATAGACTCGTATGTGATCAATATCAAGTATGAAGACTAATGCATATCAAGTTTAACTTAATATCATATTTTATTTTATATATTTGAACTGAATGGTGAAGAAATAGACTCGTATCGTAGGGAGCATGCAATATGCACTAACAAATAAAATATGAATTGATATAAAAATCATATGCACATATATGGAAAACAATAATGATCAAGTAACAATATCAAGTAAGGATATACATGCATATTAAGTCTAACTTAATATCATATTTTATTTTATCTTGAACTAATTGGTGAAGAAATAGACTCGTATTGTAGGAGTGTGCAATATGCACTAACAAGTAAAATATGAATTGATGTAAAAATCATATGTACATGTATGAGAAACAATAATGATTAAGTAATAATATCAGGTAGGGATATACATGCATATCAAGTCTAACTTAATATTATATTTTATTTTATCTTGAACTAATTGGTGAAGAAATAGACTCGTATGTGATCAATATCAAGTATGAAGACTAATGCATATCAAGTCTAACTTAATATCATATTTTATTTTATATATTTGAACTGAATGGTGAAGAAATAGGCTCGTATCGTAAGAGTGTGCAATATGCACTAACAAGTAAAATATGAATTGATGTAAAAATCATATGCACATGTATGGGAAACAATAATGATTAAGTAACAATATCAGGTAGGGATATATATGCATATCAAGTCTAACTTAATATCATATTTTATTTTATCTTGAACTAATTGGTGAAGAAATAGACTCGTATGTAATCAATATCAAGTATGGAGACTAATGCATATCAAGTCTAACTTAATATTATATTTTATTTTATATATTTGAACTGAATGATGAAGAAATAGGCTCGTATCGTGAAAGTACCTGTGCATACCCGGGACCCGGCCAAGATGCTGGCACTGAGCCAGCCGTGCTGCTAAGCACTTAAGCAGATACCGATACTGAGTATTCGGTCGTCCTATCAACATGGACTAAATAAGAGATGATGGCTCAGTACCATCCGGGTGCCCCCACGGATCGGCCCCTATTTCGGTTGCGCAACCTGTCCTGATATAATATTTGTCCACCCTTTAGTTCTCCCATAACCCAAAGTTTCAAGTTATATTACATGCATATCAATCCGGAATATGATGAACCAATCATGTCAAGGTTAATACATATACATGTCTAGTAATAAGTAAGATGTGGTCCATGTCAAAATCAAGTTAACAGGCAAGTCAGGATCAATGACACTATTAAGACATGTGTATGTATTAATAAGGAAAATCCGGTATAGTTTCATGTATCTTGTACAAGTAATTGGTATGTATATGTCAAGGCAATTGTACAAGTGACTAGTATGTATATGTCAATGCAAGCATGATAGTCATAGAATACTAGAATGTGTTATGGAAATAATGATCATGTATGTAAACCACACATATATACAATTATGGATATAAACATGTATGTAAGTGGGCATTAGGGTGTAAAAATATTTTTGATGATCATGCATGTGAATTATACATATACAATTATGCATATAAACACATATTAGGTAAGTGGGTACTAAATTGTAAAAGTAGAAATTAAATAGGCTTAACACTATTATAACGATTGTTTTAACAATGTATGAATTTTTCAAATTCTAGAATGATTTCATGGTATGAAAAGTAACAAATTTATTAAACCTTAGTAATATATATATTTTTAAAATGAACATGGATTAGCATAAAAGAATCATGATCTAATATAATAGCTTGCATAAAAGAAATATTTTAGTAAATTTAATGTAAAACTTGTATGAAACTCTCTTTAAAACATGATAATGAATAAATAAATAAATGTATATATACATATTTTCTAATGGCAAGTGGAAAATGATTTTTAAATCATTATATTATACACAAAGAACATATATAGAAAACTTCAAATTTATATCCAATATGATGAACATTCATAAATGTAGCATTTTCATAATTTAAAAATTAAGCATATAGTTTAACTTATATATACCTATATTCTAATGGCAAGTGGAAAGTGATTTAAAATCATTGTATTATATATGAAGAATTTATATGGAAAATTCAAATGTATATCCAAATATGATGAATATTCATAAAGGTAGTATTTTTATAATTTAAAAATTTAGCATATAGTTTAATTTTACAACTTGTAGTTTAAGAATAAGAGATTATAAATAAAATGATAAATTCGATACATAAACATAGAGTAAAGTGTAAAAATCATATTTTTATTTTTCTAGAATAATAAAAATATTATTTTTTTAAGTTTTAACAAATCAAGATTCTAAGTTAACCATAAACAATTAAAGTTAGAAATAAAATATGAGAGTGGATGTGATTTTACTTGCCTTAATGGGTAGGAAGATAAGCCTATTTTGAGGCTAAAGAACTTTTTTTCTCCTTTTCTTCTTCTTCTCTTTCCTTATTCTCTTTTTTCTTCTTCTCTTGAGTTGGGGTAAAAAAATAAAAAGAAGAGATGAATGAAAAATGAAGGAGAGAAAACAAATGAAAGGAAGGGAAGAAAGAAAATATAGACAAAGGAGGAATATGGAGGGTAAAATGATGGTTTGTCATGTTTGGCCAATGGACAAGCATGGTAAAAAGTATGGGTGAATAAAGATAAATTAGGCATATGACAAATGAATACTAATAATAGGTTATTAGAGTTGTTTAAGGGTATAATTTCAAATTAAGCTAACCCAAATAAAGTCAAATTTCATCTTTATAAGTCAAACAAGAGCGACTAGTAAAAATATGTGTAGAACCCACCAGTGATTAAACTAATATTATTTTAAGTGACTATCTTAAAAATTTCAAAAAAATCATAAAAATATAGAAAAATGAGACAAACACAACACATTCATTTTGGGATTAATCTGATATCAAGAATGTAAGTTATGATGAAATGAGATTGGTACATCCTACCCTCCTTACAAAAAAAATTTGTCCTTGAAATTTAATTTTTAACTGATTGGAATAATAAGATATCAATCAATTGATATGAATGTGGTTATTGAGAAAATAGTTCCAATCAGAATATAGCTGAAAACTAACTTGTCATACTATCTAAACTAGTGGAATAAATAATTAAAGATATGTGATGGAAAAAAATATCATGAGTCTCACTTATTAATGTCCTTGCGAATAGTTGTAATAATTGCTTGCAGATCAATTATTGTCACGCCAATAGGTAAGACTCATAATAGCGAAAGTATATGATTTTGGTCGAAAATCAACTATGGAGTATCTCATAAATTCACTTGCTATAGTTCTAATAAATGACTATAATTGTTGTCGAGTGAGAATAAAACTCTATAATTACCACGTCAACTCAATAGGACTCGAACTGCAGAAGTACAAGACTAGGTGCATAAAAAATCAAAGGATAGATATGGTATGGATAAAAGAAGAAAGCAATATAGAAAATCAACTAATAATAGGACCAAGATAAGATTTCAGATAAAAAAAATTTAGACATGTTTATATATGGCAGTAGTTTTAAAGACATTCTAAATTAACCTAGAGCTCTGATACCACTCTGTAATGTCCCATTTTCCGGAGGGATACGGAAACGGAGTGCGTTATCGGCGGGCACGTGTAAGTCGACGTGCACGAGGCCTATAAGTATATAAAAGAAAAAATGAATGGAACTGAATACTAGTCATCTACCAGAATCTTGAAAGTTAGTCTATTACCATGTAAAAGAGAAGATATATATGTCTAAGATAAGAAGCAATAAGTACAATACTGATATAAAAGTTGGAAATGAAGTCCCAAATGGGTGATACATACCAAACCAAAAATACAAAAGCGGAGGCCTATAAATCTACTGTTGCTCGGCCTGCTCTAGAAAGTACGGATCGTGCAATGGCAGATTTTCGCTCACATCTTCAGTACCTGAGCGTGTGGGGGAGCTCTGGGTCAAATCCGGCAAGTAAAACGATAAGAAGTACAGAGCGTGTAATATAAACAAATAGGTTATATATGAGTGTGGATATGAAAGTATGCGCATGTGTGAAAAATATTAAATGATCAAGTAATGATATCAAGCAAGAATGTAAATGCATATCAAGTCTAAATTAATATCTTATTTTAGTTTATGTTTTGAATTGAATAGTGAAGAAATACTCTTATCGTAGGGAGTATGCAATATGCACTAACAAGTAAAATATGAATTAATGTAAAAATCATATGCACATATATGGGAAATAATAATGATTAAGTAACAATATCAGGTATGGATATACATACATATCAAGTCTAATAACTAAATTTAATGTAAAACTTATATGAAACTCTCTCTTTAAAACATGATAATGAATAAATAAATAAATAAATATATATATACATATTTTCTAATGGCAAGTGGAAAATGATTTTTAAATCATTATATTATACACAAAGAACTTATATAGAAAACTTCAAATTTATATCCAATATGATGAACATTCATAAATGTAGTATTTTCATAATTTAAAAATTAAGCATATAGTTTAACTTATATATACCTATATTCTAATGGCAAGTGGAAAGTGATTTAAAATCATTGTATTATATATGAAGAACTTATATGGAATATTCAAATGTATATCCAAATATGATGAATATTCATAAAGGTAGTATTTTTATAATTTAAAAATTTAGCATAGAGTCTAATTTTACAACTTGTAGTTTAAAAATGAGAGATTATAAATAAAATGATAAATTCGATACATAAATATAGAGTAAAGTGTAAAAATCATATTTTTATTTTTCTAGAATAATCATAAAGATTTTTGTATAGAGATATTATCTTTTTAAGTTTTAACAAATCAAGATTCTAAGTTAACCATAAACAATTAGAGTTAGAAATAAAATATGAGAGTGGATGTGATTTTACTTGCCTTGATGGGTAGGAAGATAAGCTTATTTTGAGGTTAAAGAACTTTTTTTTCTCCTTTTCTTCTTCTTCTCTTTCCTTATTCTTCTCTTTTCTTCTTCTCTTGAGTTGGGCTAAAAAAATAAAAGGAAGAGATGAATGAAAAATGAAGGAGAGAAAACAAATGAAAGGAAAGGATGAAAAAAATATAGACAAAGGAGGGGATATGGGGGGTAAAATGATAGTTTGTCATGCTTGGCCAAAAGACAAGCATGGTAAAAGGTATGAGTGAATAAAGACAAATTAGGTATATGACAAATGAATACTAATAATAGGTTATTAGAGTTGTTTAAGCGTATAATTTCAAATTAAACTAATCCAAATAAAGTCAAACTTTATCTTTACAAGTCAAAAAAGAGAGACTAGTAAAAATATGTGTAGAACCCACCGCTGATTAAAATAATATTATTTTAAATGACTATCTTAAAAATTTCAAGAAAATCATAAAAATATAGAAAAATGAGACAAACACAACACATTCATTTTGGGATTAATCTGATATCAAGAATGCAAGTTATGATAAAATGATATTACATCTTTAAATCCCAAATTGATGATGATCAGAGTGCCTTGACTCAAGTCCTTGTTGACCTTGCCAAAGAAGACCTTTCTGTTGTCACCATCATTCATCTTCAAGTTCCATTGCCATCAACATCATCCGTCAAAGTCCAGATCATTGTCATTTGCTACTAGGTGAGTCGAGATAGTGTCATTCTTCAAATCTGATGAATGACAACCTCCAATCGTCATGTTGTCATTGTTGTCTAAATCCCTGCCTAGATTTGATGCTCACCCACATCTTCGTGCATTGCCTACTATCTTTGTTGAAACTTGTGGAACTTCATAGCTTCACCTCTTTTATATCAAATACAGTGTCATCACTTCTAAGTTGATTTGGTATTCTCGGGTCAGTATCACAAAATCAAGCTAAATATGAGACAGTCGGCTCCATCTTGAGGTGAGGTAGCTTCGTCATAGGGCTGACCCAAGACTAACCATTCAAATCTAGAGTTGGGTTCTCACTGCAACCAGATTCGACCATTAAGCAAAATCAGACACATTAAGGGTTCGAGTTAAATTTGAAATCCGATTCAAGTCCGATTTGAGCTAGATTCAAGCCATTGAGCTTCTTAGACTTTTTGATTTTTTGTGCTGAATTTTTAATTTTTAAGTTAATTCTTCAAGGGATTTCTATTTTATAGCCGTTGTATCTACATTGATGGTGATCCAAAGCAAGTTGAGCATGGTGTATATAATGTTGTATTTTTTTTTTTTTTTTGGTTTTAATGATTTTTATGGATATGAAGATTTGAGAGTCATCTTTAACATATCTTTCGTTAATTTCCTTGGACATCTAAGATGAAATGCCTTTATGCTTGGTTAAGTTAGCTAGAGAACCTTTTTTTGGTGCAAAGGCATCTGAAAATCATATGGATATTGGTGTCTCTTTGAAGCTTGTACGCCCCCCCCACCCGCCGTGAATTATTTGCTTAGTTTCATCCTTTGAACTCAATGTTAACAAGAGTCGGAGCCCGAGAGTAAAGAAGAGGTAAAATTTGGGAAACAGATTCCAAATAAGAACCTAAGATAGAGTCTAGAGTAGTGTTTGACTTGAAGCCCTTATTGAGCCTGACAACGAGATTCCCTAGTCTGAGCCGACCGTTTAAGTCTTTGATGAATTAGTGTCGTAAGTTCTTGCTAAATTGTTGCTATCACTTGAAAAAATTTTCTCACGGCCTACAGAAGTTGAAGCGCCCCTTATTGAGACTATTGGATATCTTTTGGCTTAACCAACCTGCAAACTACGATGACATTATTGTTCTCTTCAATTGTGAGGTTTCCATTATCCATGAGATCGTATATAAAGTCTTTGATCTTTTTTAGATATTTTTTGTCATAGTAGACATGTTACATGAGATCAAGCTTGTAATGTTACATGAGATCAAGCTTGTGAAGTCTTCTCTGGATACTAATGTCATGATCAAACACTGTATCTCACATCTTCATATTTTGTTTTCACTATTTAGATTAGTTCATTTGGCAAGATCAATCATCGATGGATGAATCTTTAGCAGTTGTTGGAATTATAGTGCCTTTCTTCACTAGAGTTGAAACAGCTATGATTTTATTATGTAGATTTATTAGATTTTAATGATATTTTAGTAGATATTTGTTTTATTTCTAATTATGTGTGGTTCATGTATTTTGAGCTATATATATTCATGCACAAACTATCAATGAACTAGAGAATTATTATGAAGAAATTTGTGAGTGCATGTGTTCACTGCTCCTAAACTTATTTTGCAATGTGCGAAATTTGGTGTGTGATTCGCTGGGTGCGAGGCCCAAATCCTGTCCACTCCATAAATTGAGTTGTGTAAACTCTTATCTTTTATCAAATGCTAGTTCTTCTCCAAATCTGCAAATCCCCACAATAGAACCCAAAATTGGTTCTGTCCTACTTGTTTTGAATATAGTACCTTATTCTTTCAATTACTAAAAAATTGCATTTGTAATCTGGAGTTTGCAATTCAATTTGACTCGTTGACCCAGTAGCTTCAATATCTTTACATCCTCTTGGCTTGAAATACCATGTTGTAAGTTGTTATTAGGGATACCCCACACATCCAACGGATCCTTTTGACAGTCATAAGGCGAAGCAAACACTAAATTTGTTAACCATCAACAGCCCCGCAACCCGACCAACCCCCCAAAAAAGGAAAAAAAAAAAAAAAAAAAAAAAGAAAATCTCCTCTCTCTGCACGTAAGGTAGTGAGATTCCCAGTTCTTTACCTAAATTTAACTGATTGGTAGCCACTTGCCTATACCAAAGATGTTCTGTTAAGAGCTAAACATGTTGGTTGAAGTTGGACTGAAACTTTTGCAGTAGACTTATGAGGGACATCATATATCAGCCCTCATTCACATCATACATCATTTAATATGGCTCTATTAGGTCCCTCTGTAAATTTCTTTCGTTTCAATTTAATCATATGTAAGCAAGCAAGCTCTCCTACTTTAATCCAAGGAAACATCAAAAGATCATAATTTCTTGAGGATGAAAATCAACTATATATACTAAATTCGAAATCAAACTTGAGGGTATGTCCCAACGGCAGGTTTTAAATGACATGATGCCAATTTGTATGCTGCAAAGAAGAAAATTTATCATAACATTGTTCAACCATAGAAGTTCAAAAACATTTCTCAGAATTTCGTGACAATCAAAATCAAAATTAGTCCTTTACTCCTTTAAGCTTTAACCAACTGTTTGACATGGTTGTGAAGACATGAATCATGCTATACTCAAAATTAAGAAATTGACGCTATGTCATTGAATTGAGGGTCTATCCTAATGACAGGTTTTAAAATGATGCGAGGCGACTTTGCAGGCTACAAAGATGAAAATTCATCATGACCTTATTAAACATCCACAAGTTCGAATAAGCTTCGCAAAATTTCATAGAAATCAAATCAAACCTAGTCCTTTAAGCTTTAACCAACTGTCAGCACTGCTATGAGGACATGAAACTTGCTCATTTATCTCACTCATCCAGTGTTAGAGCACTATAGTTTTGGTCCTTCGTTTACTAAAGTTGTACTTCATATACTCTATTTTAGACCTACTCAATCTAAACCCTCATGATTTTAATATTGGCCTCCATAGCTCCAACTTAGCATTTACTTTTGCTCTCGTCTCATTGACTAAGACATTATTGACAAATAACATACAATGTTACCAAGCTATCTCATCATGAATGCCTCTAGTAACCTTATCCATTACTATGGAAAATAAGAATGTACTCAATGCAGATTCTTGATGCAATCAAATTGTGATAAAAAATTACTTATTGGGTAGCCATATGTTCTAACATTTTCCACTATCCAATGTATATGTCCTTAATTATATCAAAATACTTGATGTGGACACCCTTCATCAATGTCTACCATAGCACCTTAATATGCTATCATAGACTTTTTCTAAATTAATAAAAGATCATATACAAATTTCTATTTCTCTATCGAAATCTCTCTTATTAGTTGACGAAATAAATGAATAGTTTTTGTTATTGATCGCCCTAGTATGAACCCAAATTGATTCTTTGATATTTTAATAGTCTATTTTAATCTGTGTTCAATTATTTTTTTCCAAAACTTTATAATGTGACATATGAGTTTTAATACATATAGTTAGAGGAACTTGGAATATCACCCTTATTTTTATATAGAGGTATTGCAATACTTTTCATCTATTAATTCAATATTTTCTTAGTTTATCAACTTTTATTAAAAAGGTCTGTCAATCATTTCACATCCATCTCTTCTAGGTATCTTAATAGCTCAACAGGAATTATATCTGGACCAATAGTTTTTATTAATTTTATCTCTTCAAATCATCTTTTACTTCATATTCTTAATTTTCTGCATAAAACTGCAATTCACATCCTCACAATGAATAGTAAAGTCACCCAAATTTTGAGTAAAACTACTATTGTACAATATGTCAAAATAATCTCTTTTTTTAATCTTTTCGTTTCGAACTAGAACTTTCTTACCCTCTTCTTTAACACACTTTACAGTACATATGTTTCTAAACTCTCTCTTTTTTATTCAAACAATTCTGTATATATTCTTTTCAGCCTCTTTAGTGTCTAGCTTGTCTTATACTTCTTTGTATAATTTAGTTTTAACATCCGAACAACTTTCTTAGTCTGGTTAGTGTATACCTGACAAAGCTCATTTTATTAATGCTCTTTTCAAATATTTGTAAAAATCTTGCTTGATCTTAATAATTTTTTTACCTAATTTTATTATGATATGTCCTTACATGGTGGAGCACTATCCTCAACTCATCTAGTATGTTTTTTGCTACTCTTTTATTTTTGTTTAATGTTGCATTGGGATCATCATGGGCCTTCCTAATGCAGTTAGTTTTTTGTCCCGTGTTGCATTGGAATCATCATGGGGCTTCTAATCTACTTCCTATATCATTGTATCTGCGAAAGTTCTTTGGTTATTTTCTAGTTGCCTCAACTTAGAATCTAACTTATGTTTAATTTTTTTAAGTCTCCTTCCAAACATTTAAAATTAAGAGCCTGTATTGTGTTACTATGCTCATTTTGTACAACCGTAAAATTGATGCAGCTATCTCTATTTACCTTCCTAGTTGAAAATAAATCTATTTGGTTTGCACTCGATTCACTTATAGAAGTAATTAAGTAAGAAATTCTCTTTTTAAACTAGGTATTTGCAAAAATCAAAGCATAGGGCAAAGCAAAATCTAAAATCGTGTTATCTACTTCTTTTCTTCCTCCAAAACCCAAATCCTCTATATACATTATCAAACCCATCACTGCTAGTTCTTACATGTCCACTAAGATCACCACCAATAGAGAGTTTTTCTTCAGAGGTATTTCATGTGCCATCTCATCTAGATCCCACAAAATTAGTGTATACTAGATTCATTAAGTTTTACTTGTGGTGCATAAGACCTAATAACATTAAAAATTTTCCTTTCTAAAATAAATTTGACTAATAACTAATAAGATCCTATCACCCTTCCTCCCAAACGTCACTACATCCCCAAGTAACATTTTATGGATGATTGCATATACCCCATTACGATTTCTATTTCTACCTAAATACGGAAGTTTATAACCCCAAGGTTTTATAACTCTAACTTTCTTACCTACCCACTTAACCTTATGTATACGCAAAATATTAACCCTTCTGCTAATCACAACATTAACACTCTGCTATTCTATCTGTAAGGGAGGCTATGTTTCGTGAGGCTAACCGAATCCTATGTTTATGAGTTAAATTTTTTACTTTCATCTGCTTATTAAGGTGTGAGAACTCTTACATTTAACATCACGTCTGGATGTCGGTGTAATGCATCGCTTTGGCATCTAGCAACTCACATTTTTTCACTACATTGGGCTCCAATGTAGCGCGTCGCTCAGTATGACGCCTCAGTGGAACTTGCTAATACTCAAAATTGATAAATTGATGCAATGTTATTATAGAAACTCCTATATTTTTTAGAGGATCCTGGTTCTTTATTTTGAAGTATATTTAGAGGCATAGTGTATTAACAGTGTTGGCATGATAGTAAAGAATTGTCCAACCATCATCCTTGTAATTTACTTTTAAAATGGATAGATAGTAACCTGAATTTATGCGTGTTGAAACTAAAGCTGTCAAATTGGGAAATATATCACGGAACATTTTTCTACAGAAAACCATGCCATATGCCATATTATATACTGTATTGTAAGTTACATTTACCCATGAACAACATTTACTTTAATAAACTACAAAATTATATGTATCACAACTTAATCAATAAATTTAAACATAGAACGAGGACCAAAGAAAAATGTTGAAAGCCTATAAAACAAAATCTAAGATTTTGCATGTGTGTGTAGGTAATTAATAAAGTTCTAAATATCGGCCAATATAGATATATAGTCGGATATTACGTATCTAATTTTGCGGTATCCTAACAATATACTGCATAATATCAGTCTGATATTGCTTGTATTTTTGATATTGCCAATATGATATGTCTGATAATGTTGATTTTGGTACCATTGATGATTGGCCATATGCCAATTCTAGTATTTTTAAATCTTGGTAATCAATATGTTTTAGCATTTTAGGTTTGTTGATGAAAGGATATTGTAATAATGAACAATAACATTTCTTATTTCCTCTTGCTGAAGTAGAAGCAGAAGCAGTTACTGTAATAGTAACTAGTGCATCATTAACATCAAAGTGCAAAAATGCTTAATTGTGAATTAGTAGCAGTAATCTGCACTAACTGTTATATTTAAAATGAATCAAATAGTATTACGAGCAACAAAATGAACAGAGTGTGAGAGAGAGCACCAAAAAAAGAAAAAAAAAAAAAAAAAAAGAGGAAACTTTAAAGTGGTGTAATGTCTGATGTTGGACAGCGAGGCCTCTTGAAGGTCAATGTGGTGTTTGAATGTGCTAGACAACTAAAGTCAAAGAAGCTCCAAAAAGGACTGTTAAAGTTCTAGACAAGCTCGTTAACTGACTTCAAATGGTTTATCCAATTAGATTTATTTTCTTCAAGCAATTATGGAAACTTGATAGTGCTAATAATTGGTTGCATATTTTTTTAATGGTATGAAATAAAAAAATATTTGGGTGCATAGTGCAGTGCATACAGATGGGATTATGATGTTGAATTTTCTCACTTTAGGAAGAGTGTAGTGTTTCAAGTAGTTGTTTTGAGTGAAAATCAATGAATTAAGAAACTGGTTAAAGATCTTAGGAATCATGCTTGTTTAGTTTGTTTTAGTTCATTCTATAGATCTTTTAACCAAGATAGTTTAACATGAAAATAGACTGTTTTCTCATTTTGACTTTTCTTTTCCTAAAATTCATATCCCTTGTGTTTAGTCAAGTCAACTGAAGCCATACATTCTTTTAAGTTAGTAAATCACGAAATTGAGATAATTGTGCTGATCTTTGTTAATCCATAATAGTGTACTGGTGTGACTTAATAGAAGGTCCAATAAGACCCTATACTATTGCTGCAGAACCAGTCAGTGCATAGGAAACTGATACAAGGTATTAAAGTACCAATATTCTTCTTCAGGCTCTAGATAAGTGATGTGCATTGTGCTGATATATTTATCATAGGATGCAGTTAGGTTCAATATGGTGCTTTAGTTTAGACCATGAAGTCAACCATGGTGTGTACTTGATGTGAATCTCTTCTCTACTTTGTTCATTTGATCATGAAGGTAATTGTAATGATTGCAACTGAGGTTTTCCTCCCTATAACATTGCTGTTTGATTTGTTATTTGTGGTTCCATATTTTGGTTACAAGTTCTTTCACAGTTTAATGCTATTATCTAGAAGGCATGTCTTGCATTGAAAACTGAAAGAGAGTATATAATTTGTTTTCTAGGGGATTTTGTTTCATAATGCCTATCTGATGGAATGTGCATTAATGAAATCCTGATTTAGGTTTTCAAGAGGGTATATAATTTGTTTTCCGGGGGTTCATGTTTCATAATGCCTATCTGATGGAATGTGCGCTAATGAAATCCTGATTTAGCATTTAGTCGTCATGGAAGTTTGGAAATATTTTTCTACATTCGTTTGTAATATTTTCAATTGCACGTGGTTTTGCTTTATAAATAGTTCTTGTGGTTGTTTCTCCTTCAGTTTATTTTCTTTCATGCAATTTATTTTCCAGGTTGAAGGCCAGACAATTAGGGCCAATGAACTTCTTCATCGAAAACGTGAAAAAGTGAATCGCAAGTACACGCAAACTTTCCGTAGAGAACGACAACTTTCTCCTGGATTTTTGGAAGATGGTCCAGAAGAGGTCTGCTTTGCCTTCTTATTTAGCATTTGCCTGATCTCTCACACTGTCAATTAACATGACATCAAAAGATATTTAGAATACTACAGAAAAAAATTTAAATCATATTTTTGAGGAGGATAACTAATGGACCTTCAAAATAGTAACAGATGATTTGTTAGATTGGATTAATGATTTCATTCTAAATTTGCTTCTTTCATTCAGGTTTTTCCATATCCATGTTCTTCAATGAAATTTCAAGTCAGATTCTAGTTTAAAATTTCAGGCGTTTTTAATTTTTTAAGGGAGCACTGGAAAATGACATTTCCATCTATGTTAAAGAAACATCCTTTGATGCATTTGATCTTCACATGTGCATGTGCCTGAGGGCCTCGTCCTGTCTCTGCTTATTTTCTTTTTGATGTGGATATGTTATCCATTCTTTCTTCTGTTTGTTTCTTGCTTGCCTTCACTTTGGGTCTTCAACAGCTCATATTAATCCTTTAGAACTGGTTTTGCTTAATCTTCTACTTTGTAAACATGCCAGGAAGAAGAAGCTGATGACTATTACAGTTCCCGTCGGGGTCGACATCGTTATGAGGAAGATCTGGAAGCAGAAGCCCAAGCTGAGAAGCGCATTATTAATGCCAAGAGAGTTAATTTTCAATCCTTGAGTAGCAGTTCTTTTGCGTTGATATGTTTGTAGGACTTTCATGAGCATTAATGCTATTTCTCTTTTGTGGATCACCAGTTAAATATAAACAAGAATGTTCCCCGCAAGACATCCTTGCCTGCTGTTCGTCCATCAAAGCGCCCTATAGATTCTGAGAGTGAAGTAGAGGAGTCAGAGTATGAAAATGATGGTGAGGATATCGAAAGATCACCACCTAATGATGGTCTACCAGATCATGAAGATGAATATGAAGATGATGAGGAAGATGAAGAAGCTGCAGGAACAAACTCTATGTCTGAAGAGGAGGAAGAGGTAGGATACCATCCTTGCTAATCAACAATTTTTTGACTTGGGCCTTCATTGTTATATTTGTTCATCTGCTTATAAGTGATAATGCAATTGAGGGTGAATTGTGTTAAACTGGTGTAAAAGTATTTTAGATACCATGACATTAAGTTTTTCCATAGGGTTTGGTGTTTAGGAGTACTACTCAGAACAATTAATGTTTGATAAAGTGAATGGAAAATTGTCATGCTATTCCAAAATGCAAAATATTGGTGAGAGATGGCTTTGGAATTTGGTCAAAATTTATAGGGAACCTAATATATTTGTCTAAATCAAGGAATAGGGTTTTAATAAGTCTTTTTTAAAGCATGACAAGTTAATTATTTTTTCCTTGAAAGTTGTATAGCAGGTTAAATATAAGATAAGACTAAATTAGGTCTTCTAGTAGCTGAAGGGAGAAACAATTCATGCTATTTGCCCGAAATTCTAGGGTAATGCCTTTTCCTATGATAGGATAAATATGTTGATACCAATGTTGAAAATAACGCATTATGTGCGTTACATAACCTAACGGAATCCCAGCGTTACGTAACAATTGGAAATAACTCAATGCACCGTAACTGTACGTTTTTTATGTTATTTTATGTTATATTACGTAACGTTAATTTAAATTACGTTATGATACGTTATTTACAATTATCTTTTTAGTAATTTCTATATTGTTGTTGATTATTATTTTGATTATTACTGAATTGTTGTAATTTTATTACTTAATTAGTTGTTGTCTTGCTTGATTGCTTATAGAATTGTTACCTTGTTAATTTGCGATTGTTTCCTTGTTCGCTTGTAATTCTTCTCCGGTTGCTGAAATATCTTATTTGTTGATTCTATTGAAATTTTAACTGAAATAAATCAACAATTACAAATAAGATAAATTGAACATTTCAAAATATAAATTACAACAATGATAATAAATGAAATTGGAATAAAAAAATTGGAATATTGTTTTTTTTTTATTTAAATGATAACTGGAATTACGGTTGCAAACTTAATATAATTTATAAAAATAAATGTGAAAATTATTATAAACTTAATATAAAATTAAAATAAGTTATGATTATAAAATGGTTTTATATTTTTTTTGATATTTTAAATTTATTTTTCAATTTATAAAAATTATTTTATATAGTTTATAATTGTTTTTATTAAATAAATAGGAATTGCATAATCTACGTTATGCGCTACGTTATATGCGACGTAACCTAATAGAGGCAAAACGTTACGTTACCGTTATCGCTATTTTAAACATTGGTTGATACCACTGTTGCCATTGTTGATTTAACCACAAACCGATACTAACGAAACAACACAACTGGTCTACAATTTGGTAAAGCATGTAGGAAAATTAATTTGATAATATTGTATTACTTTCATTATACAGTAAGTAATTTATCAACACAAACATTTAAGTTCTTTCAAATTACCCTTGTAGGAAAGTTAATTTGAGAAATTCTGAGTCGTCATGCTTTCACAGGATCATGTGTTCATGTTTCAAAAAAGGTAGGTCATGAGTCATGTTAGTTGCACGGAACATATAAGAAAATTGTAGAAAGTGGCCTTGGAGCTTGGAAGGGTTTAGAGTTTCATTTACTGTTCCAATAATTTTGGCTGCTGTAAATAATGAGATTAGGCTTTTGCATATGTCATGGTAAACTAGATAAATTTGGAAAAGATTTGAGGATTTATATTACTTTGATCATGGGTTTAAATACTAACTCTGTTGCTTTATGATAGTCAATTCTACATGCAAAATTGCTTACTGCTGACATTTCATGTATAGTTACTTCTAGTGTGTTACTGGCGGTTCTTAAATTCCATTTGTAGAGAAGCTTTCTTTTGTTTTTAGAATTTAGATTCTTTTTTCCCACAATATTTCTTCCTTCTCTAGGAACCAAGACGGAAGAAGGACACTGTTGGAAGCAGTCTCAAACGCAAGGAAATTGAGTCTGATGAGGATTCTCCACCCAGAAAGGCACCAACTCATCGTAGAAAGGCAGTTGTCTTTGATAGTGACGAGGATTAAATATGTCAGTCCTGGTGAGTAATATCTATGGTTTTTAAGCATATGTTCACAATCAAACTATAGCTTGCTGCAGCATGAGCAACTTGCCTATTTTGGAAGGCTGCAACTTTGTAGGTCTCAAATTTTCTGCATCATATTGGTATTTACTTTCTGATGCATATTAGGTCTATGAGAGGGATGCCAAAAAATTCTCAATCCAAAAAGGAGCATTCGAATTTTTCTTTCGCATCTAAATATGAGTTAAGATTTCTGTCCATGCCAGATATACCCTGATTGTTTGATGTTCATTTTCATTTTATATGTTTCTTACAATGTTGAAGAAATGGATAATTTTTTTTTGCTTTCCTTTCTATCTGATGCTTTCTTACAATTGTTATTTCTCTACTCTCTTTACAGCTGTTGTTAGCTGCCCAAACCTTAAATCTGAATCGAGATCATTTTTCTTGAATGATGACTAGTTTCCTGAAATCCCCTATATATAGAATGTTCAAATCTTTCCTTGCGCTCAAAAGAAAAAAAAAATTTCTTTCATTCAAATCAGCCAAAAAAAAAAAAGCATTTGGAAGTTTAATTCTTAAGGATATAGATTTTGATCCAAGAGGAATTGCTTCTTACCAAAATGTTACGCCTTTTTAGTTGTAAAGGAACTTGGCAACACTCAGTTATGATATGCTTTCAGTTACTTATGCATGGTCTTGTTTCAAATGCAACTACATTTCTAATGTTTTTTTTCCCCTTCATCCTTTCGGGAGTGGGAGCTTTTCATTTTTATTTTAATTGGTATGTGGTTGCAGGGCCTGACTGTAGATAGGCAGAAAGGATTCGGTAACATTTTCCCATTTTTTCCCCTCCACTTGGTTTCTTACTTTTGATTCATGAAAGGCCATATATGCAAAGGTATTATATATTTTATAATATTTCACAAACTTTTGGTGGCTATGATTCATAATTATCATCTCCTAATATTTTCCTTTTCTGTTACTAGTGGTGATGCAGGGAAATGGGTTCTGTTTATCTAGGTCAAATGCTCTACACGCCTAGAGCAAAGGCATATCGTTTGTAGGCATTGGATATCAGATGTTAGCTTGTTATAGTTATCTGAAAGCTATGAACTTCTTAACTTTGCATTTTTTAGTGAAATCTGATGGGGATTTTTCTTGGAAGTTTGTATTTAAATCTGAAGTGTTACTGGATAAATTTTCAGGTTGTATGTTAATTCACCATTACAGCATAATATTGTAACCCTCCCATCCAAGGGATGTGAGAAAATTCTTAATATCTTTTTTTTTTTTTTTTTGGAAAATTGTGAATTAGATCCTTGTTATCAGTTGATGGATGGCTTTAGCTACAGCAAGATTGTCAATCTGTTGGAATGTCCGAGTTTTATTACTTATTCCTCCTCGAATTGAATAACCAAATCTTTCTTCTTCTGTTTTTTTTTTTTTTTTTTTTTTTTTTTTTTTTTTTTTTTTTAATAAAGGATTCAGTACCCAAACTAACCGGAGAGCTTCTTCTGCAATGAGGGTAATTTATAGTGAGAATAGAAATGGAATCATGTATGTTTTTGGCTTGTTCCTTTGGTGATTTCTCTGTTTGATTTATATAGCAAATCACAATATTTCTATCCAGTTGGTCTGCATTTCTGTACACAACTGCATGTTGAGACTATTCCCTTATGGCTCCGGTTGAAGATGAGTTTTGGTATGTCGCAAGATACAATACTGAGGACAATTCATGGGAATGTATTATCCAGAGGCAAAAAATGCCGTTGTAGGGGATGCAGCAGAATTTATGGCTGGGGGGCTAACACCTGGGGGCTATTAGGTTCTGTCACCGAGAGTCATGTGACTGACAGAACCAATGGGTACAATTTTATTTTGCCAATGCCAACACTATGCCTGCCCTTGCAAGGAGAAGGTAGCCGAATAACTTGATCAGTTGAGCTTGTATAGCGTAGATTGCTAGTGAATAATAGTATGTTATGAGATGCAGTTGGTGAAATTTTGATGAGAAGTCTATACACTAGAGGAGTGTCCTCTTATCATCTCATAGTTTTTGATATTCAGCACACGAATTTGGAAGAAAGAGATGGATAGTAAAATTTGTGTTTCGCTAGTGGACTTAGAAAAGAAAAAGAAAAACTCTCCTTCTCAGTCTTGTTTAGCTTCAGGGGTTAGGCAAGAGTTGGGCTCTAAACCTTGCTATTCCAGCGGCATACAATAGTATCCAGTGATTATACACGGGACAAGGATAATTAGGGCATTTTCTCAACCCAATTTTCTGGAAAGAATCGGGAAATTCTATTTAAGCACGCAACTTTGTATTCTATTTAAGCACACAACTTTGTTCACAACGCGCCACCTCCTAAAATTATAAAAAATTACAAATTTGCCAATAATTTTTGTGATCATATTTTTTGCCCTGGTTGGGGTCCCGACCGATGTTAAATCCTTTTGGGAACTAATTCTCGAACGGCGTGAGAATCGTTTAGGAACTAATCTCCAACTGAAAAATGTGGGCTTCTTGAGCAAATGGTATGCTTGAATAAAATTTCATGAAAGAATCATGTTACTATGCCTGATCATGGCTGTGGTTGGAACTTTACTCTGATGCAACTAGCTTATGCCACTTAACTTTTTCTCATATACTTTCTTACTCTTACATTCCGACTCCTACAACCAAATTAAGGTTCGAAAGATGGAAAAGACATACACCGGTGTCTACTTACTTAAAAGAGAATGAAAAGTAGAGTCGTAAATAGAACCGATATGGAGTGGATATTAGTATTACTATATTGGTAGTTGTTTTCTTCTTCCGATTACAAATACAAGATATGGCTTGGATGCTAAATTTATATCCATATTTGATAAAACCAAATACAAATTCGGATATTATGGCAAATATTATTAATTAGGCAATAATTTTGAAAGAAAATAATAGCAATTCTAACAAATATGTCTTTAGTTTCAAAAAATATTTTTTAATGCTTATGACATAATAATCAACTTATTCATTATATTGCCATTACTAACCATGTGGATTCGAATGTTAATTGAGTATTCATACATATATTCAGATATGATGGATATAGAAAGCACTATTCTTCCAATTAATTATATTTATTCAATCCCCAATGGAAAGTCGAACCTTTTGGCCTAATGACAAGCACCTTATCAATGCATTTGTCTTGAGAAATTTTGATTTCGCAAACGATCTAGTTAAGAATTCCAAGCCCAAAAAATATGGAGATTCTTCTCTTAAAGAATGGAGTATTAATTGTTAAGAATTCCAATCCCAAAAAATATGGAGATTCTTCTCTTAAAGAATGGAGTATTAACTGGGACAACATTTAATTATGAAGTTTCTAGGTAGCTGACTTTGTTAGCCCATTCTTTCAAGAAAGAGAACGAGGACATGGTCCATCAAATCCAAGAGTTAAAAACATTGCCACACTCAACACAAGCGAATCCCCACGTCAATATTGAGATTTGGTGGCAATGAATCCCATCTATGCACTAGGGGTTACATTCAACCTCTGTCGTAGATTAGTTTCATAAATTAACCAATCTATGCCCGTATGAGAAAAGGTCTACTAAGCAATGATCCACAAAACTTACAAAGCTCAAGTAATTTAAGAATCCTTCACCGACAAGGATCCATTTGAGGAAAAAAAAAAAAAAAAAACTGAATTCAGCTACTACAAGAAAACCTCAATTTACAAGATAACATAATTCTTCTCATATTTGGATGCGGTGTTAGACTTCAACTATGCTTCTACAAGTCAAACTATAAATACACCCCTCCTCCATGAGGAAGGGGCATCGGAGATTCTCCTCTACACCTTAATCCCCTATTTCATCTTATCGACATTCTCCTTAATTCTACTATCAAACATATGTTAGAATGACTACCTTCCTCCAAGAACATAAATCCGAGATACTTTCTCAGCCGAACAACATTATCTATGTGTATTCACTCTACTTGTGTTCATTTCTCTTATTATTTAACTAATTACTTGCAGATTATTTGAGATCAAAAGTTATCCTTGCTCAGGATTTGATTCTGAGCCAAATCTCTATTTGGTATTCAAATTTGGCTCAGTGATCTTAGCTGACTAAAATTAACATAAACAATCGGCATCGTATGTGGAAAATGAATACAATCTATGGTGAATACAAGATTATAAAATACTCTCCTCATGACAAGTCGACACAAAAGACAAATTTTGTACTAGTGTTCGCCATAAAAATTGCAAAGGACACTCTATTAAAGTTTTTTCAACAAAGAATTATAATCCAATGGTTTCCCGTTTACAGAAGATGAGGAAAATTGATTTCCTCTTTATTTAAAGCTGGGTTCCGATGTAGCTGTGGAGAATGATCCTGCTCTCTGTTGACACTCTGCACAATCTCTCTCAGTTGGCTGGAAAAGAAAGGAAGGCTCTAGACTCTTTGATTATAAGGGGTAATTTTTAGAAGAAGATGCCCCCCTTTCTCTTTTATTCTCATGCCTTTTATAGAGGTTTTAGGGTAACATCCCGCCTCATTTGTTCGACCGTTAGCCCCCACTACTCGAGAAGTGCCGTCATATTCGTTAGGTGGTTGCTCCCACAATCGAAGTAATGCCACTGCATTCGTCTGGCAGTTAGCTCAACAATCCAAGATGGCAACTCCTTTGTTCGGGTCGGGTGACTTTATATTAAACCCCTATCCGGAAGCTATGGGTAGTATCGTGAATCTCAGTTTTAGATTCGCGAACCTGCTATGTCGTCACTGGGTCACGAACCTCAATCTTTAGGTTCGCGGATCTGCTGAATTGAGGATTTCCAACCCTAAATTCGCGGATCTGCTTTGTTTTCCAGAATTTTTCGGCGATAAAATTTCCTCCAAAGTTTTCAAAACTCTCATGATTTTTGAGGAGTTTTGGAATACTTTGGATATATCATACAGTATTAGAATCTCCATTTTTCATATTTTTGAGAGTACAATTCTGTATTAGAACTTTCTTCAACTGAGGATAGCATGACTCTGTCTCAATATCTCTAACTCTCATTTTGAAAGAAACACGACTCTGTATTAACACCGTGAATTTACTGCCTTTGAAGAAAAATGCGACTCTGTATTAATGCCACAATTTGCTGCTTTTGAAGAAAACGCGACTCTGTATTAGCACCACAATTTTTAACTCTTGAAACATACGACTCTGTGTTAGGGTTGCAAACACGACTCTGTATTAGGGTCGCAAACTTTCGTCTTGGAAGGAACACGACTCTGTATTAGGGTCGCGAATTTCCGTTCTGGAAAGAACACGACTCTGTTTAGGGTTGCGAACTTTTACTTTGGAGAAGAAGACGACTCTGTGTTAGGGTCGCAAACTGTCATTTCAGAAGAAACGCGCTCTGTATTAGGATCACGACCTTTCATTTTGGAGAAGAAAATGACTCTGTATTAGAGTCGCAAACTTTTATTTCGGAAGGAACACGACTCTGTATTAAGGTTGCGAATTTTCACTTTGGAGAAGAAGACGACTCTGTGTTAGGGTCGCAAACTGTCATTTCAGAAGGAACGCGACTCTGTATTAGGATCGCGATCTTTTATTTTGGAGAGAAAACGACTCTGTATTAGGGTCACAAACTTTCATTTTGAAAGGAACGCGACTCTGTATTAAGATCACGACCTTTTCCCTTGCGGAAAAGCCGGAAGGCTGTTGCTTTCTACAGCGTAAGAATTGAGACGTCCTCTGAGCCGCATTAAATGAAAAGGTACTTACAAAATTTGGGCCAAATATCACGTCTATCCGAAGATCTCGACCGTCAAATTATCTGCTATATAACCTCGATTTCATGAGGGAGGCAATTCTTATCTCGAGAAATTTGAAATCCAAGTTTTTTCCTTTAGGGTTCCTCAGACTTCTCGTCTTCAATCTCTTCTAGTTTTCGATATTCTTTGTGGAGGATTTCCTTAATCTGCAAAAGATGCCGAAAAAAGCTTGCTCATCCGGTGCTGTTGCTAGTGGGCATCAAAACCCTTAAGCAACCTCCAGTTCGATGGTGGTTCGGCAGGAACCCTTGATTGGAGGTAATAATAATAACTTTAAAAAGGCAATCCCTTTCTTAAAAAGTTTTTTCTGTCTTGAATCTGAATATCTCCTTCTACAGTTGATTTTGTTTTGAATCCTTGGCCTAAGGATCATTACTTCGGATACTCGGATGGTTATGACGGGGAGAAAGAGTTTAGATTCGGTCAAGTTTTTTGGCATTGTACAACATCTGATAGCCAAGAGAGGAAAGATAAAATTCTCCATCCTACTCGCTCAATATTGGGAGAACTGATGACAAATGCACCCTTTGAAGGAGATGATTGGTCCTTGCTACACAAACCCAGTTTTTTGTTCGGGGACCACGTTTCAGTGCCCGATAGCGGTTTGGAAGATGGAGATTACAAATGGTTTTGTCAAGTCGAAAGCCGCTACTTGTTTCTCCCTAACATGGAGAGGTCTTATCCGTTCTTATTTTTCCAATCCCTTTTCGTGCCCAGACGAATTGGCACATAAACAAGCCGCAGGACGGCATTTTATTGGGAGGATTTAACTTTCAAGGTGCTTTCCCTCGTTCTACTGGAAAACACTTTTGTGGATTGCTCCCGGGGCTGCTTAATCATGACTTCCCTAGAGGTGAAACACCCATAGTCGCACAGACTTTCTTACACCGATTTGTCGATGCACAAGGGGAATTTTCTGTTTAAGATTTTCGTCCCCCTAGATGGGTTCACTATTCCTCAAAAGGAGAGTGGGCAGTCTTGACTGACTTCTTTCTGAAAACTTTCAGAGATCAGTTTCATCATGCGGGGCTGTATCGTGCTATCAGGGCTATTCAGCACGGCATTCCCGCTAGCAGATTCTATTTTTTTTTTGCTTTACTGGAACTGTACAATCCTGATACTTGTACAATCTTTTGCCCTCGAGGCGAATTGGATTTCACCCTTCACGAGATGTATGAAATTTCGGGACTACCTATGGGAGACATCCCATATGAAGAGTATGTCCCTACTGGGGAAGAACTCCATCTGCTGAAGATCTGGGATCGTTTGACCTATAATACTTACTGGGAGTTGCTCTGCCATTATTATATTTGCACCCACACATCCGGCACTCGCAGTTTGAAGCCAAAGAAGTGGTTGCAATATTTTTTGCCTAACTTTTCTAAGAGTAATTCTAGTTTTACTCGCCTTCCTCCAGTTTCTGAAAAGGAGGTTGAGAGAAGAATCGCAAGTTTCGGGACAGACGCTTACGTCACCGAATCTGATGAGGACGTTTTCAAGGCTGGAATGTCTTTTGAAAGTTTTCACTATCAGGCCCTCCAGCCTTTATCTGATCCTGCCTTCTTGGTGGGCTATTTGATGGTATGGCTGAAGAGGTGTGTTATTCCTTCGCAGGAAAACATTCTCATTAGGGCCGTATACCCAGCCGTCCTACTAGTATTTGGTAGGCGAC
Organism: Dracaena cambodiana; assembly: GCA_036321105.1. NCBI lineage: Eukaryota > Viridiplantae > Streptophyta > Magnoliopsida > Asparagales > Asparagaceae > Dracaena > Dracaena cambodiana. The sequence continues at coordinate 11,269,133 of JAYEPQ010000005.1, forward strand.
TCAGTCTGTTGTCCGCGATGGTTTGCAGCATCCAAAGCGGACTAAGGAGATTATCTGATAAATTCTGTAATGTGAAGAAGGAGCAGAGGAAGAAAGGGAATCCAGTCATTAAGACTCCTAATCCGCGTGTAGAACTCCCTTATACTTATTTGATAGCTTGGTTGGTTCTACATTGCTCCACTTTGATGAGTCCTGCTGATTCGCAGATAGACTTAAGTGCTCCCAAAGTGCAGCACTATGAGATGTCGTAATGGAGTGGGGGGCTATATGGCTGCGATCCGCAAGACCCTCCGTCACTTTGCGAGTTTTGAATTATTCTGATATTTTCCGTACTTTCCCAATGCTGGGTACGGGGAAGAATTCTCAGACATGGCTGGTGCTGATAAATTAACTGTTCTGTCTCCGGGGTACTTCTGGTGGTTGATAAATATCTGTCCCGGACATTTGGCTCTTCGTCTGGGGAATCATTGTTATATAGAACCTTATTACCCGAGTTGTTTCGCTCGACAGTTCGGGTATGATCAGCTCTATGTTAGTAATCTCAATAGGGAAATGAGTTTTGTTGGGAATGCCTTCGAAGGAGCTCGAGCTTGGTTTCATTTCGTCGTAGGTGGAACCCAGGTTAGATTTGATCTTCCTCTAAAGATCCCGAACTCGAATATGAGTTTCAGTTTCTGTAAATGGTTCGCGAATGCTAATTCTGCTTCTCAGAACTTCAGTGTAAATCATACCTGTCTGAGTGAGATCAGAGCTTGGTATGCTCAGAAGAAGAAGGCTGGCAGTACAAAAGTAGCAGGGATGGAAGATTTCGGGGCAGAAAGTGCCTCTGATGAGTCGGAACCAGTGGCTCAACAAGGGGAGGAGGACAATAATGCACTGGTTTTATCAACTCAACCTGCCTCCATTGATGCTTCTTCTCTCCCAACTTTGAAGGAAAATTCTCCTCAACCGCAGTCTCCTCCAAAGAAAATTTCGCATAAGCGAAAGAGACTGAAGCGCCTTAATGACTTGCCTATTAATCCGTAGGGCGTTGATCCGCAGGACACCCCAACTGGAGCATGTACTGCAGCACCCAGTTTGGTCTCCGAGACTCTCGCGGAGGAACCTGAGGGGGATGAAGACGACTCATCTTTAGCTCTCTGCTCCCTTAAGAGGCATCAGAATCAAGGACCTGTTTTTCGCAGTGATCCTACTCCTGCTACTCAAGAGGATCCTGCGACTCTCACACACCAGGTCATTGTTGAAGTAGGGGATTCCTCTACTGTACAAGAGGGTTCTGCAGCCCTTGTGCATGAAGTTACTGCAGATGACGAGGTACAAATCATTGGGGAGCTTCGCGCATCAGGTCCCCCAAAAGTAGCACCTACTTCAGAAGATCAAGATGAATGGGGTGATGACGACGATGTCAGCAGTGGCAATCTTCACTCTTCTACCCCTCCCTCAGACCATGGTAAGTACGTCTATTTGAACGAAGACGTCCGGACCAAAGTATACGGGCTTGAAGTGTTCAGACCGGAGGTGTACGGACCTGGAGAATCCAGCGTTCAAGCTTTAGGTTTGCACCTTTTTTTCTTTAAGTATTATGTTATCATTGAATGATATCGTGACATTCAACTGTCAACTTTCTCCCTTTTGTCAGCTCCAAATTTGACTCCAGATTTAGAGTGCATGGGCGCGAAGGTAACTTCGCCAGATGACACCATCGCAGAAGCTGACGCCGATGAAGTGACCAAGGTTACCACTTCTTTTGTTGATACTATAGAAGTAATAATTTCAGAGATTACTGTTCCACGGTCTCGACTGTAGCTGCTCCATCCGATATTTTGGTTCAGGATGTTGAAGCTGGTAGTTCTGCTGAAGCCTCCAGAGGTCTCATTTCTCCTGATGTTGGCATTGTTGCCTCGGTGCAGTAGAGTACGGATCAAACCGTCTCTCCCCCAGCCAATGTTGATCCCTTGATGTAGAGGTTAACATCTTTGAAGTTGATTTATTGAAGGATACAGTGGAGACTTTCCTCCACTTCCTTGATCGCTGCATTGACAAGGCACTAAAGGGGGCTTCATTTGCTTCGCTTGACAATATTTTCAATATTTATTTGACTGGTATTGTCAGTATTAGTGGAGAAGGGAAAACTGCTCCCTTCAAGCTTATGATAACTCAGCTTCAAAAGCATACCGAATTCCTATCGAAAGCCAGAAGTGCTGACAAATCTGAGGCAGTCGAAGCCATTTTCCAGAGGCTGAAAGAGGAACAACTTAGGCTCCAGAAGGAGACCCAGGATAAGGCCAATGCTTGCAAAGCCTCCTTAGAAAAGGGTCAATCAGATCGTTAGTCTCTAGTTCTTCAAGTGGAGGCTACTGCTTCAATTGTCAAGGATCATGACCAGGCTATTGTCAGGACCCAAGAGTCTATCACCAAAGCTCAAGCCTTCTTGGCCAAGATCGCCAAGGAACGTGATGAGTCGATGAGAAATCTCACCAACTTATCGCGCCAGCGGGACAATACAACCAGAGATCTTCAGGCGATACAAGCTGAATTGGATATGTTGGAGGCTGCTGCAGCGCAGAATGTCGTCGCCAGTGACGAGGAATTGCATCGTTAAGCCACTGTCCAAGCTTATGAGGTCCTTCAGCAAGATATTGATGATGCCGAGGAGAAAATTAAAACTCTCTTGAATCATTGAACTGTAGAAGCTCGTATATATATATATATATATATATATATATATATATATATATATATATATATATATATATATATATATATATATATATAGATTCTCTGTTGTTCCTTCATTTCCTCTTTGAGTTCGTCCTTTGGACAAAATAATTCCTTACTCCCTACTGTAATTTGCCTTCTAGCATGCTTGGGCAAAGCTAATGTAGCAGCTAGGGAAGCTAGTGAATTTGCATAACTGTTTCGGTGGCGCTTTACGTGGCTGATATAGAAACCATTGGCGATCTTGATCACCACACAATAATACGGCAGGAGGTCTTCATGTTTGACCTCGTACTCCCCTTTTATTTGATTTACAACAAGTTAAGAGTCCCCATACGCCTCCAAATATTTGACCCCCAGTTGTTTGGCTATTTTTAAGCCGATTAGGAGAGCGTTATACTCCGCGACATTGTTGGAGCACGAGCTTATTAATGAGTAAGCTCGAGAATTGATGTGGTTGCAGGGGGAGACGAAAACAACTCCTACCCCCCGCTGTCATTCTTCCCTCGGATCCCATTCGGGAGGCACCATCGAAGAAAAGTTGCCATACACCTTTCGCGACTGTGTTTGCCTCCGAAGACTCTTGCGAGTCGTCTTCTTCTGGAATCGGGCTCCATTCTTCTAATTCTCCCGGGATTTGTTCGTACAACTTCAAGGGTGCCGGGATTGGATGTTCGGCTAGGAAGTTGGCCACGGCCTGTCCTTTAACAGACTTCTGCGGGACAAAATGCATATCATATTGTGATAGAAAAATAGCCTAATTGGATAGTCTTGAATTTAATGATCCGGGTTTAGTCATTAGTATTCTCAGGGGGTTAACTCTCGATACAACAAGGATGGTTTTTCCAACAAAATAGTATCGCATTTTCTGCACTGCGAACACTAAAGCTAAACATTCATTTTCCACTGGGTTATACCGGTGTTCCGCCCCGATCATCATTCTGCTGAGGTAATAAATAGCTTGTTCGTAACCTGACTCATTCTTCTGTGCTAACAAGGCCCCCAAGGAATGGTCCATAGCCCTTACGTATAGCAGGAAAGGTACTCCTGAGACTGGGGCTACGAGCACTGGTGGCTTCATGAGATATTGTTTGATTTCTTCAAAAGCCTTTTGGCATGCGTCATACCAAACAAATGACACTCCTTTCCTCATTAATCTGGTGAAAGGCTGACATTTACCAGACAAATTTGATATAAACCTGCCGATATACGCCAGCCTACCTTGCAGTCCCCTTAACTCCTTGAGGTTACGAGGAGGTGGCATATCTTGGATAGCCTTGACCTTATCTGGATCAAGATAAATTCTTTCCGACGTTATGACAAAGCTGAGGAATTTTTCGCCCCCCAGAAAAGACTTAGTTGGATTCATCTTGAGCTGGCGTTCCTCATGAGGTCGAACACCATCTTCAAATCCTTCAAGTGATCATCTTTGTTTCTGATTTTAATTGCTAGGTCGTCTATGTAACATTTCACTGTCTTTCGGAGATGCTTTTGGAATATTACGTTCATGGTGCGTTGATACGTAGCACCTGCGTTCTTCAGGCCAAAGGGCGTGACTGTATAGCAGTACACCCCGAGTGGTGTTCTGAAGGATGTATGCTTCTCATCATCAGGGTACATTTTTACTTGATTATACCCCGAGAACCCGTCCATAAACGCCATACGCTCATACCCACAAGTATTATCTATCATAACATCTGTGATGGGTAACGAAAATTCGTCTTTAGGGCAGGCCTCATTCAAATCCCTAAAGTCTATCCAAATTCGGATCTTTCCGTTTTTCTTGGTTACGGAAACTATATTCGCGACCCAATCAGGGTGCTGTTCCTTGCGAATAAAGCCTGATTCAATCAACTTCTTAATTTCAGCTTCAATAGTTTCCATGATCTCTGGACGGAATTTTCGTTGTTGTTGTTTTACTAGCTTAGCATCTGGCCGGATGTTCAATTTATGAACCGCTACACTTGGGTCTAATCCTGGCATCTCTTCATAACTCCAAGCGAAAATATTGATGTATTCACGAATGAGGGATATCAAATCCTCTCTTTCTTCTGAGGATAGGTTCTCACTTATAAATATGGGTTTAGAATTCTTTTCATCCCCCATATTTATTTGACTCACTTTATCTCCAGTTGGAGGCACGCGTTGTTCAAACTGGATCTCCCACTTCACATTAAGATACTTAGCCCAGGGGTCGTCTTTTATCGGCGAGGCTTCTTCTAAATCTTCGCCTTCTTGGATCGCAGAAACCATGTTTGCGGATATCTCGCGGAAAACCATGCCTATACTGACATTTGAATCCTAGCAGGATGATTCTGACGAATGATCGTACTGTCTTTCTTCGGTTGTTTCACTTGAGGAACCCTCGGGAGTGGTGACATATCCTAACTCCCTGCCGGTTTCTGGTAATAATTTGGCATTTTCCCCTCTGGGACAAAGGGTTGAAGGATTGTCCTTCTTCCTTTTCCGAAGTTCAACCCCCTGCCTTCGGCCAAATTGTATCCCATTTTCTTTATTAATCTATGAGAGTTTTCATCGTAATGGAAGAACTCGGGATTTCCTAGTTCTTCCTCAGAATGTAAACATTTCTTTTTGTTCTTGTGACTTGCTCTTCCAAATACTATGGATTTCTGGGTTCCGTCCTTGGGAGGAACCTCAAAAATAATCTTGTTAGCACTTTCAACGTTATTATTTAATTCGTGTAAGGATGACCGGATCGGTGCTTGGAAGGAAGTCAGAGAACGTATCTCACTTACACAGTCGCTGAATGTATCTGTGCTAGTGCTTGAGGGCTCAGAATCAACACTAGAGGAATAAGCAAACTCTAAATTTTTATTTATCACCCATTCACCATCAGAGTGAAAGGTGTTATTTACATCAAGGTTTTCGAGACTTATCACAATGGGCTCACCGTCCCAAATTACATTTTCAAATTCCAAATCTTCGGATCATGATTCTGTATCAGCTTCCTCGCTGCTATCAGAGTCATCCAGAACAAGCTGATCTGAAACACCGAATGCATCTTGATACAGCAACGCGTCAGTAAAGTAGTTTCCAACTCCTTTAAAGGGTTGCTTTTCCGCGACCAGCGTTCTTATGTTCCCAACTTTATCCACATACTTCCTGCATTGATGTAACGTGGAGGGCACAATGAGATTGCTATGGATCCAAGGTCTTCCCAATAGCAGATTGTATGATGTATCCGTGTCAATCACGTAGCACATGACTTCCGTCTTCAAGTCGTCGATTTGGCACTGAAGCTTTATCTTACCCAACGATTTACTACTGTTAGCATTGAATCCGAAGATAGTAGTATTAGTCGCCGCTAATCTATTCATCGGAACTCCAAGGTATCGTTGCATCCTCTAGGGCATGATACTCAAGGCCGAGCCTGGGTCAACTTGAATGCCATCAATCTCCGTAGACCCTATGTATCCCTTGTAATACAAAGGGCGGTGATGCTTATTGCTTCTGACTTGCATATCTCCCGGAGAGAAAGCAATGTAGGGGACATTCTTACCAGAGATCTGGTGACACGTCGCGCAAAGAGATTCTTCTTCTTCAATCATCTCTGGTATATGTATCAAGAATACCTCCGAATCTTGCAGAGTTTCTCTTAAAGCTTCTCTAGTAGATTTGGAAAGCTTCAGGAGTTCGTACAAGGTTACCCTCGTAGGAATATTGGCTAACTGTGTTAGAATGTCAAACTGGAATGACTTCCGCAAGCTCTTTTCCATTTTTCTTCATAACTTTATCAAACTTAAACTCTTTTTGCTTGGTCTTCTCTAGAGATGGTCGAGATTCTGCGGCCTGGTCGTAATTCTTCAAATAATCTTTTCCTGAACGGGTCCCTGTGGGAGGGGGATCCGCATCAGCCACCAGAGAGTCTTCTACTTCTTCTTCCGAATCTGTTAGAGTAGGAATGCCTCCGTCAATCTCGGAAATTATGGAGACGACATTGGAAGTAAAGATCTTCCCTTTTCGCCTTCTCCCAGATGAATTAGAAATCCATTGCTCATTATTAAGGAGATCTGGATGAACCCACAATATTTTTCCTCTATCAATTTCGAAGGGGGACAATCCTTTCTCCTGCTATTGATGCGGATTGAAATTCACGACCTGCATCATGCCTCTAGGAATGGGTTGCACTCCATCTTGAACTATTGACTCTATCCAGTCGGGTGCTTTACCGAACTTGACAGTTACCATGTTTGTGGTCACCTTCTTCTGGTGCTCTTGGAGCTTAATGACGTTGGCATTCACTAAGGCTTGAATCTTATCCTTAAGGATGTAATAGTTCTGGGTAGGGTGGTTAATAATCCTATGGTAAACACAATAATTAGGATCATTAACTCTCCCTGCTTCTTCCAGGCATTTAGAATCTGGCAGTTTTAGCATCTTCTTACTCATGAGGAGGTTAAAAATGGTTTCGTATGCTCATTCTTGAAGGAATATTGTTTTTGAGGCATACGTGTTTGAGAAGGGAGCTTCGGAGAAGATTTTACGGGTTACGGGGCATCTGTCACCATTGTCTCTTTCCCCTTATATCCCCAGGATCGGAACTTATGGTTGTTATCGCCATTTCACTTCTATTTCTCCTCGCCTCCTTCTTCTTCGAGCCTTTGTGCGATCTCCTCAGCCTCAGCTTGTAGGGCAAGGTTCTTTCAAGTCAAGGACTTTACTACTCCCATCCTGGCCAGAACCTTAGTTGACAAATTATGTCGACAGGTTTCTACCCAGGTCTTTTCCGGCATTCCATGCGGGCATCTGAGAGAATCATTCCGAAACCTTTTGATGAAGTTCTGGACTGACTCTCCCTTTTTTTTTGTTTAGTGGCTAGAAGAGCCGGCATTGACACCTCCATGTCATCTTCATAGAACCTGATCAGGAAGGCTTTTCCATGTCGCTCCATGAATTGATGGTTCATGGTTCTAGCCTTCGAAACCATTCAAAAGCTAGTCCTGTTAAGGTACTAACAAATACCCGCATAATAATGGGGTCGTTTCCGGCTAAATGCCCAATCTGCGACTTAAAATAGTAGAGGTGTTGGTTTGGCGATCCTTTACCATCAAAAGATTTGAGTTTTAATGGTTTATAACTTTTCGGGAACGGCACACTTTCCCATTCCATGGGATATGGCCTTACCACACCTAGCTCCTGTAGATTGCTCTTATGCATGAGGGCGTTCAGTTGATTTTGAAAACTTTCCATCTAGACAGTATTTACGTTTCCTTCCTGGTGCATGGAGCGGTTGTCATCATCTTCATGATGTTCTTTTCTTCTTCATTATTGCGAGGGCCATGACCTTCTTCTTCGGCCCTATTTTCTTTGCCGGTTCTCGGGCCATGAGGTGGCGTCTGCGAAGATGCATCTTTTAACCTAGTCTTTTCGAGTTCCAACAGAACGTGCAGCATGTCTTTAAGTTCGCTGATAGCGTTATGTTGTTGCTGGATATTTTTGTCATGTTCATCCATCCTTCGCATGAACTCCTCCGGGGTACTGTTTTGGGCCATGTACGTGGAGGCGGAGTCTTCCAGGAACGAATCAGATGTTTGGGACTCAGCCATAATAGATTTTGTCGTATCCTCCTCATCAGAGGAGACTCCCACCATCTGTCTATAATTTGTTAGGATTGCTATCCCACTTCTGAGCCGAGTGTTTTGGAAAACCTCTTGCTCTTCATTGGGTACGTTTTCAGGCCCGAAGAGAGCTCTGAGTCGGAAGCAGATCATTCAGAGACTTTCTTCGTCTTCTTTTTCTTCTTCTTTTCCCCGACACCTATTATATTGGATGACACCTCGGGGTATTCGGGCTCAGAAAACTCGAGCCTGTTTCATCGTCTCCTCTTCGCCGGTTGAGATGAGGATGTTGATGGAGCTGATAGTCGATGGAACACCGACTGCCTGGTGCTTGTCGAACAATGACAGTGTAATAGCACTGCATTGATCAGTCGTTCGTAATGGCAGTGAGATGCCTGGGATTCTTCTCTTTTTTTGTTCAACAGTTCCCGAAGATCTCCCGCATTAGAACTTATGGTCACGGCATCATCTGTAAGAGATAGCCTGGGTAGCTTCGGGACCGGCCTCTCTCTTTCATCGAAGGCTCTTGGCGCGGGTCTCACTCTTGCAGGGGCAGTGAGTGAGATAGTCTTGGCCTTTGAGATAGGCTCCTGGGTAATTGCATGTTTTCCACGAACCTGAGGTTCGCGGGTATCTTTCTTTACACGATCATGCTTCTTCATTGGAACATGAGGGACACGGATGTAGGCTCCGCGTTTTTAGTCATAGACAACTTTAGTGGTTTCACTCCGTTTTCTATAGGAAACGCGAGTAAATCCTTCCGCATCTTGATCTTTTGTAACTTCACACTTTGGCCTCCTTACTTGCACAGTAGGCCTTTGTGATGGTGAGTTGGCGGTTTCTTTTGGCTGCGTGGTTCTGCGAAGGGCACGCGCTTTACTTCTTCTTAAGTTCCTTCTCGTTGTACGAGTGAGAGGAACCACCTTCTCCACGTCATAGCCTTGTGGAGTAGGTAATGATCGTTTCCCCTTGTTGAAGTGGGGGCCTTGGTTCACATTGCTTAAGAGATCAGGAGTCTTAACCGAAACCGGGTTAGAGCCCAATGTTGAAGAAGAGGATCTTGGACCAATTTGGTCCACCAATTCCTTCAGCTGAGTTATTGCCATTAAAGCCTCCTTGGAGATTATCCCTTTGGAGACTTTACAGCATCCCCATAGGGAAGTAGGGCTCTTGGAGCCTGAAGAGAGGAATTCTTCGTACCTTTCTTGGTCAACCTGAATGGTGAGCGAGTTGACCAGGCTGCCAACTGGAATATTGTCAGATTGAGCTACCACCAGATCACCGGAGGTGATGACAGTCCCCAGCGGAGTCACCAATCTTCTGTTAGCCATAAAAATTGCAAATGACACTATATTGAAGTTTTTTCAACAAAGGATTACAATCCAATGGTTTTCCGTTTACAGAAGATGAGGAAAATAGATTTCCTCTTTGTTTAGAGCTGGGTTCCGATGTAGCTGTGGAGGACGATCCTGCTTTCCGTTGATACTCTGCACAATCTCTCTCAGTTGGCTGGAAAAGAAAGGAAGGCTCTAGATTCTTTGATCACAAGGGGTAATTTTTAGAAAAAGATGCCCCCTTTCTCTTTCATTCTCCCGCCTTTTATAGGGGTTCTAGGGTAACGTCTAGCCTCATTTACTCGACCGTTAGCCCCCACTACTCGAGAAGTGCCTTCATATTCGTTAGGTGGTTGCTCCCACGATCGAAGTAATGCCGCTGCATTCGTCTGGCAGTTAGCTCCACGATCCAAGGTGGCAACTCTTTTGTTCGGGTCGGGTGACTTTATATTAAACCCCTACCCAGAAGCTATAGGTAGTATCGCGAATCTCAGTTTTAGATTTGCGAACCTGCTCTGTCGTCACTAGGTCGCGAACCTCAATCTTTAGGTTTACGGATCTGCTGAATTGAGCATTTCCAACTCTAAATTCGTGGATCTTCTTTGTTTTCCAGAATTCTTCGCCGACAACTAGGAACAAACCTAGTTGCTCGAGTCACCTAGGCACAATTTCAAATCTTGATGTACCAGATGACTGAGTTTGTGCAAGCTCCCTAGGAGATCTTGTCCACTTGGGAAGGGCACCCCAAAACGAGGGCCCCAAGAGGAGGCAAGGTGGACGACAAAATCAACCTTTTGTCTCCCTATCTCCCAAGAATAAGCAAAAGCATGGAGACTATGATAGTGCAACCTCCCCTCATTTGAGCTAAACTCCTCCACGACAATAAGTAGTTGGGCTATCATGAGTCTCTTTCCTACTCTATACTCCAAAAGAAGTTTAATTTCAATATTCCTGACCTGGGCAAAAAATATGATGGCTTCACTGATCTCTTCAATCATATCACCAACTATTAGGCCACCATGCACCTATAAAGGACAATGGATAAAGTCATGTGCGGTGCCTTCACCATGAATCTTGAGAAAAGGGCTCATGTTTGTTATTACAATCTTTCTCTAGGCTCAATCAAGGAATTTGGTTAGCTCTGATAAACATCCACTCAACAATTCTCAACAAGTAAGAATATAAAGTAAACCATGACATCTCTACTCAGTATTAAACAGAAACAATATAAGTCCCTCCAAGACTTCTTAAAATGATTCAATGAGATAAGGCTTCCTGTAGGGAATCGCTCAATTGACGTAGTATTTCCAATAGGGAATCTCTCAACTGACATAGTATTAGCAGTCTTTGTTAATAACGTTCGCTATACTCACCTCAAACTTCCTATTAGGAAGCGTAAGCCAACCTCTCTAGTCAAATTCCTCGAGCATATAGATAAATACATAGCTTAGGAGGATTCGGAGATGGTATTTAAAGATCATGATTTTCAAAGGACTAAGAGGAAAGCAATGAAAATGGAGTTCACCGAAAAGGCATCCGGGTGATCACCATCAAAAGGGCGACTTTACCCCCCTCATTCTTCCAAAATCATTTCCTCAACCAGATTCAAAAAGAAGATTACCTTATATAAGCTCCTCAATCGATAAAAACTCCCTTCGTAGGAGGGATCCCCTATGGTTTTGCAAGTAACATATGGGTACCGGTCATACAACCCGAAGAATGTGTCCAGTTGATGAAGGGCATTTAGAAACTCATCCATTAAGAACATTTAAAGAAATTCTCCTAGAAGGATGTCAGGGACTCTATCTGATTGTACAGAAATGTGTCCAGATGAGGTTGATACTCCCACTAATGAAGAAATATTTGTGGTCCCATAGTCTACCCTCAGTTCTTTTATTCAAGCTTATTACTTCCAGAGTCATAATAAGTCCATCTTTGGACATAGCTCTACTGTTAGTGATTTAAACTCTTTAAAAAATTCATCTAAGTGAACATTAAGAAGTTCTTACAAAGTCTTATTTTGTACTCAGTAATACACCTCATCAATTGTAACACCCCAAATCAGCCAGTTCTACAAACTAATGCATCCCATAATAAACCAGTCAACTAGTGGGACACCTAGATATTAATAGTGATTCAATTATATTGATTCTATCATATACTTTCATTTTTGTTTTCATGAATCGATTAGGTTCGAAACTGTAATTTGGCCCAATCAATAATCCGATTGACATCTAATTGATCCATCATGAATATCGTAACTCAAATTGAATCTATGACTCAAAGATTATTAAATTTCTATTTTCTTAGATTTTATGTGAATTTTTTAGAATTTCTGAGAAAGTTCAAAACCCGACGATTACCAAGACCTGATTGAGAATCGATTGGCGTATAGATATGCATAACTTGAACTCAATAACTCCAAATTACATCTCGTTGTTGGAGTATTACTTTAAATTATTGGTGATTTGTGAGAACTTTCTTATAATATTTTGAAAGAGTCCTGAAACTGGCAAAAATACCTAGTTTTTAATTTTATCAATTTTCACTTACCAATTTCTATCTTTCAAACTATACATTGAAAAAATTAGCAAATTTGATGTGAATTATCTAACTACGAGTGCACAGTGTAATTGTAGTATTTAACATTTTATTCCTACAGGGATCGCTAGTGTTTTATGATCTCGCTTTCTCTATTATTCTAGTAAGCTAATTAACAAGTTCTAGATGTTATTTTTTCTAAATGAATTTAAGATGTTGAATCCATTAGGCAAACAACTTAACAATCAATTTTCTTTCTTCTTTCCATCTTTTTAATATGCGTAATTAAGAACATGTCAAAAAGTTAATCTTTTTAATTTGATTTTTAATTAAGTGTCTCTAAGAATGATCTATCAAGTGGTATAAACCATTAAAGATAACTATTTTCTTAAAAACAAATTATATCTATAGATAATTCTATAAATAAAGTAAATAAAAAACTCAAACCCTAATCTAAGCATAAATTATCCAAAAACTAAACTTAAGTATAACTTATCAAAGATTTTGGATCTACAAGTTTGTTCTCTTTAATTTATTTATAAAAAAATCTTATATTTATATCTTTTTCTGGGAAGATAATAAGAAATTCTCATGTCAAAACTGTTAACCTAACTCATCTACATCTTAGGAGTAATACAATTAGCTATGCATGATCCTAAATAACAAAATCCAATTTTTATTCATGATAAGTAATAAAATTATAATTTTTTACTACAAACAATTAAAATCCTAAGCTAGAAAGCAATAAAAATTAATCTAAAAAGCAAATAAACTACTTTACCTATGAAGATCACGATGAACAACAAAGAATAACCTTTGGAGCTCTAGTATTGTACCCGTCGCTCGTAGGGTTTTAATTTTCTAATTTTATTAATCTTAATCAAATTTGACTCTCTCTTATTTACAAGGATACGGCCAATATATAAGCCTCTGAATTACAAAACCTTAATCTAGCCACAAAAAAATACAAAATTATAGCAAATCCCCCACAAAAATTCCTGTTATAAACTCAATAGTTTTGCCACCAAATAAAGGCATTGATCGCCAAATAGCAGTATTTAATTTTGGTGAGAAAGTCATACTCCGCGTATGAGTCAGCAGAAGGAAGTCCAAGTCCTATGGGCCCTACTTTGTCACTAAATGGAGGCAATTGCCACCAAATAGCGGCAGAACCATGTTATTTTGGTTGTTGGCTTCTGGAGCTTTATTCTCTTGCTTTGTTCTTCTCTTTTCCATGGCTCGATTCAACTTTGATTGGTTCTAGTTTTGTATTTCTGTAGCTTTCATCTTTTTGGCTCTTTCTTAACTTAGTTTTCTCATTCCTTCTCTGATTTCGTACCATATCCTTATAGAATTAGGCATCACTTGAAAAACACACTAAAATATTCGAGTAGTATTATTTATATACAAAAATAGATAAGATAAGGGTAATAAATATGCAATATATGACACTCATCATACTCACACACCTATTTTTTGCTAGTTATCGAGCAAAACCTAGACCTAAAAAGGAAAAACTAAAATCCTAACTCTTTCGCAGGAATCGCTGTTACACTTAGCATGTGCAACGAGCCGCTAAACTCCTAGGTTACCCTAATGGACGAGTCGTGTCTTGTGAAGCTTTAAAGTGAATATGCCCACAAAATTTGTGAAGAAGAGAGAATAAAGAAAATAAAAATAAGAATAATAAAAAATCAAGAAAAATAAAAATTTTATACAAAAAAAAAGAAAAAATTATTTTGATAATTTCTACAATTAATCTTACTAATATACAAAATCAAGAAATCATTTAGATTATTGATTTTTCAAATCAAACATCATGTCAAATACACTTATCATTTTGATCAAAAATTCAAATCTTATCTTTCAATATCAGTAATAAATAATTCACTAGCTCCTATACATTTTCGTGCACACATGATAGTTTTTTTTGCTTTTGGACTCAAATGCTAACTAATGATTTATCTCTCTCTAAATATTTTTCTTTTTTCTTCTCTTTTTTTTTCACGTTTTCTGTTGTGAATATTTCACTTTTCATGCGAATATTCACACTTGGTTAGGTACAAATATCTGATTGTTTGGATCATACTCTATCTCTTAATAATATCTTTTGTGTAAATATTCATACTTATTTAGGTGCAAATACCTAACAATTTAGTAATTCTTCAGAAATTTATTTATTTAAAAATGATCATTGCATTTATACTAGGCTCACATCTTTATTCTTTTTTATTTCTTATTATTTTTTGTTTAGAGAGAAAAGTTTACTTAATTATTATTATTATTTTTATGTTTAACCTGATGAACCATTGTAAAGTGGAAAATAGATGTATATTTACCTCAAAATTACCAACAGCGGTATTTATTTTTCAGATTTCAATCTTTTCCATAAAATTCTAAGTGTATTGTCAAATATATTTTCTATCAAATTTCAAATCTAAATTTATTCTCTTATTTGTAATTAGCTCGATTTATTGTAGAAAATAATTTTTAAATTTTGAACTCTTTTTTTTTTTTAAATACCGTAAGAACTATCACAAGTGTAAAACAAAGAAACTCAAAAATCCTAAAAACTAAAAAAAAACTAAAAAAGTAAAAAATCCTAAAAAGAAAATATAAAAATTTCTAACTCCTCCTCCACACCTAAACTCGTATATGCCATCATACATGAACCATGGATGGCAAAATAAAGATGAAAAATATTTTACAAATATTAGTGAGAGTTATGAAACGTTACAATTTCAATAAGGTCACCCTATTAATGCACGGAAAGCGGTCACAACCTCTCAATCGCTTCTCACTTTTAAAATGTGTGCATTTCAAACGTGAAGTGGGTCAAGTCACGAAATTATTTTTTTGTTTCTTATGACATCCTTGCTTCGTCTTTTTCCTTATGTAAGTAGTAATAATTTTGTTAAATAAATTTTCAATGTAAACTTGCCAATCATCATTAATAACAAGCATATATGTAGGAATATTGTGAGATATGAAGAGTGCACCATGATCAAGTGAGTCATTGACTATGGATGTGGTGGCTCTTCTAACTCACGAAGTAACGCGAATTCCTTTACAAATAAATTCTCAAAGCTTTGCTCATTAATAAATTGCACACTCGCAACAGTGTCAGCATATATAAAGTCAGTATGTACCAATTTATCTAATAACATAAGCACATCTGCGAAGATATGCTCAAATATGTATTCATCATCAGCACAAAAGATAGAATGAGTATTTATATTGTGAACTATGTTAACCTTTATGAGGAAGCTCGTCGTGTGATAATCTAGATTGAATATATTCAATATCACGGTCATATTCCCAAATAATAGGCTCATGACGCCACTCCTGCAATCGACTAATGCATTTGAAATTACAAGGAATGGTCTGCCTAAAATAACAAAAATTTGATTCTATGGATTAGAGATTGGCTCGTTTCTAAGATAATTAAGTCTACAGGAAAGATGAATTCGTCGACCTTGATAGAAAAATTCTCAACAATGCCAAGTGGTCTTTTGATCGAACAATCTGCTAGCTACAATGTGCTTTGGTAGGTTAAAATTTTCCTAACCTAGTTGCTGAGATACAGCATAAGGAAGCAAGTTGATACTTGCCCCTAAATTAAGTAACGCCCTATCAAATGTAGTATTCCCAATGGTACATAAAATTATGGAAAAATCAGGATCTTTGCATTTGATAGGCAATGGTAAGAGAGAATTTGAGATATATTTACAGTAAGAAAGACTTTCTTAGTAACGTTTCTTACTCGTTTCTTATTGCACAAATCCTTAAGAAACTTACCATAAGTTGGAACCTATTGTATGATATCAAGAGGTGGAATGTTATTCCTCACTTACTAAAATATTTCAAGAATCTTTTCTACTTGCAGCGAAGGCTTCCTAAGCTGATTGGGATATGGTACTTTTGGCTTAGAAATAGGTTCATTCGAATGAGTGTGTGATGATAATGGAGGTGGTGGAGATGGATGTGGATAAAAAGAGAGAAGAGATAGTGTAACATGCAAAATATGAGTGGGATTATGGTCATGTCTACATTATTGTCCACTTGTTTACCAGATCTGAACATATGAATGAAATCACATTGGTGAACAAGGGATGCAGCATACTGAGATGAGTTGGAGTTGGAGTTCATTATTGGTTGGCTCGGAAAGATACCCGGTCCCCGTTCAATCAGCTGTATGGCTAACTGTCAAATCTGTTACGCTAAACTCCTGATCAACTGAAAATTTACAAAAAGTTGGTTAGTCCATTATATAAAGTCAGTAGACATTTTCATTAGATTTGGCATATGTGTGTCTAAGTTGAGAAGATTATCCACGTTTCTCTCATATAACGTTAATCATCTATCGTGATAATGTTAGACCCTTATTGTGAATAAGAGTTTGCTGCAAGAGGTCTATTCTGGTTGTTCACATAGTTCGTAGTGTTTGGGTATTGATAGACACCCACATTTGGTTTCGAAAACTGACCAGTGACTGGAGGCTCATATTGGAATTGGGGCCCCTGATATTACCCTTAACTCCATGAGAGATTTAGGTGATTCCTCCATCCTGAATTGTATGTCGTAGTGTATGGGCTATTCATGGATCGTTGATATAAGGCATTCTTTTGCTTAGGTGTTGGACTCATGTTATTCATTAAAAGTTGACACTCCTCCATGACGTGATTTGCAGTTCCGCAATTGAAGCATGTGGGAGTACACAATTGATTTACCACTATGGAGCACTAGGAGTTTCCATAACTTCGATTATCCTAGCAAGGTTGCAATCTTAACTCCGCAGCTATAGAGTTGCCGATACTATGGATCTCGCCCTTATTTGCAGAAGTTGATGCATTGGATTTCTCAGTAGAACTATCCTATTGTATAGTTTTTCATACTAGATCTTCTAAAAATTTCCATGCTTCATCCTCATTTTTCCTTATAAACTCTCCCTGACACATGGAATAGAAGAGTTTTTAAAGTCTAATTGAGTCCCTTAAACGTAATTTAACATAACTGTCACTTTTCTATTGCATAGTGGGGGCACTGAGCTAGTAAGTCCTTGAATCATTCCAAGTATTTTCAGAAGGGTTCTCTCTGCACTCGATGAAACTGATTAATAGCGTTTCGTATCTTAACCATCTTGTACGTAGGATAGTACTTTTTAAGAAATGCTGTCACAAATTCATCTCAAGTAGTGATTGAATCAGTAGACATACTGTATAACCACTTCTTGGCATTATCTTTGAGGGCAACTTGGATGAAACGGAGCTTTATTGCATTCTTCAATAAGTGTTATAGTTTGATCATTACACACACATCCTGAAATTCACAGCCAAATAGGTAGGCGTTCTCAGAATCGATGCAGTAATTTTAGAAAGTATGCTGATGTACTACGATTTTAGTTCATCGTGATTACCTGTTGCTTGTATAAGTTTTATGCAAGATGTTAGTGATGTGCACAATGGATAACATCGATCCTAAAGAATCGGATTGATTAGTCCATCTTGTCACATGATAAAATTTGATCTTATGAGTTGACCAAATTGATCACGGGTCCAATGTGGTATGAATCAACATATGTGAATGAATGCGTTAGTTTCCTGAAACTAATGCAAGAAGTACCAGATATGGTGTCGTGAGATAAAAAGTGGAAGAAATATAATCAACTAAAATATGATGTTCCTACTATTTTTTATTTATTTATTTTTATTTTTTATAAAATCAAGAATCCAAAATACATAACAAGAGAGAAAATTGGGTAGGGCAGATACTTGACTACCGCCAAATGGCGGCTCTGGCTGTTGTTTGGTGGCAGAACTAGGGAGCATGGCTCCCTAGTTTTTGCAGTGGCACTCTAATACACTCTGGTCCCTTTTAGCTTCTTATATTAGTACTTCCAGATCTCTGCACACTCAACACAGACTGTTAACTCAGAAAATGCAAACAAAGCAAGAAAATACCGTCGATCTCCGGCAACGGTGCTAAAAACATGATGTGAATTATCTAACTCCAAGCGCACAGTATAGCCGTAGCACTTAACAAGTCGTTCTCATAGAGATCTCTAGTATTTTGTAATCTCGCTTTCTCTATTATTTTAGTAAGCTAACTAACAAGTTCTAGATGGTATTTAGTTTATTCTAAAGTGAACCTAAAATGTCGAATCCATTAGACTAACAACTTAATAATCGATTTTCTTTCTTATTCCTATGTTTTTAATATGTGCAATTAAGAATATATCAAAAAGTTGATTTTTTTAATTTTATTTTTAATTAAGTGTTTTTAAGCATGATCTATCAAGTAGTGTGCAAGTATAAACCATAAAAAATGACTACTTTCTTAAAAACAAATTATATTCATAGATAATTCTATGAAGGATCTTGGATTTACAAGTTTATTCTCTTTAATTTATTTGTAGAAAAATCCTATCTTTATATCTTTTCTAGGAAGATGATATGAAAATCTCATATTTAAATTGTTCAACTTCATCTACATTTTAGAACTAATGCGATTAGTTATGCCTGATCCTAAATAACAAAGTCCTATTTTTATTCATGATAAGTAATAAAAATCTTATTTCCACTACAAAGCAAGTAAGATCCTAAACTCGAAAGAAATAAAAATTAATCTAAAAAGCAAATAAACTATTTTATCTATGAAGAACACGATAAACAAAAAAAAACATTTGGAGCTCTGGTATTGTCGTCATTGCTCCTAGGGTTTCAATCTTTTAATTTTATTAATCTTAATCAAACTTGGTTCTCCCTAATTTACAAGGATATGACCAATACATAAGCCTCGGGATTACAAAATCCTAATCCAGTCACGAAAGAAAAACTACAAAATTATAGCGAAGGCCTCACAATAATTCCTGTTACAAACTCAATACTTTTACTGTCAAATAGCGGCGTAGACTGCCAAATAGTGGTGCTTTTTTGGTGAGAGAAGTCCTACTCCGCGTGTGAGTCAGCAGAAGGAAATCCGAGTCCTGCGGCTCCACTTTGTCGCTAAATGGCCCAATTGCCACCAAATTGTGGCAGACCATGTTATTTTGGTTGTTGGCTTCTGGAGCTTTATTCTTTTGCTTTATTCTTCTTTTTTTCATGACTGGATTCAACTTTGGCTGTCTCTAGCTTTGTTTTTTGTAGCTTTCATCTTTTCGGCTCTTTCTGAACTTGGTTTTTCCAATCCTTCTTTGATTTTGTGCCACATTCTTGAAGAATTAGACTTCACATAAAAACATACTAAAATACCCGAGTAATATTATTTATATACAAAAATAGATAAGGTCAGTGGCTATACATATGCAATATATGGCACTCATCAAAATTCCACTATATGATCATTTCATTTTATCCTATATATAGTATTTTTTGAGAATTTTTTATTACATTGCAAAATGTAGGCCCGAACTACCGATTAAAATAATCTTTTTACTTTCTACTAGGATCCACATACTTCTTCCTTTTCCTTATCTCCATGGCTTGTCAGCTTGATGAAGGGACTATCTTGGAGTTACCAAGAAATAAAATTAATTTGTAAAAATAAAAAATGAAAGCATAAGACCTCATCCACTCACTCTTTTTTCTATAATCTCTCATAACTCTCTCCAAAGCTCCCATATTTCTCTCTAGGGGCAATAGGTAGAGCTTATCAAAAGGGAAGGAGTTGTGCATAGGAATATAGAATCTCATGTTAGTAATACATCTCTGAAAATGCCCATTTTTTCTTAGGTTCTCATTAGTTTAGGAATTTCTAGGAAATTTTCTAAGTTGCTTATTGATTTAGTCTAGCCTTATTTTTGCGGTTTTTTGGAGCATGACATATTTTCTATAGAAAATTCATGACTCATGGCCATGTAAGGACTATCACTCAATAGTAAAAACTACTAGATTGCAGCCTGACCATGGTCAAAAATCATGAAATTTTATCCAAGAGTTACTGATGTTCTATAGATTTATTTTCTAGTGTCTGATCATAATTATATGTACTGTAAGTTCATGAATCAGTAGGTTATCATTTGAAGTTTATATGAGATTTGGATTTTATTGAATCAATTTCTAGGGTCTATGCAATTTACTTGTATAGTTCAAGTTTTGATGGTCTGAACATACGAAGGGTTTATTTATAATAAGTTAAGCTTGCCATATAAATTTTGTGGCAAAAAATCATACAAACGTTGCTACCTAGTAATCAAACCTCCAGGTAGTGAATCAAACATGACTTGAAGCCATGAAAATTTACTTGAGGACATGGGACATTATGCAAATATATTTTGGGACTTGATTGATTTAATTATGTTGGTGGGAATAATCAAGCTTTATTGAATATTATTATTTTTCTTTTTTGAAATTAAAATTAGGATTTGTGTTAGGATTATTGCACCAGCATGATTATGATGGTCTGGAAATATTTTTGAGGTATAATTGTGTAAATAGAACTGTAGAAAAATTAAGATGTTTGACCATATTTTGTCCTCCAACCAGTGACCAAAGTCGTCAGTCAATGGTTAAAATCACCACCATGTTTTAGCCAGGATTTTTATTTCATGAGTAGATTAATAATCAGGGGTTATATTAAAGATTTAAAGGATTGTGGTGCATAAACCTGCATGAGGTCATTTATAGTACTTATAATTATCAAACTTGGATTATATTAAATTAAGGTTTTTTGCAATTTCTAGTATAGGCCAAATCTTGGTGTTAGGATCATATTTTAGTAACTGCAAGGAATAATTGGATTATTGTAGAAAAATTAAGTCAATCAAATAAGAAAGGGCAGTCAGGTAACATTTCTAGCCACCATCCAACAGCCTAGTCTTGTCCAATGACCTCCAGCTTTTAACCACGATCATGTGATAAGGGGCAGAGTCAAATTCTAGGATCACATTGTGACTATGTATCTTGTGTATAAATAAAGTATTATAGTTTGTTTGTTTACTGTAAAACAATATATGACACAACATTAGTCAAATAATGCACAATATATGACATCTGATATTTATATACACGATATGATGAACCATAGCTTGATACATGTTATACAAGACAAATGAAATGTTGTGAAGTAGTATGCTAATGGAAAAGCTAAAAATTGAGAAAAATGTACATGGTCCCCATGATATTGTTAATGATCCATTGTTATTGATAATGGATATTAACCTGAGACATGATGACACAAAGAACGTTTAATTGACTTGAGTCTCATAGTTAGGATGTTCTTTACTATACATGTTCATAATCAATTCAAACTTTTCTAGTTGGAATATTTGTAACTATATTCAGTTTAGAAACTACTCGATTTTCTTAACTGGGATGTCTATAACTATATTTGCTATGGGATATATATTATTCCCCTAATTAGGATATCCATACCGTATTTAGTATTGAATCTATACTATTCCTTTAATTAGTACGTTCATACGATATTCAGTATGGAATCTCCATTATTCCCATAAGTTGGATGTCCATCTATGTGCGACATGGAATCTATCTTGAAATATCCCCAGATGGAGTGTGGTACTATAGACAGTATGAAATCTATTTCAAGCCATTTGGTGGGATGTGCATTGCTACAAGTTGGAATCCATTTGCTTTATTTAAATTGTGTAATATGGAAAGGATTGAGACTTGTATTCCAACATATGTTATTCGCATGCTTATGACTACATACTGATCCATGCTTGTATATTCTTATAATTTATATTAACACACATTTCCCTCGTACCATGTAAGTACACTTCGACCTTTTGTATTACTTAGCGGGTTTACTCCTTGAATTTCAATCCTAGGTCTAGAAGCTGAAGAGTGCTTACCCATTGGAAAGTCAGAGCTTCCTCAACAAGGCAAAGCAATAGTGACAGATGGATATTTTGGGAGCTCTTGTAGTGTTCTTTTTATTTTCTTAAAGCACTATCTCTTATATTTTTGCTCTTTGTTGTATATATATTAAGAGTAGTCTACCTCATGATGTAACCAACTTCTGTATTTATAAAAGCAGTTTTCTTTTTCAACTATTGATATCTTATCTTTCATATTTGATATGGCAATACTTATGCTTATTTCAATGTCTAGTGCCTATGAGATAGAGAAATTTCAAACTGCCTACTTTTCGGAAGCAGCTGGAAGAAATTAGGCGTTACATTATACTAGGCAACATTGTAATGATAGCATGACTCTAAAGAGTCACCAGAACCTTCGGCCTCCAACAAACCTTAGCCCATCAATCCCGAGCTCGGGAGGTTACACCACTTGGCAGTACACGGTAATTCTCACTATTTACAATACTCATCTCGGCAATCTCACCCACATGGCAGTACTTTGCAATTCTCCCCACTTATAATACTCACTCAAGATAATCTCTCGCCATCTGGCAATACTTGAAAATTTTCGCCACTTACAGTATTCACCTCGGTAATCGCTTGTAAGTTAGCAGTGTTCGACGATTCTTGCCACTTGTAATACTCGCACGATAATATTTTATCATCGATATCATGGAGACTTGGTATTCATCGGGCAATTATAAAAGATTTTGACAATGATATCACTGCAGCATGTTCCATCACTTCTAGTTACATATATATATATATATATATATATATATATATATATATATATATATATATATATATATATATATATATATATATATCTTCTGCTTCAGCAATTCTACCTCAAAACTTTTGTCTCATGATAGTATGAGGCAATAAATGAAGTTCTGAGACTCATTGGGTGATCACTATCGGACGCAACAATAGACCACCGCTCTTTGCATACTAGCACCTAGCGTTAAGGAAATTTGCCATAAAAAGCTCCTTGCTACCTGGTACTACATCAGCAATAACAAGGTCTTATGAAGACTCGTCATTACTGGGCTCCAATGTAGAATGCAAGATCATACCATGGCGAAACAATTTGCTTAATAGTAGGCATATACCTAGCATTATATACAACCATGGTGATCTCCATCACTTACTAGGCCATTACCAAACCCTAGTAGTCGGAAAATAAAAAATGCTACACCATATAATGCATTGCAAATATCAAGGTGCTATCTTGTAGGGTATTAATGGTCGACTGCTATGAACTTATTAAGTTTCAAGCAGTTGAGTACCCAGTATAAAGATGACTAGCTGTATAGGCAACATAATAAGTCTAGAAAATATGCCTAAAGAATCAGCACTCCTTGACCAATTTAGATAATTATTTTGAATTTGTAAATTCATCTTTTCCACTAACATCTTTTTCTATGCCTAAAATTCCTAGGTTAAATTCTAAACATAAAAACTAGTGGAGATACATATAAGTTAATGGTACAAAGTAGTATTTGGCTTAACGCTCATGAAAGTACTCAGCAATTCTAAAGATGAGTTATTATCGTATCACTTAAAAACTCAAAAAAGCAAACAACAGATTCGATAGAAGAAAGCAATGATCAATCATCAAGCACCAATTTTTCCATTCATTCTAATGAACAAGTATAAGACAATTGCTCATTATAATTTAAAAACGAGTACAATTGCTCTAAGACTCTTTGCTCAGATGAGGATTTGCTCTTTGGGCTTGCAGTACTTGCCTAATCAATATGGATTGACCCACATCTGGAAGCTAAGCACTCAAAGCAAGTGTCCTTTCATTCTATACCATTGGAGCTCATGTAAAGCACTTGAAATTGCAAGAGCCCTTAGGCTCCCACTATTGATACTTAGGCAAGGCATTCGAGAAACTTCTAGTCCCTAGAAGTATCCACTATAAGAGCCGATGATTACAGATCAATGCTTCTTAGAAGATGAACAATCACAAGGTCATTGACCTGAAGTATCTTGTTTCCAATAAGCGTCACTCTGTTGAGTTTGTTGTTACCATTAAAAAAATGAGAAATAATTGAGGGTCAAGAAACTTATAATAAATCTTTCAGAAAACCCACCCAATGAGGAGCTTGTCAAGCACTTCTTTCTAAGGTAAGAGTTGATATCCACACATCAGTATAATCCCCACCCTCGGAGATGGACGGAAATGGCTCTCATAGCTATTTGACGCAAGACCAAAGTCTCTCTCCATGGTGATATATAGAGCTCCTATCATCACTAAATAAAGCTTCCATAGGAGATTTGGACGTGCAGGAAGCAACAAAATAGCCTTGACAGTTCGTCTTCCGATCAGATATAGAAAATTCAAAATTGAATACATAGAAAATCTTGACAATCCATATAAGGTGTATGGATTCTAGAGTGAAGCTTAAAACAAATTTTGTGTACCAATTACTAGATCTTCCACAACCATCACCATAATGTACTTGTACTTACCAACACAATGTTTAATAAGGCTTTTTAATGACTTGGAATGGATCAAACTACAACTTGACTCATTTTGATCACAACTTAGGAAAAATATTTTAAGAGCTCATTGGAATAAGTACATGAGTGGTTGTTGGTTCATAAATTAACCATTTTAGACCCGCATAAAAAATGCCTACTAAATAAGGATCAACAAAACTTACAAGACCCAAGTAATTCAAGAATCCTTAACCGATCTATTGTGGTGATGCCATTGGCTAAGTGAATGGAAGGTTATTTTTCAATTTCATCTCTCCTTGAAAGAGCATCAGCTGCTTTGTTCTCAAGTTCCATCTTATACTCTACCATATAGTCGAAACCAGTAAGCTTGTGAAGCCAAGAATATTGAGACTCTTGCCTGAACCTTTGTTCCAGCAAAAACTTAATACTGTGCTGAACAGTCCTTATGATAAATCCCCTTCCTAGTAAATATTGTCTCTATTTTGTAACTGCTAACAAGATGGCCATCATTTCCTTTATGTAATGCAGATAAGGATAAGGATCTCGCCTTCAAGCCCTAGCTGACATAGGCCACCGAATGCCCCTTCTGCATAATCATAGCCTCAATGCCCACTCTTGATGCATTACTCCCTTAGATCAACTCCTCTTCAAAATTGGACGTTCTTAGGACTGGTAGAGACATAAGAGCAAGCTTTAGTCTTCAAATGTTTTCCTTGAAGTTTCAGTCCATGGAAAAAGTCCCTTCTTAAGCATTAAGTTGAGAGGTGCAGTTATTCCACCATATCTCTTTATAAATTTTTTGTAATGTCCAGTTAAGTCCAGAAATCCCCTCATAGTTTTAGGTGTTTTTAGTAATGGCCAGCTAGCAATTGACTTCAACTTCTTCTTGTCTATAGCAATGCCATTTTCAGTTATAACATGGCCCAAATAGTCAATCTCTGCACACCCAAACCTGCATTTAAACTCCTTAGCATAGAGTTTATTTTGTTGCAGTACCTGCAATTCTATCTTGAGGTGATTCAAACAACTATAAATATGAGAAGGGGCATCTAAGATTATCCTCTTCATCTTCTTAACCTCCTCATTATTTTTCTCTACATACTTCTATGATCAAGAGAAAAGAGATAGGTTGAGAAATCATCTTGATTCCACTATGAAATATATGTTAGAATGTCTACCTACCCTTTAGGACCTAGGTCTGAGATCTTTTTTTAGACAAAAGTCGTTATATCTTTGTATACGCACTCTACTTGTTTTATTTTTCTTTATTATCTAACATATTACTTGTAGATTATTCGAGATCAGAAGTTTTCATGCAAAACTAACTTAGCTTGAGACGCGATTATGAGCCCAATTTCTATTTGGTATTTGACTTTGGTTTGGTCATTTTAGCTTGATCAAAATTGACATCAATATGATCATCATATTGTTGAGGTTGCATTGGATATGTTAAATTTTAGTTTTAGTTCTTAATGGATTTGGATTACATGAATTTAGGGAATCCGAATATTCTTTGGATTTTTTTGTTCGAAAACTATAAAGCCAAAATAAAAAGTATGCAACCATGATATTCAAAATTTCTATTTAGAATATAAATTTTAAAAATAATTTTCGGAAATTTTCATATTCTCTTCGCTAACTATTTACGCACCTAATATATTTTTTCAAATCCAATCAAAATTGCACAATGCAGCCTTAATTATCTTCTGGACTTATCTAGATTAAAAATTCCTATATGACAAACTAAAGACTCTTAAAAAGTTTGTACTTTTCTTCGACTTTCCTAGAATTTAGGAAAGAACTTCAACTTTCTTTCTCCCTAAATTTCACATGCCAAACATGCAATGTAAGAAAGGAGAACAAGAAGTAGATGGTAATTGGTCTTTGCATGCCGACCAATCTTAGGATAATGTTCCAGAGGTAGATTCCACAAATAAGAGACTTTGATTTTAGAGAGTTAAGAAGTCCAATAATCATTCCCCAAAATTTTATAACACTATTTGATGAATCAGTTGAATGCGATCACTACTCCACTTATATACACATAGTTCTTCCTTCAAACTTTAAAAAAAAAATATTGAAATCAAGCTGAAAATTACTTTTGTAGAAAAGAATGCATGGGTTTCTTTCTAGAGGAGAAAATATATTCAGCATAAAGCCGATAATATGACATCAAAATATTACATAATATATATATATATATATATATATATATATATATATATATATATATATATATATATATATATATATATATATATATATATATATATATATATAAAATACAGCAGACTATGTACTAGATTTGTCAACAAGTCAAAATCAATAACTGATTTATTTATTGTATATAAATATTCTTGTCATATAAGGGATGCCGAGAGCGAAAGGTCTGGCAAAAATCTCAGCAACAGTATCCCACAGAATAGGCACAAAGGTTTTGAACTTTCTTGTAAAGCAACTAATTCGCTCTCACAATTTACATTTAAAGGTGACTTGAGATAGTAAAGAATGACAAAGGTGGCAGGTTGATAGCCTTCCTCTCAAGGCACATGCATAATCAAATTGGCGAGGTTATAGAGGCAAGCTACATCGAAGCTGCACACTGCTTTGGGTCGTGTTTTTCTATGGACCCATTCTAATGCTTACTACCTTGGGAACTAGCAAATCTTTCTTATTCAAAAAACACTAAAGCAAAGTATTAAGCTGCAGCTTTCCTCTTCTACTTATTCACATATCAATAGATCCTGCATAATCAGGTGAATATATATATATATATATATATATATATATATATATATATATATATATATATATATATATATATATATATATATATATATATATATATGAGCAAAAAGTAAAAAATTGCTTTGCAAATTTGGTGAGACTAAATGAATTTTTTTGGCCTGCGCACTATGCATCATAGAATAATCTTAGTCAATATATCCCAAATGAATACATATTTGACATTGTATATTGACAATTTGTAACAAAAAATAAGCCAAAGTACCATTCATGACATATTCATTAGAGAGGATTTGGAATGAATTCAAGTTAAAGAACATTGTGGAAAGGAAGTTTATATGCAATATTGTATAGATCCAGCAATTTCAATTAAAAATTTAACAAGGATATCATTCAATCCAGAAAAACTTGTGTAGGATAAAGTTGTAGAGAATTAAATATTTTTTCCGAAGATAATTTAATCAGCTCAATAGAGATCGAATCCAAAAGTTATGATGGTTTTACTTAAGTACTACATAGTGGGTTTAGTAGTGATCCATGGAGAGCCTACCGGTAAACTCACTAGTAACTCACCGTGCCGAACTCAACAGAGAGCTAGTAAGAAGTGGAACCACCAGTGATTCAAGGTCAATAAAAATGAATTTGATTTGAATTTTGATGTTTAGAGTGATTTTAAGTTCCAAAAGCCCTAACTATAAAATCAACTTTAGGGAATAATTTTTAGAGACGTTTAAAGAATTTTGGAAGGACTTTGGTGGCATTATGGAGGCTTTGAAGATTCAAGTTTAAGAGGAGATTTTTGTGAAAATCTTTTTGATGATTTGTGAAGAACATTGTTTTAGAGATCGATGTCTACATCATTGTCTTTATTGCTAAATATCCTCCATCTCGTTCTTATGGTAACCTTGGGATGTTTAGTTTTTCTTTTGATTCTTAAAATTAATGTGTATTATAAGTGAAGTTCATCTCTTTTAGTGGTTAAGATTAGATTTATAATTTGTCGATATTGATTATCTCATAAAGATAGATTCTTAGTTCATTAATAGCAACTGTAACTGTCTAGTAATTTTAAAAATATAACACACCTAATTAGTTAACACCCAGAATTAGTATATTCCATATTAATAATGGTATGATATGGAATGTATTGTCTATATTATAATACTACATCTGTTTCTTGAATTGATCATGCCAAATTATTGTTACTAGAGCCGATCAATAACCGATCAGATTTTCAATGGACAGAAGTTGAATTCTATAAATCCAAATAACATTCTATCTTCGGAGTTTTATTCTTTTAATATTGCTGATTTTTGAAAATTTTATCAGAAATTTCTGATAAAATTCAAAAATTGGCAAAGATACTGAATACCAAATAGTAGGGGTGGGAATGGATAAGACTAAGGATCAGTCCCTAGCCGTCCTAATCAAAATTTTAAACTAAAAAAATAATATTTTTTTTAACTCAAAAATTTGAATAGAGCAGACCAAGACTGGCCTTTGGACTCACCCATTTTTATCCCTACTAATTACTAATAGTTAAATTGTTGTATTTTATATCTTTCATACTAAATATTTTAAATATATTGTAAATCTTCCACCATTTCTCTCATCCATATTTATTTTTTTAGACAAAAGAAAAGAAAAAAAAGAGAAGTGTGGAGCCCCAGGCATGGGCCCGCGTGCAGGATTTCCTGCGCGCATGAGACCTACGCGTAGGATCTTGCGCGCAGGATCTTCCGCGTGCAGAGTGGCCCACGCGCATCCCCACGCCCTTTAGTTTTCAGAACATGCTTCGGTTATGTGGATTTGGCCCGAATTTTAAGGGAACAGTTACCCCCAAACTCAGTATTTCTGTTACATGAATTTGGTCAAGATCTTATCCGAACGGTTATCCCTCGATATATAAAAAAGAGGGCAGAGTCTAGCTTCAAAGGGAGATTTTTTCCAAAAGAAGGCAGAGTTTCTAAGGCGGAGAAATTCTAATAGAAGAGAGTCCCAAACGAAGAGAAACAGGGTGACGGGAAAATCCCAAGAGCGGAGTTCCCTCTTCTTCTCCGTAGAAATCAACCGATGTGGTTTTCAGATCGTTAACAGAGTGCAGAAGTAAGGCTCCACCGCTGCGGGAACCTACAAATTAAAAGAAAAATTAAAATCAATCTTTCTCCATTCTTGTAATCTTGAATTTTATTTTGTATTATTTTATTGCTGCAATTTAAAAGTAAATTGGCAATGTAAGGAAATTTTCAATTTTCGGGCATACAAGAATTGACAACCACAGTGTGAGTTCCGGCGGCGTAATCCGATCGTTAAATTTCTTTGGCTTGAGCCTAGGCGTCATTGTCGGGTAAAGGCTATAAAAAAAAGTAAAAAAGTGAGGCGTCATCGCCCACTAAGACTGATAAGGCGTCATTGCTGGTTAAAAAAAATATATGAGGCGTCATCGCCTATAATAAAAAACAAAACGTCATTGTCTGTCAAAAAAACAAGAGCAAGGCATCATTACCCACTAAAACTGATAAGACATCATCGCCTCTAAAAAAATATGAGGCGTCATCGCCTATAATAAAAGACAAGACGTTATCGTCTATCGAAAAATAAAAAAGTAAGGCGTCATCACCCACTAAGACTAATAAGGTATCATCGTTTTTAAAAAATATATGAGGTATCATAACTCATAATAAAAGATAAGACATCATCGTCTGTAAAAAAAAGTGAGGCGTTATCGCCTACTAAGACTTACAAGGCATCATCGTCGGTCAAAAAAAATATGAGGCATCATCGCCCATAATAAAAAACAAGACGTCATCGTCTGTCAAAAAAATCGCAAGGGGCCACCCACGCGAAGGGATGTCCACCCGCACGATGCTCAGCATGGAGAGGAGTAAAAAAAAGGGGGTCACCCGCACGCTGGCCCGCTGCCCACCCGTGTGCAAGTGCCCAACACGCAAAATAATAATAATAATAAAACTAAATAATAAATAATAAACAATAATAACAAATATATATAATAAAATAAAAAATAATAATAATAAATAAAAATAAGAAAATTATTATGGTCAAAACATCAACCTCAAATATTATTTACAAATTCAAATACATCCGAAGAAGAGAAATATGTTTTATCACGGAACAATTATCTTCGATATCAGGAAATATATCCAGAATACACATCAATTAAAGATAAATCCAATCAAATCTTCTCTGGTGAGAATTTAAAGCTCATGGTGTATGATGATATTCTCACTGTTTGTGTAACAGAAAATGTGTCAAGCTTAAAATTAAGTTGAACCCAATGGATTCGAGATCATCAAAAAATACTCATAAATTTTGAAACCCGCATTGGTTATGAGGCTCAAGCAGTTAGATGTGAGGTTCAGCCTAGTATAAATCAGATCATACATAAGCCTCAGCCCAATCATGACCAAATCAGATGAGAGACTAAGTCTATATGAACCGAAGTAGACATAGGGTTCAACCTTACATAAATCACTCGGTACATGATTCTCATATCCTGCAATTCGAGAAATTTAGAACGGCTCACCCAAGGGGTAGGGCCGATGTTTCAAGAAGGCTTTTAGTTTCGCACGACCCACCCAGGGGATAGGGTATGGCACCATATTTCAAGATGGCTCATATTTATTACAAAACCAACATGCAATGTTCGATCAGACTCAGCTTCAAAATGTAATTCTAAAGAAGCTCCCATGCATAAGGAAAGTGAACAAAATCCTCTAGAGCAATACTAGATTCGGTTCTACCATATAAGGCTATGTCCATTATCCAAGTAACGGCCAATATGGCGAACTGCAGCAATATCTGGATATGTTTAAAAAAATAGACACCTCTCCTTCCAGTATCTGAAGATACTTCAGCCGGATACGAGCTAAGCAAATCACCAAAAAAAAGAGATTGATTCTTCCCTCCGCATCAAGAATTGATTTAACTGGGGGTTGTGAATGAGATCTATAAAGTTTCCAAGGCATCCCCATTTCCTTATATCATTGTGAGGCTTGCAGCTTGGCAATTAACCAAGCCAACAGAGCTTTATTCCGAGATAAACATCAATTCAGAAGATGATGTGTAACTCAAGTGATCCAAGTTTCACAAAAGAGCTCTTCAGCCTCAATACGTAGTTCAAAATGACACACATATTTCAACCTCCATGCGAGACTTGTCATGGCACTCGCATGTCTACGATGTGATTTGAGGTTTGTCATGACATCGCATATCTCACTCCACAGGAGGCTCAACTTGGTATTTATGTGTTCAAATCATCACTTGGGCTCATTTTCGCGGTTGCATCCATTTTGCAACCAAGGCTAAAAGCACAAGCCTTATATTCAAAATCATGCAGTCTCTAAGACACATGAAAGAGGCTTTCTCTTTGAAACTCTCTCTAAATCGAAGTTATGTGACGATAACGTCAGGTTTGAGCCCACTGAAAAGCTAAAGTTTTATGTTGGGCTCACGACTGTCGTGTCTGCATCATAGAAATGATGCTCACATTTATTTTAAAACTATTGTGGAAATACGAACGGAATCCACAATGAAACTCTTGATGCTTCGATTACCTAAGTGGGAGCATGATTCTCTCCTGTCGCCTCAAACTCATCAAAGTTGAGGGTCAAATAGTTTGATACTTAAATCACTCAAAACTCAGCTTCAACCAGCTCAAGAAAGATAAAGGCTTACCAAACAACTATCAAATCAATGGTCATTTATGTCCTGCATCATAGGAACATCATGCGGACTTATTGATATTGGTCGCACTTATCTACCACTACTTGGTAATATTAACCAGCGCATCAAAATCCCTGCTCAATGGGTCGATCAAATAAAACTCATTCTCTTTGGAAGGGTTCGACCATATGTAACCTTATTC
Source organism: Dracaena cambodiana (assembly GCA_036321105.1). Classification (NCBI taxonomy): domain Eukaryota; kingdom Viridiplantae; phylum Streptophyta; class Magnoliopsida; order Asparagales; family Asparagaceae; genus Dracaena; species Dracaena cambodiana. Next base: position 11,301,227 of record JAYEPQ010000005.1, read on the forward strand.
AATGATACTAAAGATGAAAACGAAGAAGCCCCTAAATTTTATCATTACAAATCAAAATCATTTCGAATGATAGAGAAAATGAGGTATGATTTCATCTAAATGCCAAGTTTAAATTTGGGCGCGCAACAATGCTCATGCCCGTAGAGGCGCGGCGTGCATGCCTGCGTCTGCAAGACCGCTGTGTGCATCTATGGAGCGCGCCTGTAAAGCGCTGTATGTGTGCCCGTGCCCGTGCAACCCTGCGCCTAGGGAGTACTGCACATAGAAAATAGCATTGAGACCGACTTCGCTCCTTCATGTTTGAAAGGAAAGAATTAGATTACCATCACAAAACCAGCAGGGGGTTGCGATATGTCACGACACCTGATACTCCAGTTATAAATGATGGGATCTGTCAAAACATAGAAAACTCTGACGGGGACTCAGACATCAGTCTGGGGATAGTATCCAATGGGCTGGCTATGAATATGATGTGTTTCAGCCAAACTTTAGACAAAAATGATGAGCTAACTCTTCCTCAAGATGAAGCGTTAGTCAAACATTTTGATGCCAAATGGAGCATACACTTTGAACAGCGCAAACCGCCTATCGAAGACAAGGTGGTTCAAGTGAACATGGGCAATGAAACCAACCCCAAACCCATAAGATCCTAAAGTTTCTTTGCATCGGAAAATATTAAGCCAGTTGCAAAATCAGTAAAGCAACATCAAAGAAGACTCTGTCCAGAGCTAATAGAGTCGACCAAGGATGAAGTTAAGAAACTTATACAATTAAGCTTCATAAAAAAAAACAATACCCTAAATGGGTAGCAAATACAGTTCATGTTCCCAAGAAGAATAGAAAGATCTGAATTTGTATTAACATTCGAGATCTAAATGTGGCTTGCTCCAAAGATGAATTTTCGCTTCCAATAATGGATGTCATGATCGATAAGACCCGTAGATTCGAAAGGATGTCTTTCATGGATGAGTTCTTTTGGTACAATCAAATCTAGATATATCCCGAAGATAAGAAGCATATGAAGTACTCAAATAAGCGCATGATGGAGCCTGCGATGCTCACCAACCGGGACCCAAATTAGGAGACTGGATAAAAAAAGAATGTGCTTCTACTGGCTAACGATGATGCCAATCAATGGAAAATTCCTAAAGAAATATTATTCTTAAGCGAATAAAGTCATCTGACCTTTTTTTATAACCAGCAAATGAAGAAATGTTGGCTCGCCGATAAGGTGTCGCTTAGCTCCCCAACTAGAGTATCCGACGAAAGCAATCCCACAACTCTATGACTAAGAATAGAGAAAACTTTTGACATGTATGCCCACACGAAGTCCTCGCTAACTCTATCATGCTGGAGGTAAAAGTATGAATTGAAATTGCAACACCGTTAAGGTAACGGGAAGAGGATAAAATTCTCGCCCACCCTATCATACTGGGGGTAAAAGCATGAATTGTCCAACACCGTCAAGGTAATGGGAAGAGAATAAATTTCTCGCCAATCCTATCATGCTGGAGGTAAAAGCATGAATTGCCCAACACCGTCAAGGTAACGGGAAGAGGATAAATTTCTTGCCAACCCCATCACGCTGGGATAAAAGTATGAATTGCCCAATACCATCAAGGTAACGGGAAGAGATCCAGTTTCTCACAAACCCATCATGCTGAGGATTAAAAGTATGAACTGTCCAAACCTGCTAAAGCAAAGGGAAGAGGAAAAGTTTGGCATATAAATCCAAATAAAATTCTCGACAACTTACCATGCTGAGAGAAATAGTATGGCTAGCCCAACTCAAACGGTAATTGGTAAGGGCAAATCAAATCCATTGATAGCTGAAGATTTACTAAAAATCCCATAACAAATCTATCACAACAGTATCCTTATCTGAATATTAGGATACATCACTGTCCAAAACTGCTAAAGTAAAGAGAAGAGGGAACATTTGGCATTCAAGCCCAAACAAAATTCTCGATAACTTACCATACTGAGAGGAATAGTATGGCTAGCCTAATCCAAACGGTAGTTGGTAAAGCCTAATCAAACCCGTTGATAGCTGAGGGTTTGTTAAAAATCCTAATGAGATCAAATTTTCTGTTACGTTAAGATTTTACCTCTGATAGTAAGACTTTTCTCATCACTTTTAATGGCAGGACTAGTGACTCTCCAAAATATTTGTCATGTTAGAATCATACCTCTGACACCAAAGTAATAAATCGAATCATTTTTCTCCATGAGATCAAGTCCAATTAAATCTCTCGTCACGTTAAGATTTCACCCTTGACAGTAAGATTTTTCTCGTCATTTTTCTCCAACAGAACAAGTGACTCTCCAAAAATATTTGTCAAGTTAAAATCATATATCTGACATCAGAATACAAAATCAAATCAATTTTCTTTATGAGATCAAATCTGATCAAATCTCCTGCCATGTTAAGTTTTCACCTCTGACAGAAAAAAAACTCATACTTCATCAAATCCAATATTATAATCGCTGATAAACTTGTTTTTGACATTGTCAAGTTAAAAAAATTACCTTTGACGAAAAACATCTTCCTATCAAGTTAACAGTTACCTCTGATAGTTAAATTCCAAGACTAAATACATTAGCCGTTACCTCTATTTAGTCAGCTCATTCCTATCATGACCAGATCCTTGAATAGGTCGAGTTTTGAGGCAGGTTTAATGATACCTCCGTCCTCACTCAAATCTTGTTATACTAGATGTCACTGAACGGGTAGATTAATCATGTTAAACCCTACCTCTATTTAATTGGCTCATTACTATCAAGTCCTGTACTTCTGAATAGAATGAACCATAAGATATGTTTAATGACACCTCTGTCTTTTCCTAATCCATCATACTAGATGTCACTGAACAGTTAGAATTCTAATGAGCACGTTAACATCATACATCTGCTTGTCATCTAATGAGCACGTTAATATTATACCTCTGCTTATCATCTAATGAGCACGTTAACATCATGCCTCTACTTGTCATCTAATGAGTACGTTAACATCATACATCATACCTCTGCTTGTCATTTAATGAGAATATTAACATCATACCTCTACTTGTAATCTAATGAGCACGTTAACATCATACATGTACTTGTCATCTAATGAGTACGTTAACATCATATCTCTATTTGTCATCTAATGAGCACATTAACATCATACCTCTACTTATCATCTATAGAGCACGTTAACATTATACCTCAACTCATCTTTCATTAGACACGTTAACAAATTACCTCTGTCTATCAAATTCATCACTAGTTGTCTGTCATGCTCTCTGAACAGATATCAAAAAAAAATTTTGCATGCAGACAACAAATTTTCTGAAGTAAAACTACAAGTAAAAGTCTGGCTGGGCTGCATAAGTACAATAGCCAGTATTAAGAAAATTCACTAGAAACAATCTCTGATACATCGAAAAGGTTCAACAGTATACCTCCTATAACAAAATAGCTGGTAAATAGCGATTTCAGAAGATGGTTCACAATATACCACAAAAAAATAGCGCCACACAATGAAAACTACAGAACCAAAATTAAAAAAAAAAGTCCAAAATATTTCAAAATTCGTTACAAATCAATGACGAAATTTTAAAAACTTTGGAGGGGGTTATGTAGACAAAAAAAAGATGAGTGTGGAGCCCCAGGCATCGGCTCGCGTGTAGGATTTCCTGCGCACAGAAGAGTTCGCGCGTGCAGGATTTCCTGTGCACAGGAACTCTTGCGCACAGGAGAGTCCCTGCGCGCAGGAACACCTGTGCGCATGAGACCTGCGCGCAAGATTTTGCGACTAGGATCTTGCGTGTAGGCTCTTCCGAGCACAGAGTGGCCCACACATATACCCGCGCCCTTCAGTTTTCAGAATGTGTTTCGGTTACATGGATTTGGTCTAGATTTTAAGGGAACAGTTACCCACGATCTCGGTATTTCTATTTCTTAGATTTGGCCCAGATCTTATCCGAACAGTTACCCCTTGATATATAAAAAAGAGGGAAGAGTCCAGCTTCAAAGGGGGATTTTTTCCAGAAGAAGACAGAGTTTTCAGGGCGGAGAAATTTTCAGAGAGGAGAATCCCAAACGAAGAGAAATAGGGTGACAGGAAAATTCCAAAAGCGGAGTTCCCTCTCCTTCTCCGGAGAAATCAACCGACGCGACGTTCAGATCGTCAACGAAGTGCAAAAGTAAGGCTCCACTGCTGTCAAAACTCACAAATTAAAAGGAAAATTGAAATCAATCTTTCCCCATTCTTATAATCTTGAAATTCTTTATAATTTTCTTTTTATTACTGTAATTCAAAAGTAAATTGGAAACGTAAGGAAATTTTCAATTTTCGGGCATATAATTTTCTGTATTAATTTGGTAATTTTTGAGAATGTTATATGGAATTGTAATCGGTAAATAATTAATAAAATCAATTAAAAAAAATTAACTAATTAACCCACCATTTTTTCCTTTCTTTAGCTTTGGCGGTGATGTGTCACCACTCACAATGTTACAATTAAGGAGATGGTATGGCTAATGGAGGTTAATGGGATGCTTTGGTGTTAAAACATACATGTTAAAACTAAGCATCCTTGATTAATCTTGTCATTCATCCACAATCAAGAAAAATCCACTCATTCTCTTCACATTAGCCCATTACCAAGCCAAGGCTATAGAGAAATGGGAGTTCAGTCGAGGAAATTATTTTAGCAGAGTTGGAGAATATTTGTAAGTATTTTGCTTCTCATACTCGTTTTCATAATTTCTCATAGTCGTTTTCATTAATGTCTATTGACTGATTCACTATTATATTGCATGCACATATGACACCTTAAAAACCAAACTAAGATTAATTACAACCGAGCATATGTAATTATTACCATACTATATTAATGTATAGCATAATATTTACATGAACATATGGTATGATCATGTACATGTAAATATTTGAGGAAACATATGATATATCTGGTACATTTAGTCTTAATAACTATGTAAAACTTATCTAAATATGCTATATGCACGTGTACAAGAATAGTGACATAAGACAATGTTTTGAAGTTGAGTTCCTATTAGCTTGTTTAAAGACTATCTGGTATATGTAATAATTACTAAGGAACATGTATACATGTAAAATTCACTAATAGTACATATAAATATTTTTGTAAGGTCTAATAAAACATTAAGATAGCTTACAGACTAGCTTACCTTATGATCTTTCACATTGCATTAAACTAAAATAAAAGTGAATTACATTGTCACTGCAGCAAATATTTGATTGAGAATTAGATTACTGTTAGTATCTGGATTGTTTTTACGGTTAGGGTCACTCCATATTAGACCTAGAACTGGTAATGTCTGTATGTGTATACTATTAAATAATTGAAGATATATAAAGCTAATGTAAACATCGACCGATACAGGATACACTACTTAAGTTTAGCACTATCATACATACATGATTAACTTGATACATGACAATTTTCTATAATATATGTAATACATGACACATGATATGCAATGACATGAAACTTAACATGGTTAACCACAAGCAAGGTACGTGATAAATATGATATATCGGATAGGTGACATATCATGAATAAGGAAACTATATAGTTTATGGGGAAATTTGTACATAGTCCATACCGATATAGTTATTCCATGGTTCTTGAACTTGATACTGGACATATTCCCGATTATTACTTTGGTATGCTATAAGGTCTCGACAAGTTATGTATAATAGAGTATGAGATTATGAGAAAACTAAATGATGGACTACTGCCTTTATTATAAGAGGTGATAAAGGTTGTGCAGCTATATCTAGAGTCCAAATATATGACATTTTCAAATTTTATGGCAACTCCATAGTTCATCTAATGACACTCACTTCGGTGGTAAAATCCAGTGCTCACTTCTGGCTCTCCTCGGAGCTAAAATCTAGTATCCAATCATGTAACTCTCTTTGAATGAAAAATTGAGTCCATATACATGACTTTCCAAAGCCCCTGATGCCTGACCTTTCCAAAGTCTCGATTTAGGACACAACACTTCAACTTTGCATGCATCCCATCTATTAATTAATTCAAACTCATAAACATTTGATAAAGACTTGAACTATATGTTAAATGGTTATTGTACATGTCAATTATACGTTTATTTGTTATTTATATATTTTTTTGGACTATCGCTTGTATCATGTCATCACGATCAACATTGACATATCATATTCACATACGTTTATTCTGAATACTATGATAGTATGATTTGCTTTCTTCTTTATATATTACTTGCTAAGTTTAATCCTCTATATTCCAAACCAAGATCTCGAAGCCGAGAAAGGAGAGTTTGTTACGAAAGTGGATCCATATTTTCCTAAGATGGCAGAGCAGGGACGATGGGCCACCAAAAAATAGATCTTTGTAAAGTTGTTTATATATTTTTGTTTAGCCATTGCTTTACTCTTTTGTCCTCTTAGATTTTTTGATGTACATGTTCAGGTGGTGTGCCTTATTCTATAATCAACTCTTTTATATAAATAATGATCATTTTGCTTATAGATATTATTTATTTATCTAAATATAATAATAGTTATGGTTATATCAAGACCCTATGCTTGTGAGATAGAAAGTTTTGAACTATATATTTTTTGAAAGTAGCTGAAATCAGGACATTAGCGGTTGTAAAAGCTAAAGTTCAAAGTTTAGCTGTACGAACCGTTTTTTTCTTGAGGGGTCTTCCATTTAAAAATTGTGTTTCTCTGTATTTATCTATGAATTTCATATTAGCTTGAATTGCGTTAATCTTGCTTTTACAATTGCTATCAGAGCAGGTTAGTTCTTTTAAAATTAAATCAATTGGTTGATTTCAATGGATATTCCTAGAGAGGATCAATCCACCAATAGGTCACTTTTACTAGAAGTGCATAACTGAAAAGCTAAGATGCAAGTGTTTATTTTGTCCTTTGGTATGAAACCTTGGGCATCAGTTTTTAACAACTGGAAACTTCCTATAGGTAAAGATAAGAAATTGAAACTTAAAAAGGATTGGACAACTATAGAATATGATCTTGCTCAATAGAACTCCAAAGTTTTTTCTGCTATTTTCAGATGAGTGAAGTTAATTGAATTTATACATATTAATACTTAAGAGTGCAAAAGAAGTTTAGTATATTCTTAGGCCTACACATAAGGGTACAAATGTTGTTATGGTTTCCAAACTTCAAAAACGAACAAAGGAATTTTGAATTTTAACTCTAGATGATCATGGGATGTTTGAAGTGAAAATTTGAATTACATAGTTTCTTCTTCTAGTTTGAGAGAAAAATGTTTGATTCTAAGATTCTTACCTGATAGATTCCAGCCAAAAGTGATTGTTATTGAGAAGAGTAAAAGTATCGATAGACTGAAACAAGATGAATTGGATGGAAATTTATAGATGTGTGAGGTAAATAATCATAAGAGGAAAGTCCAAGAGCATAGCTTTGAACATTAAATATGTGAATTATGACATAAACACTACTTCTAAGATTGATTATGAGATTGTTGCTAATTTTGTGAAATGTTGTAAAAAATAAAATAGCATTTAAAGAAATTTTTTTCTAGTAATGCAACTCATTAAGCATGAAAAGAAAAAAGTATATCTAAGAATAATTCACATGCTAATAAATTGGAGTTTAAAAATGAAAAAAAAATTGAATGAAAAATCAAGCGGATTGAAAAAAAGTGTTGATTAAAATGAGTTTACAATGCTTTGAATGTGTTGATTATTGTCGTTATGCTCACAAATGTGCTAATTGAAAAAAGAAAAAGGAAAAAGTCATGCAAGCCACAAGATAATTATGATGATTCTGACATTGAAAGATCAAATGATGAATTGGAATGATTTTATTGCTTTTACTATTTTTATTTTCTCTGTTGATTCTTCTTCTAAAACTGTTTCAGAAAATCTAGGTATTGATGAAGATGGATGTGATTCGAATAAGAATATGGATATCTATGATTCATATAATAAGTTATTTAAGGTGTTGCTAATATTGAAGAAACAAAATGTGAAATTAAGAAGATCATATCTTTGATGGAGAAACTAGAAGATACATATTTGAAATTTGCTTTGGAAGCATAGAAGAACATGGAGCTTGAAGTCAACAAATTAAATTTCATTATCATTATCGCTTGCTTGGAGTTTGACAAGAAATTGACAACTGTAGTAGATTTTATTCTCAAAATTTCAGAGATCTCAAAGACTCTAATACTAAATTGGAGAACTGTGTAAGCATGCTCAAGAGTGATTTGTATATATTTAAATTGTCACTTCAACATATGATTGGAGAAATTACCTAAATACCACTAAAAATTTTTGGGGACTTCACCCCAGAATCCCCAAGCAAGAGGGCGCTGCCCCCCTGCCACCTCCCTTTCGCCAACATTCTGCGAAGTTGGATTCATGTGTTGGGGTTAGTGTACAGTCTTCAAACTTGACAAAACTAAATAATCTCCCACTTTTAGATTGAACACATCCTCATATTTCTTCTCATTAATATGATGAAAAAATATATCTCTAGTAGCACACCCTGAAGCTTCAAGCTTATAGGCCAGCTGAAGCTGTGCAATACTTCAGTTTATCAACAGTAACTATCTTGGTTAATCTATTAGCTAGATTTTCCTTTCCTCGAATCTTCTCAAGTAACAACTCCTCATCTTTTAAAAGATCACGAATGAAATGATACTTCTTTCAAATATGTTTTGTTCTCGAATGAAATATTGGATTTTTAGAGAGATGAATAGAACTCTGACTATTGCTGTATAACGTGCTAATCTCTTGCTCTCTCCCAATTTGATCAAGAAATCTTGCAACCAAATAATCTCTTTGCTAGTCTCTGTTATTGCCTCGTACTCAGCCTCTATAATAGAGAGCAACAGTCTGTTGTAATTGAGAGATCCAACTAATAGCAGTGCCACCCAATGTGTAGATATAATCCTAGTACTCTTACTATTATCAATATTACTAGCCAAATAAAAATCAGCTTAACCTTGCAGTAGAAAATTTCATCCTCTAAAACACAAGCTAATACCTGTGATACCCCATAAATATTGAATGATCCATTTGACGACCGTAAATATTGAATGATCCATTTGACGACCTTCCAATTCTGCTTTCTTGGATTACTCATATACTTGCTCACAACTCTCTGGTCTGGTGCACACCATAACATATATAAGACTGCCAACAGTAGAAGCATTTGGTGTCATGTCCATGTAAGCATGCTCTGCCTCAATAGTAGGTGATTGTTCTTTAGATAGCCGAAAGTAACTAGTTAAAGGTGTGTTGACTAGCATAACATCCAGCCTATGACAAAGTTAATATGACAGCCACTCTGTCCTTGATATCTGCATGCCAAGAGTTGGTTTGTAGGTCCTAGATCTTTCATTTTAAACTTGCTAGGCAATTGTTTTTACAACTTATTCACTTTTTGAGCACAAAAACCTATTATAAACATATCATCAATATAAAGCAGTAAAATAATAAAGATATTGTCATATCTCTTGACATAGCAACAATGGTCTATATGACATTTTTGAAACTTATATCTCATGCATAAACCCGTTAAATTTCTTGTACCACTATCTTCGGACCTATTTTAAAACATATAGGCTCTTTCGCAACTTGCAAAGAAACTCATTGTTGCCCTGAGATACAAAATCTTGAGATTGTTTTATGTAAATATCTTCTTTAAGATTACTATGAAAGAAAGTTGTCTTCACATCCATTTGCTCCAATAGCAAATTCTCAATAGCAAATATGTATAAAACTAACCTGATGATAGTTAGTTTCACAAATAAAGAAAAAAAAAAATAAGTATAATCAATACCTTTATTCTGTTGAAAGCCCTTCACCAGTAATTTGGCCTTATAACGGTTACTGCTATTAACCTCTTGCTTCACCCTGTAAACCCACTTTTATGTAGTTTCCTTTTCCCTCTATTAGCTTGGTCAATTCCTATGTATTGTTTACTATTATGGAATCAATTTCATCTTTCATTTTCAGCTCCCACTTATTTGCATGATCACTCTATATAGCCTCATAATAGCATTATAGTTCATACTATCTGACAGTAAAAGATAGTGTAAAGCAGGTGAATATCTACTCGGGGTCTTGTGCTACCTAGTTGACTTCCTCAATATAGTATCTGATGTACTTGGGCCCTCCCGTGTTACCTCTTGATTATTTTAATTGGACTTGCAAAATAAGAATTTAAGATGTTATCCAATTCAACATAATCAGAGTCTTTAAACATGTCTTTGTACATGACCTGTTTATTAAATATGACATCCTTTCTATGAATTATTTTTTAATTCTGCTCATCTTAGAATCAATATCCAAAATCGTCAACACCATATCAAATAAATGTACATTTAATATATTTAGCATCTGACTTGGTTCTAATAGTTGGATCAATGTGAAAGTATAAAATACAACAAAAAACTTTTAGAAAAGATAATTTAGCAATTCCAGTCCAAACCTCTTCTGGTATACCTCTGCTCATAGGAATAGACGGTCCTTGATTTATAAAGATTGTTGTAGCGTTGCTTGCATCAATCCAAAATCTCTTTGGCAGTTCAGCATATAATCTCATGCACTAACACGTTCATTGAGAGTCATGTTCATGCATTCAGCCATACTATTCTGTTGTGGTGTTCCCTTTATTGTCTTTTCTATGCATATTCTACTCACAACACAACCACCATTATCAGATCATAAGCATTTGATTTTCAATCATGTTTCATTCTCCATCAAACCTTTCTATTTTCTGAAAATACCAAATGCATCAGATTTATACTTTAAGAAATAAATACATACGTTACTTGTCGAGTTATTGATAAAGGTTATGTAGTAAGAAAAGTCTCTTAAAGATATCACAAGAGCTGGTCTCCATAACTCACTATGCATCATCTCTAATATTTACTTCTTCAAGATCCTACCAATCTTTGAAAAGCTCACTCTTTTCTATTCTCTGAAAATATAGTTCTCACATAGATCAATGTCGACTCTCTTGAGACCTGGCAATGTACCTTTTGTAACAAGTTCATCCTCTTCTTACTTATATAACCATCCTATTATACTGCAGTTCTGTATTTGTCCTTACACCAACAAGTGTAATCATATCATGACTACTTGTCGTCATATAAAGTGCTCGTTTTCTTTCCTTGAGACACAATCATGGCTCCTTTTGTGATTCTCCAAAGACCATCCATGAAAAATATTGTATATCCTTCACAACCTAGCTGCCTTACATAAATCAAATGCCTCTTCAAACTGGAAATGTGCCTCACTCTCTATAGCAACCAGACATGTCCAATTGGTGTCTTAATCCAAATATTTCCTTTCCCTATAGTCTTTAAATGTTCGTCATCAACTAGATATACCTTTCTAAAATCACCACAAATATATTCTCTATGATTTCATGACTAGGGCAAAGTGAAACGATATTCTAGAGATAAAAATTTTAGATTCTATTAGACTGTTCACGCTTAAGATAAGTGTTATTTATTTCTTCGGTGATATTCATTGATTCTTTGTCTTCACCTTTCTCTAGCTTCTTCTTAGGTGCTCGACAATCAACTCTAAGATGTTCATAATGACCATAATTCCAGTACGCATTGCTCTTGTCTTTGAACTTATATTTGCCATGATTTGTTGGCTGCTTTGGTACTGACCTGCCTCTACTCTTAGTGTTCAAAATTGATCCTGATATTAGACCAAATTCCCTTCTAATAATTTCTTTGCTCAAAATGAAATATCTGATATCATTGAACTTCAGCGTTTTCTTCCCTACCGAACTGCTCACCAAGGTGACAATATCATTCCAACTATCAAGCAAAGAAGATAAAAGAATTAATGTCCTTACTTCATCATTGAAATTAATAAAAATAGAACTCAACTGAGTTGTAACAGTAGTAAACTCATTAAGGTGATTTGCTAAAGAGGCACCTTCTGCTATTCTCAAATTAAATAAGCGATGCATAAGACGTACCTTATTCATCGCATATGGTTTTTCATACTTGTTGGCCAAACCCTCCATGAAGGAGGCCATAGTCGTCTCCTACGTAATATTGAATGCAATGTTGCATGACAGTGATAGACATATCATACATAATACTTTTCTGTCCAACACGTTCTAGTCTACCTCAAACATGTCCTTTGGCATCTCTCCCATCAGGAGTTAGTACAGATATTTCTCATATAGGTAATGTTAATCTGCATCTTCCAAAATCCAAAATCTGAGAATTTCTCGATCCTCATCTTCCCATCTTCATAGTCTTGCTCCCACTCGAACCTAATGCTTTGATACTAATTGTAGAGATTATTATAGATTTGAGTAGTAATCACAGAAGAAAAAAGAATAATAGACCACATGAACACAAAGATTTATGTAGTTCATTCCAAATTGGTTTACGTTCACAGCCGCCAGAGATTTTCTTGGCTATTTCAGAATAGGGTTACAAATACATAATGAGAATATTTATATAGTTGGGCTGCAATACACTATCATATAAAATTATCTAAATACCCCTCCCAAAAAAAAATTATAGTAGCTTCGCCCCCAACTTGCGAGCAAGGGGGCACGACCACCCCATCACCTCCTGCCATCTTACCGCAAAGTTGGATTCACAGGTTAAAATTAGTGTACAGTAGTACTTCATGCTCCATAAAACTTAACAATATGAGGGTCTATAAGCAACTCTCTATAAAAGACACTTGGGATATACCTTTCCTTCAGATATAATTCTAACTTAATAACTAGAATTAGCCAATTTTGATTTTGGCAGTAGGTGTTGGAAATTTATAAGTCCTCTTCCCAAAATACATAATTCCTACTCTCTTATTTCTGCTATCAGATAAGTCTTCTAGTCATATTTGAATATGAACCTAAATCAATATACATAGTAAGGAAAAAAAGTATGTTCTATTATTTCAAATCAGATTCTGAGTCTAATAAGAACATATTAGGTTTGGGTTTTCAAGTGAAACCAAAATTTCTCAAGTGTATAAACTTTTTGTGGGCTTCTTTAGTTATGTCAGGATTATGTTGGATCCATCGAGAATCACATATTTTTCCTTCCTTACTCTTAAAACTCAAACCAAAAACTATATGATACTACTCATGTTTTACTTTTTTTTTTAGGATTAATTGCAGTAAAACCATCTGTACTATAGAGATAATATAACTTATTACCTATTTAGTTTAAAATTCTCATTTTAGTCCCTAAACTCCTAACATTGTCGGTCAACCGGTTGCTATTTCTTACCCTTGTTTAACTTAAATGACACATTTTTTTATAAAATACCCAAATTACCTCCTTTGGTATGTTTTGAGTGAGTTATTAGTAAGAGAGATGAGAATAATTTGGAAATTTCATAAAATATGCGTAGTTTAAGTTAAATAGGGATGTGAATAGCAAATGATTGAATAACGAATTTAGGAGTTCATAGACTAAATTAAGATTTTTAAAGTTAAAAGGTAATAAATTATATTACCATATGCTATAGGGTCTCATTGCAATTAATCTTTATTTATAAGATAGATAGTTTTGAAAATGTAGAATCACGCTTATGTCAAATACGAAATCATAAATGCCGACATGGGCATATTAGCTCCCTCATGGTATTTAAGTGCATGCATAAAATACGAGGGTATATCAGCAAAAAGAAAACGAGGCTCGCAGATTGCACGATTTGTGATTTATGAGGGTAGCTTGAGGCAATTTAGCCCTCTTTCTTGAAAGGAGTTTCCGAAAGAGAACACCACTCTTCCTGGTGAGCCCATTAGCTAATGAGAGAGGTGGGCTCACTGGCAAACTCCCTCTTGAAAGTTATGGTATTTTTGCGTAATTCTTCACGAACAATTTCATTTTTCAACTTCTTAGCAATTTCCCGTGTGGGTACATAGCAAGTGTTGAGTGTAAAAGCGGTCAGCCAATAAATTATTGGGGTATTTACTGGTTTGCCCCTCAATCTGTATATATTATGATTTTGCCCCCAACATCTTCATATTTAGAATTTTACCTCCCAAATCTCATAAGTTACAACAATTTTGCCCCTTCTCTAACACAGTTAAATATTTAACCATTTTACCCCTCTTTTCCTTTTCTATTTTCCTCATTTCTTCTTCTTCTCTCTTCCTCCTCTCTTCTCCTTTTCTTCATTATTTCTCCTCTCTTCTTTCTTCTCTCTTCTTTCAGTATTTAACTGTATTAGAAAAGAGAGGAGAAGAGAGGAGGAAGAGAGGAGAAAGAAGAGAGGAGAAATAATGAAGAAAGGAAAAGAGAGGAGGAAGAGAGAAGAAGAAAAGATGAGGAAAATAAAAGAGAAAAAGAGGGGTAAAATGGTCAAATATTTAACTGTGTTAGGGAAAGTTAGAGAGGCGGCAAAATTGTTGTAACTTATGAGATTTGGGGGGCAAAATTCTTAATATGAAGATTTGGGGGGCAAAATCATAATATATAAAGATGTGAGGGACAAACCAGTAAATACCCCTAAATTATTTATAGGTGTCGCCTCCCTCTAAACTCCCTGGCGTCGCCCTCTTCAGCGAATCCGAACCATTTCCATCGCCATAAAAAGCTCAAAGAAGTCCTTTCTCCTTTCTAGGGTGTCTAATATCCATTCAATTTCCCCCAATTCTAATTCTCCCACCCCCCGCCCCAAAACCCTAACCCGTGATGCTCTGTCCCTTAGAGCCGAGAAGATGAGAGAGCTGCTCCAGAATCTATCCGGGGGACCCCTCGCGATTCCGCCGGGTCCGAACGTGCCGCCGGCCACCGCCGCCGGCGGCGGCGGCGGCGGCGGCGGTTCGGGGTTCTTGTGGTGGCTGCTGGACTGCCACAGCCTCCTCTTCAATCTCGCCCTGATCGTCCCATCGACGATTTTTGTTGCGTACTTGGCGTCGCAGGCGAGGAGCAGCTTCGCCAAGCTCACCTATGGGAGATCGTATATTATGATCGCGTACTACGTTCTTTTGTGGGTGGTTAGCTTCCTCAATCTCTTGTGGTGCTTTCTTCAGGTATGCGAGAATATTTCCTTCTGCCTTTTGTCTGTGGATTTGGTTTGATTCAGTTGGTATGTTCAAGTCTGCTGTTGATTTCCTTCTTTTATTTAGTGCATTTAATGATGTATTTAAACTTAATTGTCGTATTATTTTGTTATTTCGGGATAAAAAAATATTGTTTTTTTTTTTTAATTTAATTAGCGTCTTAACTGTTTGTATGAGAGTATGGAAATTGTGGTTTAGAAAAGGAAACAGAAGGGGATTTACTATTTGATGTTGGTGAGACTTGGTAGTGGAAATTAGAGGAATCTGAAATAGGAAACCTTCCAGTATTTGTGAAGTGATAAATAAAACCATCACATTTTGCTTACCAAGATAGGAAATCAGTAATCTACCTCCATTAGGAGAAATTAAGACCTAGAGTGAGCAGTTGACCCTTATCTTTCTAAGAACTTTTGAGATGTTTCTGGACCTGCATTTCCTTCATGCTTTCCTTTTTTTAATATTCTATTTTTTCCCCTCTAGGGGGTACAACAAATAGAAATAATACAGACAGGACGGCTTTCATGTTCATTTTTTAGGCATATATGGATATCCAACACCTACCATTCTAAAATATTAATATTTTAAAACTATTTAACTATGTATAAACAGTTGATGTCGTTGCATGCTGAAGTTTACTTGGTATTATACTATGTAATGTCGTGGTTAATCAAAGATCAGACTGCTGTTATTTATGTGTTCTTTCTATTACTTTGTATAAAAGAAGGCTAAAGTTTTCTCTCTCCAACATTTGAATGTAATTAGTATTGTCCGAATAGTATCTGTAATTCCTTATTGATCTGCATCTACTTATACAGTTTTAGCAAATAATCCATTATTGAGAAACACATCCATATTCTTATTCATATCTGCTAATGAAACCAAATACAAATATGGTAACTTCTCTTTGTTTAGACCTTGTTTTAGCCCCATATTTTCTTGTAGGAATGGGTTCGATCTAACGGGTCTGATCCATAGTCTTTTTCTTTTTTTTGGGAGGGGGTTGTAGTTGGACATAGTATATGGATGACTAAGGGATTATAGATGGATATGTTTGTTTTTCTTAACAAATAAAATTATAAGAAGAGTTGAAGAAGAAATGCTTGTGCAGAGTGATCCTTTTCTTCTAAAGATGATTTGAAGTCATTGAGGTGATCTTGAGCCATTCTTCAACATGGGTTTTATTTCATTATGATATTTTCGTTACTTGGTTATGGAATGAATGCATTGGCTTTAATACCCCTTCTCGGGTCATTCATATCACCTTAATGCAATCAGAAGAACCCATGGTAATACATTTGCCGATCGAAGACACTTATGCTTGAGTGGATAAGTCTATAGAAGGGTGTCGGCTATCCACCACATTTAGCTTTGCGAGGCCGACATTCAGGCTCTCTTTCATTTTTCCTTTTCAATTAAGTTCTTACCTTTGACCAAGTATTTATTATCTATTTTAGATTCTATTGCTTGATTAACATGATATCTTTTCTTATAATAAATAGGAATCCACTATGATACAAATCGTAATGATTACCGGCAAAAGTGAACAAAAATATTAATATTTGTTTTGAAATCAAGGTTTTAAATATTAAACTATTGATATATATCGCATGTATAATTTCAAATCATGTACAATTTCAAATTTTAGGTTTCCAACACCATATATTGTATAACATTGGTTTGATAATATTACGATATGCCTTTAGTAACGATTTTTATATCATAAATATTCAGCCGATACTGGTTCCAATAATTTATATCTTATATTAGAAAATCTGCTGAAGAAGGGAGAATTATTCCAGGTAGAATAAACAAAAATAGTGATGGATAGCAGTGGGTGGTTAAGACATCTTATCATTAGAGATAGTGAACGTGGATTTTTTAATTATTTTTTCACTTTTTGTACATATTTCCAGTCATTTTTGTTTTGGTAGATGGTGACGGAGTTCTTAGAGCCGATCTTCCTTTTAGAGGGTATAATTTAAGTCTAGTATTATACACTTAGATGTACCTATTGAGTTTTATGGCGATAAACTCAATAGAGAGCTTTAGCAATCCTTATTCTTGTAGAAAGATGCTACATATGTTTAATTAGGTTAAATTGCAAATTAGATTGTTTTACTTTGAAATTGGATGGTGTCTTACATTGTAGTCCAAGGGGTTGGTTTACTTTTGAATATACTTTATTTGCTTTACTTTTCTTATTTAAATAGTTGGCATGGTGCTAGAATCTTGTTCACAGAGATGTTTTTGCTAGTAGTAAACCATATTTGGTTGCTCATGTAGAGTTTTGAGCATTCTAAAAAATCTAGTGATCCAACAATAAGATGAGAACAAGTCTACTACAATGTTATCAGTGTTCTAAAGTCCAGATTACTTGGACAAGTGCTCGGGCTCGTTCAGAAAACGAGTCGAGTTGTGAGAAATTGGTCAAAAATTCGGATAGAATGAATACTCGGTCAATTCGGCCGAGTATTCGTCCAAGTTCTGATTTTTAAACTTGACCTATAAAAACTCTTTTATCTGCTTTTTTAGCAATTTTTTTGTTCTTTATATAAATCTGCAATCTTTTTTTATTTATAACATAATTATTTTTTTTAAAATTATATGAGCTATAGAAGGGGTGAAATGTTTAATTTTCTTTCCAAATTAGAAAATCTTTTTTTGCTGATTTTTATCTGCAATATTTTTTATTATTCCAAATATTTTTATCTGCTATATTTTTTTGCAATCCGAATTAGAAAATTATATGATATGTATAGAGATAAGATGGAGATGAAATCATTTTTTCATAAAAAATTACAAATTTGGTTACTTGATAAATATTAACAGGACACAAAAATTACAACAAAAGTGCAATGAAATTATAGTAAATTACAATCAATGTTGAAAATAACGCATTATGAAACCCGTTATATTGCGTTACGTAACCTAACGGAACCTCAACGCTACGTAATAACTGGAAATAACTCAGTGCACCGTAATAATACGTTTTTTACGTTATATTACATAACGTTACGTAAAATTACGTTATGCTACGTTATTTACAATTATTTTTTTAGTAATTTATATATTGTTGTTGATTATTATTTTGATTATTAGCAAATTGCTGTAATTTTTTTACTTAATTAGTTGTTGGCTTGTTTGATTGCTTGTGAAATTACTAATTTAAGTTTATTTCCTTATTCACTTGTTGTATTTCTCATTCGGTTGCTGAAAATTACTCATTGATTCTGTTGAATTTTTAACTGAACTGAAATAAACAATTATAAATAAGATAAATTGAACATTACAAAATATAAATTACAGCAATGATTATAACTAGAATTGAAATAAAAAATTTGAATCTTGCTTTCTTGTTTAAATGATAAATGGAATTACGATTGCAGACTTGATATAATTTATGAAGATATGTGAAAAAAAACTTAATATAACATTTGAATAGATTATGTATAACAAAATGGTTTTATATTCTTTTTTGATATTTTAAATTTATTTTTTAATTTATAAAAATTATTTTATATTGTTTCATATTTATTTTTATTAAATAAATAGGAAATTGCATAACCTACGTTAAGCGTTACGCTATATGCAACATAACCTAACAAAGGCAAAACGTTACGTTACCGATATCGCTATTTTAAACATTGATTACAATTATATAACTATTTTCACAGTAAATTATAGTAAATTATAGAAAATTACAGTATTATTGCTTTCCACATGAAAAATGATAAATTAGAGCTTCAAATTTCTAAATACTTTATCAGTTGCTAATTCATTACTTAGTTGCTAAGATATGATATAATAAGTAAATACCTCTAAGATGATATTGGAAAGGTATGAAATTTATTTTATAATATTTTTAATATTTTGATTTTCAGTATTGAAATTAAATATTTTTTTATAACAATTTTAGTATATATATATATTGAAATACTGATATTCCAAGTTCTGAACGAGTTCTCGCGGAGGTCTCCAAGTACTCCTTACTCGCTATCAGACTGAGCGAATAACTAAACTGAGTTTTAGAATTCTGCATATTTCTTTGGTATCTCTTGCTGCTTTTGTTTCATTGTGGGGGATTTGACATAGGGGACCAGAAAAATCTTTCTTGACTTTTTTAATCATTCTAGGTATTCATGAACGAGTGATGATTCATGGTTCTTACTCAAAGAATCTTTTGTTTAGCATACAATTTTTTATTGAATATCATCATGATTTCAGAAGGAACATGAGGTTTTTTTTAATAGACTCATATGGTCTTAACAAGAGAATTTTGATCAATAAGAAAGAAAATAAATAATAAAATAACACTACCCAAAATAGAATTCCAAATTAAATGTGATTTGAAAGGATTCAAGCAAATTGTAGAGGTGAAACATATGTCCAAAAGATTTATTCATTACTACCACATAAATCACTATATTACATAAGCAACCATATATGCCTTAGCGAGAGTTGTAAAATTAGTATGCTTATTACATTAATCAAAGGATATGCCTAAAAAGTATAAAGAAGATAAAGCAACTATTTTAAAATTTTTTTAGTCTTCTTGCCATCAATCGTTACAACACAGATAGTGAGTGTTTGTTGCTCCTCTTGTAGCACTTGCAACACTCTCCAAATTTCTTATATTCTTCTGGCAGAGCAAATGTATTCTTTTGCCTTTGCAAGATCTTTTCTTCAACATTTCGTAGAGGTTCAACGCTCTATGGCATATTTGAATTTTATTTTTTAATTGCTCCATTTTGACAACTATTGTAGAAATTCTATTTATAACAAGCATAGTCATACATGCCATTACTAAATATTTTGGTTTGAATTTGATGAATATACTTATCGAGCCTCCTTTATAGTGTGATAAAAGAATCTTGTCGTGTTATAAATTGGATGGCAAGCATAGTTCTTATAGTTTTTCATATTAATATTTGCAATTAAATACTCATGCTTATTTAATGTAAAATTGACTGGTCCTGGTTATCTTACAAGGCAAACAAAATATCCCCAAATTACTTGTTTGAATAAATATCTGCATAATCAACTTACCTAAAAAGTTTTATATTTATGCCAATAAACTTGAAACATCCGTATACTAAGTTGTCAAATAAGTTGCATCAATGTTTAAAATAGCAGTAACAGTAACGTAACATTTTGCCTCTATTAGGTTATGTCGCATATAACGTAATGCATAACTAAGGTTATACAATTTCTTATTTATTTAACAAAAATAAATATAAAATTATATAAAATAATTTTTATAAATTGAAAAATAAATATAAAATATTTAAAAAAAGAATATAAAACCATTTTGTAATACATAATCTATTATAATTTTATATTAAGTTTTACAATAATTTTCGCATTTATCTTCATAAATTATATTAAATTTACAATTGTAATTCCAGTTATCATCTAAACAAGAAAACAAGATTATAATCTTTTTATTTCAATTCCAGTTATTATCATTGTTGTAATTTATATTTTGTAATGTATAATTTATTTTATTTATAATTGTTTATTTTAGTTCAGTTAAAAATTCGATAACATCAACAAATATGATATTTCAGCAACCAAAGAGGAATTACAAACAATCGTAAATTAACAAGTTTAGCAATTCCACAAGCAATTAAACATGCTAACAAGTAATCATGTAAGAAAATTACAACAATTCGCTAATAATCAAAATAATAATCAACAATAATATAGAAATTGCTAAAAAAATTGTAAATAACGTAACGTAACATAACAAAATTTAACGTAACATTACGTAATATAACGTAAAATAATATAAAAAACGTACTATTATGGTGCACTGTGCTATTTTCAGTTATTACGTAGCGCTGGTGTTCTGTTAGGTTTCTTAACGCAATAAAACAGGTTTCATAATGCGTTATTTTCAACATTGAGTTGCATTAAGAAAACCTAAGTTTTTATGCATTGACTCACAAATGTTATACGAGGATCCAAATGGAAGACCCAAGTCTACACGAGACCATTAAATAAGTCCTAGAAATGAAGACCTAGGCCTATCAAGGCTACTTTCCCCAATGAAAGCCAACAAAATGGCACAATAAAACAAGCCTACCATTGTTAAAGCGTGCCCCTCTCATTTAGGAAGGAAAATTGAAGTGAAAGGCTTTCCAAGGAAGTGTTGGAATTGACTCCAATGATTCCATTTGTAATGAACATTAATGATTACTAAAGACTCGTGAATCATCACATGTGTGGTGCACTTAACATACGGTTTCCAGAAGTTTTGGTGGAATGCGCTTTCTTTTCATTGTATAGGGGCACATAGAAAGTTTATAGTGTTCTTGTTTTATTTGATTGTACTATCATTTTGATAAACTCAAGAACTTCTGCTTAGGGGTGAATGCATGGGGTAAGCATCTTTCCAAGCTTGCTTTACTAGTTATTTAGCCTTTAGCCCTCTTGCTAAAATTGTTAGTGTGTAATCTATCTCATTTGCCTTTAAGATGGTAAGTGGGTAAGGGTATTGTTCGTCTGATATAAATTTAGACTTAACGTGGCTAATTTGATGACTCATTACATGGATGTCATGATCTCTTGACATAGAATATGGAATATTTTCAATTAAGTTGGTTGTGCAAAGTCTATTTGTTCATAAAAACAATGTGCTTTGGGAATATTTTTGTTCGCACGACAAGGTTGTTAGGAGTCAGGTAGTCTTTCATTACATAGACATGAGTGCTCAACTGCAAAAAGTAGTATGAAGAACTAGCAAGAGTTGTGCATGTCTTTCAATTCGTGGCACACGATGAGATTCTTCTATCACTCTTATAAATGCTTTTATAAATGAAGGCTTAACAGGTGACTTAACATATTCAAATTAAAGAAATTTAGTAATAGCAATATGGTCATAATTGTTATAAACATGTTCTTTACAATTATTGCTAAAATGGAGCAAATAAAAAATAAATTTAGAAGCAGAGTAGAGTGCTTAATCTCTTTTGAGAAATATTGGAGCAACTGCCTATGCAAATTCATACTGTTGTATAGTATGTATAGAATTTGGAGATGAGACAAGTGCTACAGGATGAACAATAGGCACATTGTGTAGGCTCAATCTCCAAATCCTATATGAATACATTCTTTTACATAGGCAGAATCTCTTGCTCTAATATTTCTCAATGATCGAAAATGCTAAAAGGAATTAAAAAGCTAATTTGTTTATCTTCTTTCTACTTGTTATGGTTTATCCTTCGACTTATTACTATTTCAAAAAATAATTAATATAGTTAATATAATACTTTTAATGCTCAAGTAAAGACATATATAGTTGTATATATATATTGCAGTGGTTTATGTTAAACAAATAAATCTATAGGATTCGTATAATTACTCCAATGTATCCTGTATAAGCGGATACCTCTTTTTTAACGTAAGAGCCTTATTCATAGAGGGGAATCTAGTTGGACCTAGACTAGTGCTCCTTGTATTGGGCGCAACTCATCTCTTTCCTCAAGGAGCTAGTTACTTTATCTCAAGCATTCTAACATTCTCGCAAGAAAAAGATCTTATTAATGTCATTCTACTTGAAGAGATTATTAGCAACTGATTTATTTACAGCAAGGTCCAACAATATAATTTAAGTGGCATAGTACCCTTACCCATACATGCATGCAATCCCTTGTCTTAGGTCAGGCTAAATGGGCTTTTGAAGAGACTACTAGGACATCAGGTTGTTTATATTGAGTGTTGGTGGCATAAGGATTTATGAAGACATTCACACATGCTTTATGGAGGATTTCTTATGAACTTAATGTCACTTCCAGCTTTGTCCACCTCCTTTACTTCCTCCGGTGCTTCTTGTTAAAATTGCATCAAATTTAGAATCTCAAGAGCAAGTAGATAGTTCTTCCTCATTAGCTTCATTCCCTCGTTAATTTAACAGTTTCCTTCCTCTAAATGCTCTATCCCCACATGGTGCCTCTAGATTACTCATGAAATTCAATGCACACTAATTAACCCAACTTCTCTTTGGCTGTTGCTTCTTAGTATTTTCTAATTAAGTGATCACATATAACAAGATCTGAGGGAGGAGAGAGTTAACTCAAGATAAAGAGGAGAAATGCATCAATTGTGGGCTCCAACGTCCCTCTAGCTTTTGGGCTAGCCCCTTTCATCTCATGAACAAGTTTCTAAATCATCTCTTCCTAGCTATACTGTACATGTTGAAATTTGGTGCTATATTGTGGAACCATGGTCGGGCTCGAAGCTAAAACCCTTGAATGGTTGTTCATCAATAGACCCTTTTGCTTTGGTATTCTATGTTGTGTCAAGGATAGATGTCAAACCATACTTGGTTTCCTCCTTCAATAGTGGGAAGGAGAGGCTTAGGAAATGAAATAGAATAACTTGTTTTATAGTTGGATTTTATTTTTCTTTTTCTCTAAAGAGTTTTTATGGAGTTTCCAATTTCCACAGTTTCATACTAGTAGGTGACACTTCATATTCAATCTCCATTTAGATGTGAGAATGTTTAGATGATGATGTTGGTGATAATCTAGTTAAGAAATCTAACCAAGATGGCACTCTAAGGCTGCATTTGAGCCTTCATCTCATGCATACCTCACTAAAATCACCCAGTTTTGTAAACCAGTGGAGAGTTGGAAACAAGATGTAGCAGCACTGAAACAACACTATCATGAATGTGTACTATCTAATAGACATGGAGAGTTGTGGGCCCCCACATACTAAGGGCTTGGTATTTGAATATGATTAATTTAGTATTCAAGCTCAAGCAAGTAGTTATACCATACATATTGTATTTTTTTTTTCCATTCCTTCAAACCTGGATTCTGGAGAAAGATTTATGCACAGCGAAAGCTTATAACGTTCCTGTGTAGAAACCATAGAAAAAAGCACATTTGCATTGTGTTCGTTTCCTTCTTTCAGCCATCCTGCAAAAGCATAAAATTTGCTGCCAACTCATTGGAGAAAACACTTTGTATCCAAGTGATGAATATATGTAAATAAACCCATCTAAATCTGTTGTTTCAGTGGCAGGAGTGTTGGTGCAAATGATAGAATACACAATTTAGCTGACAGGAGTGTTGGTGCAAATGGAAATTATCTCGAGAAAGTAGAGAAGTCGAAACTCAAAACTTGCTCCAAGCAATGTTTCGAATAGATACGAAATCAATCCTAAACTTAGCATGATCTGAGTTAACAGTGCTAGTGAGTCTGCTTGGCTGAAATGGGTCGGATTTATGCAAACTAGCAGCGTACCATCCCTTCTAACTCTTTAATCTTCATTATTAATTGGGATTGCTCACTTGATGAAAAATTGCGCTCTTGCAACTTGAAGGGAGTAGTTAAGATGTGGTCAACCCATGAGGAGTAATTAGTATAGGAGTGTTCCCCTTGCAATCAGGAGAGTGGCAAGGGTGGGATCCATGGCTTGATGAGCTAGCAGGTGGGTGCATTTATTTTCTCCTACTAGTGAAGAGAGTTCAACTCAAATAGAGGTTGATATGGGGGTGAGGGGCCATGCTTGTACGAGCTTGAGGGATGAGTCTTTCTGTAGTGAACACTCACGTGGGATGTTTGTCTCCTGCATTGGGTGCTTCATTCTAAGTAGTGGAACATCAATCAAGGGAATAAAGTCCACCTACTAGCATAACAAGCACAAGGGAAAATCCTGCAGTGGGTGTGGGGGCGACAAAGAAGGGAGAAATATCTGATTTGGTAATGGACATAAGGCCCATAATGTGGTGAACGGGGTTGGCCAAACTTGTTGTTTGGTTCAAATTGCTAGAGAGATAGGGTTGTTTTTAAGATGGTGGCAAGATTTTAGGTGCTATTGCTGTTTTGAGTGGAAAAAGTCCTTTTTTTTCTTAGATGTGATGAGGGTGGTAGTGACTGAGTTGAGGAAGAGATGCATTTAGGGATAGATGATAGATCATTTTCTTTGATATAAAAAATGATGCGAATCGAAAGTGATTTAGACTCTTATGCCAAAAATGATGTTGGACGGAAGTGGATTAGGGTTTTTTCAGATTTCACGGATTTGGGAATGAACTATAATTTTGAGAGAGGAGATAATAAGCTAATGTAAACTAATCTAATCATTAAACTAAGTTATAGACCACATGATATTTCCTTCAGTAACTTCAATCAAATCTTTCACTACCTTTATTAATCAACTTTAGTTTTTATATAGGCAACTACAAATAAGAGTTCCGCAAAGTAACCAATGTGGGATTAAATATAACGATAAAATCTCAAATCAATCTAACAAGATATAACAAATCGTATAGATCTTGACCTATTCTGGCCGTTGATGACGTCATCGGTTTATGAACTTTGTAGTATATTGAAATTTACGAATGCCTTAAACTAGTTATTTACATCTATTTACACAATGTTTGGTAATATTTCTCCAGGTAGCTATGTTATATGGCTGTTTGGTGGTATCTTATTCTTTTTTGTAGTTTGTGACAATAAGATGCTCTAGCAGTAAATATTCTTGTGTATAATAGTTAGAGTAGAATGTTTACAAATTAAGACTCCAAAACCACCTGAACCTGGGAACTACACCACAACCAAAACATGGTTAGTACTATGATAGTCAAAAACCATCTACTACAAAAAACTGCAGGATTAAAAGACCTATCAACCACCATAAGACAAAAAAATACCCACTAAAGAGCAAAACCACTGAATGAAGAACCTACAGTTAAACTACCAGCTGAAGCATCACCTCCCAATTTCTCAGTTTGCTGGCTACGACATATCTTCAGTTGCTGTAAGGAATGTAGAAGAAGTTGAACGATTGCTAATGTATCTTTTCTGACCATTTGTTATAAGACACTAGGAATCTTTTTAGGAACTAGTAAATTTCTTAAGATGCAAAAGGATTTACCTACAAGTGTCATCTATATGTTAATACTTTTTCTCTTATGTCATGACGCATGATGTATCACCTCCGAGTTATGCAGTAACCTTTCTTATTCTGGTTATTTAGGTTCTCAGTGGTTGCTATATTAGGAACTATGTCACTTTAGAGTCTTCATGGAGATAAAAAGTTGCAAAACCATAATTTTTATGCATGACATTTTTTGGAACTGCGGTTAGTCTTTATTGTGTCTTCAAATTTTCTTCCTGTTGGGCTGACTTCTTTGTTTTCCTTGCAGGCGATGCAATGCAACGTTGCTAAGCAATCATCTTGGAATATGCTGTCACTCTTTACAAATTCTGGAATGTTGTTTTTGGAAATCAGCCTAGTAGCCTTTTTACTTCAAGGGAATCATGCGACTGGGTCAGATGCTTTGACACGTACTTTTATCATCTCAGGAATCATAGTTGCTGGAGACATGCTACTAAAGGTATTCCTCTTGTTATTTAACCTACGAGAGATGAAGGTTCTTTCTTGCTTGTTAACTTGAGAATAGGGCTGTATCTTCTTTTATGCTTATGTTTGGAGTTTGGACCTCTTTGATGCTACTTAGGTCTGCATCAACTACATTTTGCAAGCTCAACTGTCTGGGCAGTTAGATTTGGTTATTTCTTAACTTGTGGTTTCATTACTTAAAACAACGTGTGGATGCTTACGAGTCTGTGGGCCAGAAACTCCTCTATAAGTTGCAACAGTAGGGGGGAACAAAATGCCTTTCAGTGCTAGAGTGTACTCATGGAAACACATTAACTTGGTAGAATTATCCCATTATAGGGGTTGGCAATTATATGAACAAGCAAAAATGAGAATAATGAGAATCCTAATGCATGCCAACTGGAAATGACCTGACAGCCTCAATGGGCATTTCCTAGTCGTGGATAAATAAGGCCCCCCAAGTTCATCAATAATATAATTTTTTTTTTTGGCTGTGTATTTAATTCCTAACAGTCCTCTATGCTGTCAGAGTGATAGAAACTACTTACACAACTAATAAGATAATTAGGATGCTATTTAAATCAGAATACTAACTTTTATCTGCAAAGAAGTTGCCAATAAAACTCTACTGAAAAATTAAATGAAATAAACGAGGGTAGCAAAATCTTTACGGACTGTTCACCAAATAAGCGCCATAGTGGATAGACAGAATGAACCTTTTGATTGCTGCTTTTGATATAAATATAGTGGCTCTCTTTTTTTTTCCGTTTGTAAGTGAAGTTTTACCTTGCTCCCTTTGAGAGAAAATTTTTTGTACTTACGAATGTCAGAATGTGACTAAATGTAAACTGAATGGTTTGGCGAGGGCATATGCTAGATACTGGGCTAAACATGGAAATGGTCAAATGTATATAGTCTCCCCAGAACTGTTTATGACCCAATTCTTTTCTACAGCACATTTAGATGCAAGCAACCATTATGGTGTACTATGTAATGTACTCTTTTGAGCAACTCATGATATCCATTAATTCAGTAATTAAATGGCTAGAGTTTCCCCTGTGATGGTTGTATTAACTAATATGATTCCAGTACAACGCCTTTCAGAATAGTCGTTAGAAATTAGACCATTTGTCCATCATAGTTATCATTGTCAAATGATTCCCACAGTAAAATGATATCTCTGGAGAACTTTTTTTTTTTGTTAATGATCCATTTTAAGAATCTGGCCAAAGTATTATGACTAGCTAGAAAGTATTAAATATTTGATATCACATTCATATCAGATTGGCTTGTTCATATTGGATTAGTGGACAGCGGACATTTATTGGGGATATGATCTCAATTTTTTGCGCTTTTATATCATTGCCAATTATTGCCGATCCTCCAAAATGATGTATTGGCTCATTTTATGTCGGCTGATATTAGGAACAGTGTCTGGCTGTTAACACCATTAACATCTGGTGTTAACACCAACTTCTCACCAACCACTGGTAAGTGGCAATCTTTCGGCTGGAGGCAATTCTTGCAATTATGGTGCTTGCAAATCTAGAAGTGGTTGACCACTACAGAAAAATAGCTTATTGTTCTCATAGTTCAAGATCATTCATCCAATAGTGAAAAAGAAACATGCGACTCCCTTAAACTAGAAGATTTTGGAAGAAAATGCAAGAAATAAGGTTTGAGTTTTATTGATTTTTTATGCACAAAATAATCAGGGTCTCTAGTTTGAAACAGAGTCCAAGCTACTAGAGTAAGAACAAGATCAATCACATTGGAATCACTCACAAGCTATCTCGGAATCTCATGTTTCTGAGAAGTGTTCCTTGTTTAGTCTGAACTCTGAGGTAGTTAACTTGATTCTTCTCACATAATATGTGATGCAGATTTAACTTCTTGAGTTGAACTTGAATGGTTAGGTTGGAGATGAAGTACATTAATCATAGCCTCATTTCTACATGATCAGTTTTACCGGTATTCATTATTAGTTTGCAGTTACCGTTCTGAGTCATGTTTGAGTAGTGATTTGCAGGATTTATGTGCTTTTATTTGTATTTTTTTCCAGCTTACAGGATGGATTTGTAATTGTTTAACTTATGAGGGTATTTGGCCATTAGAGTCAAAACCAGCAGTATTGTGGTTTTAGGGTTAGCGACTTGATGCTATGCTGATTTTATGAAAACTCTTATTGCTTGCAAGTGATTAATGTCTTCTCCAACTGAAATTATGTGATATGATATTGAGTGTGAAGTGTGAACTAATCTTGAAGGTGCCCTTAATCTTTTTTTTTTTTTTTTTAATTACAACCAAAGTCTTCATATTAATTTCTTACCAGATCCCTCAACTTCTACAGCTCATTATATCTTAACATATCTACCTAAATCCTATCCCTGAATTCTCACAACTGGCAAAGAATTGAATCATTCCTTATTGCTTTTTGTTAAATCTGTCCGTTATTAAGATATTATTTGCAGACCCTTCATATAGGCTGCTTCAACTTAGATTCTGACCTGCGAGGTTGAGAGTTGATGTCCATAAAAGCTCATAAAGCTCTTAGGATATAGAATGAAGTTGGGGAATAGATACGATTCGGCACTACACTTCCTGATGTTGGTTAATAAACATTCTCCATATTCATTAAATTGTTTAAGGAGATGACGCGTTTTTTTTTTTTTTCAAGGGCCTTCATTTCCACTTTCCTCCATTCGTTTGGGACTCCTGAAAGAATCTTAGACTTCGTGGTACTGAAATTGGCTGAAATAAAAACGATTTATGAATGTGATAATGAATAGTAAGAAATAAAAAGGAAAATTGGGTGAGCAGTAGTCTTCCCCTTTTCCAAAGCAAGAGGAGGATCAACGAGAGAATCATGTGAAGGATCAGAGGTGATGGAATCCCTATAGCTTTTCAGTCTAAGCCCGATGGAATCTCTCTTTTGTGCGTTCTAGTATTCGCCGACTTTCCAAATGGTCTTGATAGAAACACATGTGGTAAAGAACTCAAACAACTATAAACGTAAGTCGACAAGTCCCAAAGGGACTAGCCTCATAGTTGCTTTCACGTCATGTGAGGATTGGCGAGGGGACTAACCTCAAAGTTACTTTTGTTTTGTATCCTGTTAGAGATTGACAAGTGGGATTAGCCACAAAGTCAGTTCTGTGTTCTAAAAGGATTGGCAAGGTACTAGCCTCAAAGTCACCTGCGCATCCGGGGTTAGGGGACTAGCCTCTACAGATAAAGCAGATGGCATAGGGTCTTCTCTCTGGCATGAGCAAAATATCTGGATTAATAGACAACATAATAGGTTTTATGTGGAACTTGGAGAAGATGAACTTGCAGCATTGGGATGTTGAACTTGCAGCATTGGGATAGAATGCTCAGTGCTGGGCACATGCAGAGGCTGGCCCAGCACGGGCGCCACACTATTGTGATAATGATTACAACTTCTAGTTTAACTTTGAAGAAAAATATTCATTGATGTGGGAGAAGGTTATACCATGCTTTTAGATGAATTCATGAGAAGTTCCTAGAGGAAAAAGAATCAATAGGTAAGGAAATAGAAAAAGTATGTCACATTCAGAGGAGGTGTAGAAAATAAAGGTGTTTGAAGAAATGCCACAGAGAAGGAAGCATTGACAGCTGAAAATAGCTGAAGAATCGGGAGAAGGGGAAAAGCACTGTAGCAACTTGGGTTTAAGTTGTTCAAGTGGGTGGATATTCAGCAGACCCGATACCCACATCCATACTCGATTTGCAATAACCAACTTACCTTTCATCCAGACATGAAGCCAACAGAATTAACTGTCTCAACCATCGTATCTACTGGGTTGTTGTAAAGAGAGGGAAAATTGAGAGAGAACTTAATGTATAGAGGGAAAATTGAGAGAGAAATTAATGTATAAATAGAGATTGATCTATAGCATGAAGGCGTCAAATGAAATAAAGTTCCTCTCTCCTTCAAATTTCTCCCTCTTCAGTTCTTCTCTGTCTTCTTCTTCTTCTTCTCCTCCTTCTGCTGCTGTGTTTCTTCTTCTTCATGCCATTTACAGGTCCAAGATTCAATCCAACAATATGCTAGCGACAAGGAGTTCTGGCAATCAAGGTGGAGATGATCATGATAAAGGTATCAGAGCACGCGGTCTGATCTTGTACCAGTAATAGAGAATGCAAAATCATCAAGAGGCTCTCCAACTGAAGATATTGCTTCTTTGAAGGGAGTGGTGGTTCAGCATACGGAGGAAATGGGGAGCTCAAGATGCTGCTCAAGAAATTGGATGAAGGTGGAGCTAAAGACAAAGATGAGTTAAAAAATCTGATTCTTGATCTTCAACCTCGAGCAAGAGGAGAGGAGGTGAGTCCTCCTAATTTGTTCATGAAGGAAATAATGGGTTACATGCCAATCTTGATAGAAGTAAGCCACTGTTACCCACTCCACCATCATATATGTATGCTAAAATACTTCCAATTCAAATCATGGGTCTCAAGAAACATTAAAAATAGTGGAGGGAGTTCAATTTTCTCAACCAAGACCTGATTTCCCCATTTTCAAAGGAAAATAAGTTTGGAGTTGGCTGTACAGGGTTGAGCAATTGATGGAATTCTATGGTACCAACAGTGAAGCAAGAGTAAGAATGGGCCGGCCTATATCTTGATGATGCTCCGCTACAATGGTATAGATGGATGGTTTGACCAAGAGGAAGACCTCTGGAGTTGTTCGAATTTGAAAGGGTTTTTTTGGCAGTATATGATCATTCTAACACCCAAAGTTTTGTAGGAGAACTGACTAAATTGAAGCAAGATGGAAGCACCTATGAAGAATATATGATGGAGTTTATGAGATTATCTCATTATGTCCATGGTTTATCAGAAGAATTCTTAATAGAGTGCTTCATAAGTGGTTTCAAAGATTCTATCAAATATGAGTCAATGGCTAAGCAACCCAAAGATATAATTGAAGCCATGAGGCTGGCTCAACTGGAAGAGGATAGAATCATGTCCACCAAGAAGTCTGGTAGGTCTTTTTATAATAAGAATCAAGGAATTGATAATTCTGTACCATACAGCAAAAGTGGACCTGCACCCAGTTCTGCTGCAACTACTTCTCAGAACACCATCAAGAAGTTGACTAATTAAGAGTATGAAGAAAGAAGAGAAGGTTCTTTGTTTTTATTGTGAAAAGAAGTATACTCCTGGTCACAAGTGCAGAAATCAAAAGACTCTTCAGCTGCGAATTGTGTCAGAAATAGATGAAGAACCTGAGTGGGGTTTTGATGAAGAAGAAATTCTGGAGAATCATCATATATCATTTTCCATTGGTTCAGTCCAAGGGGTGACAGGTATTAGTTCTATCAGATTGATTGAGACGGTAAA
Organism: Dracaena cambodiana; assembly: GCA_036321105.1. Classification (NCBI taxonomy): domain Eukaryota; kingdom Viridiplantae; phylum Streptophyta; class Magnoliopsida; order Asparagales; family Asparagaceae; genus Dracaena; species Dracaena cambodiana. The sequence goes on from JAYEPQ010000005.1 coordinate 11,333,032, forward strand.
TGGGAAAGAAGTGAGTTTCCTTGTTGAAACAGGAGCTACACATAATTTCATAGACCCTCTTACAGTGAACATGCTTAAGCTTCCAGCTGAAGAGGTGAAGAAATTCAAGATCAGGGTGGCAGGAGGTGAGAAGTTTGAAGGGATTAATTGCTGCAGGAATACAAAGATTTCAATCCAAGGTGTAGAAACAAACACTGAGTTATTAGTTGCTCCTTGGGTGATACACAGATAATTCTTGGAACAGTGTGGTTGAGTACTCTGGGTCCGACACTATGGGACTTTAAAAAGTATACTCTTAATTTTTGGAGTAATGGAAAATCAATAACTTACAGAGGAACTACTCCCACTACTGTGGAAATAGTTAATAGAGAAGAATTGGAAAAGGTATTGCAAGCAATGGTTAAAATGACGATAACGGTAATGTAACGTTCTGTCTCTGTTAGAGTGTTAGGTTATATAGCATACAACGTAACATATAACGTAGCTTACGCGATTTTCTATTTATTTAATAAAAATAAATATAAAACTATATAAAATAAAATTTATAAATTGAAAATTTTATTAAAAAATTCTAAAATAAAATATAAAAAAATTATATCCCAATATTAATTCTAAATTTTTAACAAATCTCACAGTAATTTTTATATTTATCTTCATAAATTAAATTATATTCACACCCATAATTTCTATTATCATCTAAATAAGAAAACAAGATTTCAAATTTATTTTTAATTATTATCAATATTGTAATTTATATTTTGTAATGCTCAATTTATGTTATTTTTTATTGTTTATTTTAGATTAGCTGAGAATTCAATTTAATCAGCAAGTAAGAAATTTCAGTAATTGGAAAGAAATTATAACAAAAAAAAAATTCAGTAATTAGAAATGAATTATAATAAGTAAATAAGGATGTACAAGTTAATAATGCCGCAAGAAATCAAATAAGTAAATAAGCTGTCAAGTGAAAAAACTACAGCAATTCACTAGCAATCAAAATAAATAATCGAAATCAATATAAAAACTATTTAAAAATTATTATAAATAACGTAACATAATGTAATTTAATGTAACGTAGTGTAAATAACATAAAATAACATAAAAAACGCACCGTTACGGTGCATTGAGTTATTTTCGACTGTTAAGTAATGTTGGTTTTCTGTTAGGTTTCATAACGCAATATAACGGGTTTCATAATACATTATTTTCAATATTGATTGCAAGTTAAAAGATTGGCTTTTTTTGCTGTACAGTTCACTGCAGAGAGCACTGATATGTCTAATACATACTGTCCAGATTGCTAAGCCTCTTAAATGAGTTTGAGGATGTTTTCTAAACTCCAACAGAGCTGCCATCACAGAGAAAATGTGATCGTTACATCCCTCTAGTTCAGCTTGAGAAAACTGTCAGCTAGACCATACAGATATCCCCACTTTCAAAAAGATGAGATTGAGAAGCAGATACAAGACAAGCTTGAATTAGGAGTTATAAGGCCAAGCTCAAGCCAATTTGCTTCCCCAGTGTTGTTGGTTAAAAAATCTGATGGAAGCTAGAGGTTGTGTGTGGATTACAGATCTCTTAACCAAAACACCATTAAAGATAAATTTTCGATACCTCTTATCAATGATCTCCTTGATGAGCTCTATGCGGCTAAAATTTTTTCAAAACTTGATCTTCGTTCTGGCTATCACCAAGAGTGTGTATGTCAAGAGGATATTCTTAAAACTACTTTCAAAACCCACAATAGGCATTATGTGTTTTTGGTTATGCCTTTTGACTTAATAAATGCTCCTACTTTTCAAAATCTCATGAATAATATTTTTAGACCTCACTTGAGGAAGTTTGTATTAGTATTATTTGATGACGTTAGTATACAATAGTTCATGGAGTAACCACTTGCATCATCTCAAGCAAATTCTGCTTCTTCTAAGGGAGAATAACAACAACAACTAAGCCTTTTATCCCAAGTATTTGGGGTAGGCTACATGAACCAAAAAAAAAAATCACGCCGGATCGATCACTTTGATATTCCTTCTCCATTCATTTCTATCAAGTAATATCTCTTTATTTAAACCTCCAGACTCCATATCTTTGCGTATCACCTCCATCCATATTTTCTTCGGTCCTCCATTCGTTCTTTTAACTTGTCCTACATTGATAAACTCCCCTCTTCGAACTAGTGCACTTGTAGGCCTACGTTGCACATGACCAAACCATCATAAGCAATTTTCTCGCATCTTCTCATCGATGGGAGCTATACCTACCATAGTTCGATTCATTTCTCACTTTATCTCTCCTAGTATTGCCGCACATCCAATGGAGCATGCGCATCTCTGCTACACTTATCTTCTGTGAATGACGTTTTTTTATAGCCCAACATTTCATACCATATAATAAAGTTGGTCTAATAGCAGTCATATAAAATTTTCATTTCAATCTTAACGGAATGTTACGGTCGCATAAAACTCCCGTTGCCCTCCTTCATTTCAACCAGCCAGCTTGTATCTTATGGTTAACATCATTATCGATCTCTCCATCATTCTGAATAATAGAACCCAAATATCTAAACTGACTGCTCATTTGTTTCTCTTGCCTATCCAGTTTTACAGCATTATAGTTTATGCTCCGTCGTTTACTAAATTTACATTCCATATACTCTGTTTTAGACCTACTCAATCTAAAACCTCTAAATTCTAATGTATGCCTCCATAACTCTAACTTGGCATTTACCCTTTCTCTTGTCTCATCAACTAAAATAATATCATCAGCAAATAGCATACACCAAGGTATCTCATCCTGAATGGATTTAGTAAGCTCATCCATCACCATAGCAAATAAAAATGGGCTCAATACAGATCCTTGATGCAATCCAATTGTGATAGAAAAATCACTTGTTAAACCAACACATGTTCTTACATTGGCCACTACTCCATCATACATGTTCTTAATTATGTCGATATACTTGATGGGAACTCTTTTCTTCATCAGTGTCCACCAAAGTATCTCTCGTGGAACCTTATCATAGGCCTTCTCTAAGTTAATAAATATCATATGCAAATCTCTATTTCTCTCTTGGAATCGCTCTATAAGTTGACAAAGTAAATGAATAGCTTCTGTCGTCGATCGTCCTGGCATAAATCCAAACTGGTTCTCCGATATTTTAACAGTTTGTCGCAATCTATATTCAATTACCCTTTTCCAAAACTTCATAGTATGACACATGAGTTTTATTCCCCGATAGTTAGAACAACTTTGAATGTCGCCCTTGTTCTTATACAGACGTATTAGGGTACTCTTCTTCCATTCATTTAGCATTTTCTTAGTTTGCCAAATCTTATTAAAAAGATCTGTTAGCCACTTCACACCAATCCCTCTTAAGTTTCTCCATACCTCTGTAGGAATCTCATCTGGACCAATAATTTTTCCTGATTTCATTCTCTTCAAAACCTCTTTTACTTCAGACTCTGCACATAAAACTACTATTCATATCCTCACATTGAATGGTAAGATCTCCCAAATCTTGAGTAAAATTACTATTATATAATCTATCAAAATAATTTTTTTATCTTTTTTTAATTTCTTCATCACGAAGTAGAACAGTCTGATCCTCATTTTTAATACACTTCAAAGTACATAAGTTTTTACACTTTCTCTCTCTTATTCGAGCAATTCTATATATATCATTTTCTGCCTCTTTATTATCCAACTTCTCATACACTTGTTTATATAATTTAGTTTTTGCATCCCGAACAGCTTTCTTAGGCTCTTTCTTTGCTAGTTTATACTTCTCAAAACTTATTCTATTATTATTATTATTCTTTAAATCTCTATAAATGTCTCGTTTGATTTTAATAGTATTTTTTATCTGTTCATTCCACCATGATGTATCCTTACATGGTGGAGCACCGCTCCTCGACTCACCGAATATATTTTTAGCTATCCTTTTAATGCAGTTAGCCATTTTGTTCCATATTACATTAGGATTATCATGGTCCCTCCAATCTGCTTCTTGTATTACTCTATCTACAAAAACTTTTTGATTACTTTCTAATCGCCACCACTTAATCTTAGGATCTAATTTACACTTAATCTTTCTAAATTTCTGTCTAATCTGCATACTAAAACTAAGAGTATGTTGGGTAACTACACTCTCACCTAACACTATCTTATAATCGATACAACTAGTTTTATCTATCCTCCTAATTAAAAAGAAATCTATTTGGCTTGCATTCGATCCACTTTTAAAAGTAACTAAGTGAGAAACTCTCTTTTTAAACCAAGTATTTGCTAAAATTAAATCATAAGATAAAGTAAAATGTAGAATTGAGTTACCTGCTTCATTTCTTTCTCCAAAACCAAATCCTCCATATACACTATCAAACCCATTACAACTAGTTCCTACATGCCCATTGAGATCACCACCAATAAATAGTTTTTTTTCTAGCGGGTATTCCTTGTGTTATCTCATCTAGATCCTCCCAAAATTGATGTTTATTGGATTCATCAAGTCCTATTTGTGGTGCATAGGCGCTAATGACATTAAAAATCTCTCCATCTAAAAGAAGTTTAACTAATAAAATTCTATCACCTTTTCTCTTAAGCTCTACTACATTCCCAAGTAATTGCTTATCTATAATCACACCTACCCCATTACGATTTCTATCTCTATCCGTATACCAAAATTTATAACCTCAAAACTCTATGACTTTAGTTTTCTCACCTACCCACTTAGTCTCCTGCACGCACAAAATATTAACCCTCTTTCTAATTATAGTATCAACTAACTCTGCTAATCTACCTGTAAGAGAACCTATATTTCATGATGCCAACCAAAATTTATGTTTATGAGCTAACTTCTTTACCCCCATCCGCTCATTAAGATGTGAGAACCCTCTTATATTTGATACTATATCTGAGCGCCGACGTGGTGCGTCGTTTCTGGGCGACGACCTAGCAATCCGCACACATTTTTCACTACACCCGGGCTCCGATATAGTGTGTCGCTCAGTAAGGAACGTCCCAACGAAATTTATATTTTAGCTCATGTCATAATATGTAACAATATTTTATGTTGGCTGTCACTGGCCTACCACAACCCTCCTTTATTCTGATTTGGGATAGGCAGTGCATAGCACTGGCGGAGTTTTCTAAGGGAGAATAAGCTTTTTGCAAAAAGAAGCAAATGTAAATTTGGCTGCACCAGCGTTGATTACTTGGGGCATACTATTTCAGAGAATGGAATAGAAGTTGATGCCAAGAAGATTGAAGCAATTTCATCATGGCCAGTTCCTGCAAGTATCAAGGCACTCAAGGGATTCCTGGGATTAACAGGATACTATAGAAAATTTGTCGAAGGCTACAGTTCCATAGCAGCACCACTTACTGAATTACTTAAGAAGGGGGCATTCAAGTGGGATCAAGCAGCTACTGAGGCTTTTGAGCAGTTGAAGCAAGCTCTAATATATCCACCTGGTGCGCAGCATGCCTAATTTTGATGAGACATCATTGAATGTGATGCTTCTGGCTTTGGCTCAGGAGTTGTTCTAATGCAACAAGGACACCCTATTGCATATATTAGTCAGAAATTAAAGGGGAGAGCTTTGTCTCTATCAACTTATGAAAAGGAAATGATGGCAATATTATTGGCTATAAAGAAGTGGATGCAATACTTGATTGGGAGAAGATTCTTAATTAAGACTGATCAAAGAAGTCTTAAATTTCTGTTTGACCAAAGAGTAAGGCAAGAATCTCAGCATCATTGGCTTTAGAATTTGACTGAATTTGATAACTTGGTAGAGTATAAAAAGGGAAGGAAAATGTGGCTGCAGATGCCTAGTCCAGGAGGGAATTTGTGGAAGATGGTATATCAGACATTCGATGTACAGCCATATCATTGATAGAACCTGCATGGTTAATGAGAGTAAAAGCTTCAGTTCAAAATTCTGAGTACTTCAGAAAATTTCAACAATCTAGATATGTCAATAATACTCAAGACCCTCAATACAAATTCAGTGATGGTGTATGGTACTATGAGGAGAGAATTAGGATAGATCCTGATGATTCTCTTTGTGCAGAAATTATATATGGCAACCACTTTTCACCTGAGAGAGGACATTCAGGTTATCAAGTTACTCTGAAAAGGGTAAAAAGGAGTTTCTGGTGGCCAGGTATGAGGACAGATATCAAATTGGTTATTAGAAACCTTGACATATGTCAGAGGAACAAGATAGAAAATGTAGCTTCTCCTGGTTATTTACAACCTTTACCAGTGCCTGAGAAGGTGTGGGAGGATATAGTCATGGATTTTATTAAGGGATTGCCAAGCAGCCAAGGACTTGGTTTTATCTGGGTAATAGTGGACAGATTCTCTAAGTTTGAAAGCTTTATTCCTTTAAAAGCATCCTTACACTGCACTTCAATCGGCTCAGATCTTCCTCAGAGAAATTGTTAAATTGTATGGTTTTTCAATGTCCATAGTAAGTGACAGGGACAAGATTTTCATTAGCAATTTCTGGAGAGAATTGTTTCTTCTTCAAGGCACTAAACTTTTCTTGAGTTTCTCTTATCACCCTCAAACTAATGGACAATCAGAAAGGGTTAATAAAAAATCTAGGGGCTTGCACTGCTTTTGTAGTGCTAAACCCAAGGACTGGAGTAGTTGGCTATCTTGGGCTGCCTATTTGCACGACACCGGTTTTAAAACTACAATTGGCTGCACACCCTATGAAGTTTTATAAGGAAGAAATCCCCCCAGCTTACTACAGTATGTATCCAAGATTGCAAGGGTTCAAGTAGTAGAAGATGCTTTGTTGGACAGAGATCAAATCGTTAGATTAATCGAAGACAACTTTGTTAAAGCCCAAGGCAGAATGAAGTATTATGTAGATGGAAGATCTAAAAGATCATTTGAAGTTGGGGACTTGGTTCTCTTGAAACTTCACCCTTACAAGAAAATCTCAGTAAGAGGATCTACACCTCATAAATTGGCCGCGAGATATTATGGACTATACCCAGTGTTAGCAAAGGTGGGAAAAGTGGTATATTAACTTCAGTTACCTCCAGATGCTAAAATACATAATACCTTCCATGTATCTCTCCTAAAAAGGTATTATGGATCTAATGTAATTACTGCCAATGCATTGTCATCTTTTTGGGTTTTGGAGGAGAAATTTCGAGAGAAAATTTTACAAAGGCGAATGATTAAGAAAGGGAACAAAGCTATATCTCAAGTTCTGGTGAAGTGGAGAGGTTGCGATGAATCAGAGTCCACTTGGAAGAATTATTAAGATCTCAAAAAGAATTCTAACTTTGAGGACGAAGTTCTTTTCAACAGGGGTGGTTTGTCACATTCAGAGGAGGTGTAGAAAATAAAGGTGTTTGAAGAAATGCCACGGAGAAGGAAGTGTTGAGAGCTGAAAATAGCTGAAGAATCAGGAGAAGGGGAGAAGCACCATAGCAAATTGGGTTTAAGTTGTTCAAGCGGGCAGATGTTCAGAAAACCCGATATCTGCATCCACACCCGATTTGTAATAACAAACTTACCTTTCACCCAGACATGAAGCTAGCAAAATTAACCGTTTCAACCACCTTATACGCTGAGTTGTTGTAAAGAGAAGGAAAATTGAGAGAGAAATTCATGTATAAATAGAGATTGATCTATTGTATGAAGGCATCAAATGAAATAAAGTTCCTCTCTCCGTCAAATGTCTCTGTCTTCTGTTCTTCTTCTCTGTCTTCTTCTTCTTCTTCTTCTTCTTCTTCTTCTTCTTCTCCTGCTGCTGCGTTTCTTCTTCTTCTTCTCCTTCTGCTGCTGCGTTTCTTCTTCATCATTCCATTTACAGGTCCATGATTCAATCCAGCAACATGCTGGCAACAAGGAGTTCTGGCAATCAAGGCGGAGATGATCATGATAAAAAACTCTTAGCCTGGCACGTTGGTAAGGCTGGGAGATTGGGCTACGACCTTTTTTTGAAAAGAAAAAGAACTAGCGAAGAAAGAATCCTAATACTGATCCTAATTGTACTATACCTAGCAGTTACTGTTTACAGTTTGCAGTTATGGTAATTTTTCTTTTACAAGGTGTAATAGCATGGTATGTTTACCTAATATTTTTATAAAGAGGTTTGTTTGTACAGACCATATAGTTTATTTGGAGATAGTTCCTTTGGCCAAGGATATGTCTCCAACATGGGAAGTTGGTGACATTCTGACAGAAGATCATGAATATGGGATTACTTCACAGATTTTACATTTTTTTGACAGCCGTATATGATGTGCAACATTAGCTTAGTTTTGTTGCTGTCTGGATTCAAAGGTAAAATTCATATAGCCAAAGTGAGGAAAGTTCTATTAGGAAAATGCAAAACTCATGCATATATGGAGTACTAAAGAGTAAGAACACTCATGAGAGTTGAAAAGAAACCCTACTGGTCTAGAGAAGCAGCAAATGTATGGATACTAGATCATCTACTATGGAAGAGAGCTCAGTTATGGATGGTGAGGCGAGGGGCAAGGGCAGGATGGAGTGAGCAATAAGAGGGATGGAGTAAAATGGCAGCATTTGAAGTTTAATCTATGATGAGCAACCATATAGCACTAATTCCAATGCGGACATGGCTTGTATAACATATAAACAATATAATGCACATTCCTAGTAAAGGAATTGTTTTGTTAAGTACAAGTTTGTTCTAATTATCTCATTCACAATTTGTGTTGTCTGTGTGACTGCTTCTTCGAGTGGAATGCAATTCCTAATTAAACCTACCCCTCCTTTTTTAACTATCCTTTTAGGCCCTTGCACAAAGAGTAAATAAGGCATTAATTAAATGACAAACACAAAGCTAATAATGATTTTTCCTGAGATACCCCTGAATAAAATCCCTATTAAGTTAATTTTGATTGATTGAGAGAGAGAGAGAGAGAGAGAGAGAGAGATAGGGATTTGTTGATAGGGCTGATTTTGGAAAACATGGAATATATGCTCATAGGGAAGTACTTAAAACGTAATTGACAGTTAAAAGGAAACGATTTTTATAGGCTAAGACGACAATAAAAGAAAGGAGGAAGTATCATCTATCCTTGTTTACATCTTCCCCTTCTAGACTTTATAATACTGTAAGAGTCTTGGGGAACTTGGCAAGTTACTTTCTCGTGGCACTAGCCTGACTTAATGACTACCAACATAGGTATTTCCACCTACCAACCACTCTTCTAGGTCTTATGGCCAATATCGGAAATAACGCGTTATTAAACCTATTATAATACATTATGATATCTAACGCAAATCCGATGCCATCCGATAATAAAAAATAACTCAATACACGATATTGGTGCATTTTTTAATGTTATTTTGCATTATGTTATATTATGTTATTTGCTACTATTTTTTAGTAATTTCTAAAGCACTGTTGATTATTTCTTTTGACTGATTGTTATAATTTTTTTACTTAATTGATTAATTACTTGTTTGTTTACTTGTGAAATTCTTATCATGCAAATTTTCAATAGTTTGTTTGCTGTAATTCTTCACCAGTGGTTGAAATTTCTTACTTTTTTTTTTTTATTATATTGAACTCCTAGCTAAACTAAAATGAATAATTATAAATAAGACGAATTGAGCATTATATAAAATATAAGTTAGAATATTTGTGATGACTAAAATTAAAAGAAATAAATTCCAAATATTATTTTTTATTTGGTGATAATTGAAATTATGGTTGCAATTATAAATATAAATATAAAAATTATTTTGAAACTTGTTAGAAATTTAGATCTATGTGTTTTAAAATATTTTTATTATTCTTCTTTTAGATTTTTTAATTTATTTTCAATTTATAAAAAATATTAGGTAAGATTTTGTATTTTTTTTATTAAGTAAATAAAAAATTGTATAATTCATGTTATGCGTTACGCTATATGCGATGTAATCTACGGAGGCAAAACGTTATGTTATCGTTGCCGCTATTTTAAACATTGGTATGGCTATTCCTCTCTCTATCGTGTTTTCTTTAGTCAAGAATTTGGTGCTAGTGATGGTAGACATTTAGTAGCCATCCTAGTCAGGTTTGAACCAAACCTGCAACCACATATTATCCATCGTCTTTCTTGTTTTAGAGTTAGGGTTTGATTTATCCAAGAAACACTTAAAATAAAAATAAAAGGAAAATTTATAAAAAAATTGTTAACCCAGTTGTAACCATTCATTTCAAATGTTTCATCCGAGCCTCAGACATCATTAAATTCAATGAACCAAATCAATTCATCAAACTAAACAAAAGTAAACAAAATATCCAGAAAGCTAACCAAATAAAGTCAGCGAATACACTTATGGGTTTTTGCTTGAACTTGGCAAGGATTTAACTTTACAAGAACTTCTTTAGGATATGTTGAGGCTTCCTCTGTGTATTGGACTGATTCTCAAGCTGACGTTTTAGAATTGAATTTCAATTCCACTCTCGCTTCTTCCTTGTTGCTTCCGTCATTCTGAGAAAGAGCTGGCCAAGGCTTGCCTAAGTGGGAATCATCTTAGTGCAAATGATAGGATGCTTTCGAGACTAGAGTAGGTTCCTTGAAAGAGAAAGAGGATAGCTCTTGACTTGATCAGGTGCGAGGAGGATAGCTACAGGATTCCCAAACAGGGGCAAGGTTCAGCACCTTCCCTGTATCCATCCTATTTTTCTACTCCAGCATGGGTGCTTCGTTGCAATGCTCTTGTTTCGGTATGAGCATTAGATTCGATACCTGCAAGCCATCTATCCGCATTAGCCGATGCCCTTTCTTTCCATTCGGATATGAAATAGGCATAAATTCAAGAAATTGTGCATTTTGTTGAGTCGAATGGAGATTATGCTTACTTTATCAATATCTCACATTAATAGTACATGTTGAGCTTCCATGGTTTGGGTTTGGTTAGAGATTTTGAAGAAAATGTCGACGATGAGAAAGGACATAAAGAAGAAATGGTGACGGGTGAGGTCGATTGTGCCAGTGTTGCCAGATTCGCAGTATGCTTCGGTTTGTGATGCGTTATAATGAGCATTACATGGTGCGTAGGCGGTAGGCTCGACCAACCAAGTATTGGGCTCATGTTATCCCCTGGAGTATTTTTAAGATTTATTCAATAATTATGTATGTATTATTCAAGTCCATGTGGGCAAGGAAAGGCTAAACTAAATCTAAATATATCGAAAGGCTTATTAAATAACTAGTGATTAGTTCTCTTCAATTATCTTTTGGGTCAATTTTTTTGGTGATCTGGAATGTAGAAGCACCACAAACTGGTACACTCGAACTGAACTGAGTTCTCTTCAATATATTTTTTTTTTGCGTCATCATTTTTGGTGATCTGGAATGTAAAAGCACCACAAACTGGCACACATGAACTGGATTGCTTGGGTTTAACATCTCGCATGTTCATATGCTCTACAGTGCAAATATAGTATATAGATTTATGTAGACTATACCGATAACAACCTTTGCTTGGTGCTATCCTTTTTTTCCATTTAATTAAACTTTTTGAAGAACTATCAACTAACTTTTCTTGGCTTTGGTTAGTGTTCTTTTTTCCCTTGCACCTGATTTAAATCCTGTCTGAGACATAAATCCTGTCTGTGACATTCTTATCTAGCAAATGAGAATACTCAGAAACTGGTTAGATCCAAACTCAGAAGGCTTTCTGATGATTGTTGTCTCTTAATTATAGATGTGCATTATTTATGTAGCATGGTGCATGTATAATTTAAATGCTAACTTGCACTTACTTTTCAGGCTATCTATGTATTTGGTTTTGGGGTTCCCTTGTTCATTGATGACCATCAGATGATTCATCGGGTGAAATGGGGTTTGTGGATTGTCCACGAGCTGCTGCTTAGTGCTGTATATGGCTTTATTCTGTTTATGCACCACTCAAAATGGAGAGAGCGGTTACCAGGTAATACGCATCCCCGTTCCATAATATATATATATATATATATATATATATATATATATATATATATATATATATATATATATATATATATATATATATATATATTTTCATTCACCTTTTCCGGTACAACTTGTAATTCCTCTCTTTTCTCTCTACAGCTAGACCTGCATTCTACAATTATATCTGTGGAATGCTCTTATTAAATGTGGTATTACTTTTTAGCTGTGTGCTCATAGAAAATGGAGCTGGGTTTGGGTTCTGGTATTGTGTCTATATATCTTTTCAAAAGACCTTTATTAAGGGGAATTTTGTGAAGAATTTGCTTGAAATGGCTAATACATTATATTTTTACAGGCTATTTGATCTCGCAGTTGTGTGCTATCACGCTCTCTATCTTCCTTTCCTATATGTAACCTTTCTAGCAGATTTTTTCCAGGTTATTGTCATTCCAGCCTTTTATCAGTTATTATTTCAATTACACCAGTTTCATAATAGTTGACTAAGGATACGCTCTGTACTGATACAGGAGGAAGATATGCGACTGGAGAATGTGTACTACTCTGAGATGAAGGATGCTGGTTTCTTTGATGCTGATTGGGACTAATTCTGCTTTGGTAGTGTAGACTCTGCTTGGTGCATATCAAAAGAGAGTAACTAATCACTCACTATAATGTGAATAAGCACACAATGCGGGTGCCCACATTTCCAGTGGATTAAAAGAATTTGTATGAATCCCTGAGCAGTGCGTCCAACATTGGCATGCTAGGTGAGTTTCCAAGGTGTTGTACTATATGTTGATCCAAATGTGAAATAGATAATCTCACCATGTAATGACATTTATTCACTCACTATAACAAGTATTCTCTTTATATATAGGGAGACACACACACACACACACACTCTTCATCCAGACCTTCGAAATTATACTGTTGTGATATTTTACATTGGGGAGACTGCACTGTGTCTTGTAAGCACGTTCATTCAGAATGCTGTTCTTTTTGGGGCACCATGGCTTTGCGTGAGCGTCTCAGAGAACTAGTGATAATGTACACAATATTGCTCGTTACTTTTATAAATATTCCACTTTAGAGGTTCAAAACGAAGGTAAAGAAGAAGAGCAGTCGGCGCTTTTGAAGGACGATTGTTGGCCTTTTATTATGATACTTGATATCTTTATTTTCTACTTTATTAGATTTAGGTTTTGAGAATTTGGGCCCTCTGTAAAGCTAGCTTGTCGAGCACGAGGAGCCAACCTTGGTGGTGTTGGTGTTTGTACTTTCTTGGGCTGAGCATATTTACTTGGTCTCAAAAATTGTGCAAGCGTGCAAACCAAAATTTTCAATCTAATTTATGCTTTCTACTCAAATCCATGAACAATATGGGCTTTGACTGAGCGAGACAAGTTATGGAACCCACAGACCGTTGATTCCTACTCTTTAGTAGGCATTTTAAAGTACTATAGATCTGTAGGGTTTAAGTTACCCTATATCTTTTTTGGATGGTTCAAGATGACCCTATATAGGACTTGAGTACTGCATACCTCTAAATCCTGCACACGAGAAAA